>CM042239.1:48631635-48714070 GCA_023566225.1 Romanogobio albipinnatus
TTAATCTCAATATATCTGCAAATCCAGTGTCAACCTGTGCCTTGTTTTCAAGCGATTCCGCGGTAAAATGAAGCGAAAACACGTACACCGTCTTCCCCACGTGAGCTGGAAATTCATTAAAAATAAAGTTCAACCACATATTCCTAATATTAGGATCTGAAGGAAGCTTATGCAGCGACTGTGTTCTTCCACAACCAGGAATAGCGCAATATCGTGATATCCTCGGCATGTTTATTGCTGCTGGCTAGTGCAATCCGACCAGCTCCATGAGTCGGTGGGCGGGGCTACTAAATTACACGTGCTTATTATTCTGTAGGGGCGGTGTTTCGTCGCACGATGACGTAAGGATGAAGCACAAGATTGTATTCTGGGCCTGGTGTCTATAAAAGCTTTTCTTTAACTAACAAGAAAGTTTTCAGCTCTGAAACTTACAGGATATTCTAATGTTACCATGACCTCTTGTATATCAAAAGCTCAAGGGAAAGTTGATTTCTCAATTCATCACCCCTTTAAAAAAAACTAAGACGAGGATGCGAGAAAACAGAGCAGATGTTTTTAACATATATGATACGTGCCCTGATGTTTTGCTTGAATAGAGCATCACTGTCCTTCCACTGACTACTTTATGCAACTGTCTTGATAACGTTGGGTATGTAAAATCTTTAAAGTGACTCCCATGAGCGCAGGATTGTGACGAATGTTGCTCTAGAGCAGGGGTAGAGAGCATTGATCCTAGCACTAGCCCAGCAGAGTTTAGCTCCAACCATGAAAAAAAAAACCACTCACCTGCTTGTAACTTTAGTAATCCTGAAGATGAAGACCTTGATTAGCTTGCTCAGTTGTTTGATTAGGGTTGGAGCTAAACTCTACAGGGCAGTGACAGATGATCAATGTTCCCTACCCCTGCTCTAGAGTGACATAAAAGTTTCATAAATTCCGACATGACTGTTTAGATTGTGGTCGCATTTCAAAACATCTGACCTGTATCAGATTTAGGAGCACATATGGAAGTGGCCCAAATCGGAATTGAAAAGATCAGATTCCATGTGGTTTGTGCTGTTCACACTGTCATGAGAAAAACAGAGCCACAGTCACAGATGAGCAGATTTGGGCTACATTTACCTGCAGTCTAAACGTAGCCTAATAAACTTTGATGCATGCTGATTTCTGTGAATGTAACACACAGTTTGTTGATTTTTCAAATGCCCTATTGTGGTATTGTGCCCCATAAAGTAATTAATGATCAGTTATTCTCTACGTATCCTCATCAAAACGATCTATTCTTAAATGGATTAGTTCACCCAATAATTAAAATTTCACTTTCCTCCACATTCACTCACCTTCACGTTCTAAAGTTGTATGACTTGTATTTTTGGAAGTGTTAACCAAATGTTGGTTACCATTGACTTCTATTGTAAAAACAAAAAAAAAAACCCACTTGTCAAAATAGAAATGTATCAAAATATATTATTTTATGTTCATTTGAAGAAAGTCAGTCTCAACTTGATGAGAGAATTTTAAATTTTTGGGTGAACTATCCCTCTAACACTAAATATGGTAATCTTTTAAAGCAAAAGCAATGAATCAAAAGTATTCTTTATTAATAGAAATTAAATGAAGCTTCTTGTTATTATTTAGCCTTATTCTTATGCCAATTTATGCTCGGTTTTTCTTCTTCTTTTTTTTTATTTTTAGAAACAAAGAAAAAGCACACAATAACAAGCAAGACCTTTCCAAGCAATATGTTGATGATGATGGTGGTGATGATGATGATGATGATGATGATGATTACGCCATTCTCCAAGCATCAACACTTAGTCAGCGATTGGCTAATGAAGGCTCTTCTAATAATCCTACACCTCCTGCTCTTCTCTTTAGCACTGGACCATCAGCTGTGGCCCATCTACAAACAGATGTGAATGACATATACAGTATGGCACTGAATGACCTACCCCCTCAAATAGAAGTTTCTATTTCTCCCTACGCCTGTTTCTACGGGACCCGTAACTCTGCTGCCAAAGCAGGCTGGCTGGACAAACTCTCCCCTCAAGGGTAAGGCCATACGAGCCTCTGTTTGATGCTTTTCACTCTGTTTAAACTCTTTTCTTTTAGCGTTTTTCTTGAAAATGCTGTCAGTCGAGTACTAAAACACATGTCAAAGTATCAATATTAAGGAATAATCACACAAAATAGTTGTTCTAACCCCAATATTTTTTATTTCTTCTGTGGAACACAAATGGTGCACTTCATGCAGCTTTTTGCCATAGAGTGCATGGAGACTATACTGCATGACTCATGCATCACATTTCAATCTTCTAAAGCCACACAACAGCAGGAAGCTGTACTCTAGCTGTAAGCTGACTGTGAAGTGCCCAGTGTTCTGCTGTTTTGAAGCTGGAAGCTGTTTTGAATCAAACATAGAGTCCCATTACACAACACATATTTTATATTTAACAGCATTGATTGCTAATTGCTCCAGTTCTAAGAGCAGTAATTTGCTCCCTCTGATCACATGACCTGCTGCTTGACATTTCAATTGTTCAAATTCAAAGAATCAAATTATATTGAATTGTTGATATCTTGATCAACTTGACATCACATTTTGAGTCAATTAACAATGTCATTGTGGACTGTAATTGCAAAGTGGCCTCATTCTGTTCATTGGCTTTCTGAAATGAATGAAAGTTTGTCATTAATATAGTCTCTGTTTTCTCTTTCAGTTTAACTTTATTTCCATTTGTATGTTATAGCTTGGAAAATTTTACCTACGACCTCCTTCTTGTTCAAAAGTTTGGGGACAGTAAGATAAAAAAAGATGTATTCAGCAAAGATGCATTCAATTCAAAAGTATATAACTTTTACATTATTAGAAATTGTCAAATAACTGCCAATAAGAAGTTTCTTGAGCACCAAATCATCATCATAGAATGATTTCTGAAGGATCATGTGACACAAAAAAAAGCTGAATTTTCAGCATCATTACTCCAGTCTTCACAGTATTTTTGATTAAATAAATGTAGCTAAAGACTTCTTTCAAAAACAAACAAAAGAAACGTACCGACTCCGCAAACTTTTGAACAGTAGTGTATGAATCATTTGATATATTTGTAAGCAAGCGTACAATACTTTAACAGGGGCAGGCATAACGATACAGCATATTTCACACTTTTTTTGGTATTAGTTTTTATTCATGCTAAACCCACTGTTAAAACCAGCCTTCCTGTTTTAGTTTTTTTCTCTTCCTCTTTGTATGACTACTAGTTGACACCACAATGCCAGTGGTAGCACTGGCTACAGTTATTCATTTTGGCCCTGATAAACCCTGATGACAGTCATTTTAATCTTGTAACATGAATATTGTTGTGAAACACCGATCACATTAGTTTTGATTTTTGTCAACATGACACTTCATTTTGTACTTGTAGGAATTGCGTCTTTCAGAGAAGATGGGTGAAGCTTGAAGGAGGAAATCTCACTTACTACAACAGCGATAAGGTGACGCACCCTTTTTGGCTAATTTTCACACACACCAGGGCTCTGCTATGTCATGTTCTTGAATCAGTTTGAGTGGAGAGAGCTTTGACAACTCAGCATGTACAATCAGTCTAAAGTATTTCAGAATGTCCAAACTGCCTCAAATCCCTCTTTTAATTTCCACTTGCAGTGGGATATAACTAAAATGATCCTCTGTAGCTGTCGACTGTCACTCACTCTTTTTGCAGATATAGATAGTATTATCACAGTAGGACAGAAATCACACTAGATGCAGGAAATCATCAGTGTGAAACAGTGGGGGCAGAGGACGCTCTAATAGAAATAGAGGGGGCTTTGGGTGCACCTCTGTGTACCATGCTCTTGTCTTTCTTTTAGTCCTTTAAGCCTAATCAAAAGAGGACCACACACACTTTTTATAGGTTATATTGCGATGAGCAAAAACATTATGACTGCCAAAACGGATATATATATATTTTGGGACATCTGCCTTACTTAAATGATATCCCATTCTTAATCCATAGGGTTTAATATGGAGTTGGCCCACCCTTTGCAGCTATAACAGCTTCAACTTTTCTGGGAAGACTTTCCACAAGGTTTAGAAGTGTGTTTATGGGAGTTTTTGACCATTCTTGAAACACATTTGTGAGGTCAGGCACTGATGTTGGACGAGAAGTCCTGGCTCACAGTCTCCACTCTAATTAATCCCAAAGGTGTTCTATTGGGTTGAGGTCAGGACTCTGTGCAGGCCAGTCAAGTTCCTCCACACCAAACTCGCTCATTCATTTCTTTATGGATCTTGCTTTGTGCTCTGGTGCGCAGTCATGTTGGAACAGGAAGGGGTCATCCCCAAACTGTTTCCACAAAGTTGGGAGCATGAAATTGTCCAAAATATATTGGTATGCTGAAGCATTAAGAGTTCCTTTCACTGGAACTAAGGGGCCAAGCCCAACCCCTGAAAAACAACCCCACACCATAATCCCCTCTCCATCAAACTTTACACTTGGCACAATGCAGTTAGGCAAGTACCGTTCTGGCAACCGCCAAACCCAGACTCTAGAGTCCAGTGGCGGTGTGCTTTACACCACTGTATCAGACACTTTGCATTGAACTAATCTGAAGGCCACATGAAGTTTGGAGGTCTGTAGCTATTGACTGAAAGTTGGAGACTTCTGCGCACTGTGCGCCTCAGCATGTGCTGATCCCTCCGTGGCTGAGTTGCTATTGTTCCCAATTGCTTCCACTTTGTTATAATACCACTAATAGTTGACCGTGGAATATTTAGTAGAGAGGGAATTTCACAAATGGAATTATTGCAACCTATCACGGTACCACCCTTGAATTCACTGAGCTCCTGAGAGCGACCCATTCTTTCACAAATGTTTGTAGAAGCAGTCTGCATGCCTAGTGCTTGATTTTATACACCTGTGGCCATGGAGGTGATTTGAACACCTGAATTCAATGATTTGGAGGGGTGTCCCAATACGTTTGGCATTATAGTGTGTATATATAATGATAACGTTTGCAGTCTTAATCAGACGTTTTGTGTGAGTGGTGGAAAAACAAACCTGCAGCCATGGATAAGTTAGGCCTCTGAGCAGTTTTTAGTGTGTTAATGTTTGGTTGGTGGATGGTTGCTTGCTTGCTTCCTTCTATATATTAATAATAAGAAAGAAAGTTTCAAAGAAATTTTCCTCTGATTGTCCTCAGCAGACACGTTCTCTCCCTAGTCTCTCTTCTCTGATTGAAATGGTTAATCTCAATCACTGCTCACTTCTTGACATCACATAATGATGTCATCAATCAGATACCTCCTTAAGCGTGGGAGAGAGTCAAGTACAACACTCCCACTGGTTTTCTTTAGGACCCTCGGGGGATGGAGGTCTCGTCCCAAACTTACCTGGTGTTTCATCAACCTTGCGACCAGGTCTGCAACATCAGGGGATCCAAGTAATGCTTTCACAGACTAGCATTTATGTGTGAGTGAAAGAGGTTTAGAGTGTCACCTGTCGGTAGGCAGGGTGTGTGGAGATTTTTGGTTTGGGATCAGTTACCTCTTATCTGAAGTACAACGGTGTTGAAAACCCAGAAAAGCTCAAAAGTCCTCTGGGAGTGCCAGTGGAAAGCTTTCTCACCACCCACCCTCTTGTTTTGATGGTTGTAGTCATCCAGCTTAGGGCAAAAGTGAGCTTCCCATGCCCTGCAACTTAAACACTATTGGTCAAAAGTTGCATGGGAATAATTAAGAATGGTAATAGTTTCCATTTTTGAAAGTCTCTTACTGAGCAAGGCTGCATCTATTTGCTCAAATACACAGTCAAAACAGCAATGTTGTAAAATGCTATTACAATTTAAAATATATATTTTTTTTATATTAATATATTTTAAAATGCAATTTATTCATGTAATGGCAAAGCAGAATTTTCAGCAGATATTACTCCAGTCTTCAGCCTCACATGATTCTAATATGCTGATTTGCTTCTTAAAAATGTAACAAAACAAACAAACAAAAAAAACCCCACCATTGAAAGGTTTTGGAGTAAGTACATTTTTGAAGAGAAATTATTACTTTTATTCAGCATGGACATATTAAATAGACCAAAGTGACAGTAAAGACATTTATAAAGTTACAGAGCATTTCTATTTAAAGTTATTTTCAACTTGCAAAGAATCCTGAAAAATGTATTTCAGTAAAAAACAGTAAAAACTGCTTTCAAAATGTATAATATTAAGAACCATTGTTAATAATTTAGGACCAGTAATAATATTTGAGCATCAAATCATATTATAAATTATATTTTAAAACAGAAAACCGTTATTTTAAATTGTCATAATATTTTACAATAGTTCTCTTTTTACTCTATTTTTAGTCAAATAAATGCAGCCTTGGTAAGACACTTCTTTCAGACACATGATTTTTTTTTTTTTTTTTTTTTACAGATAGTGAATGACAGCTGATGTTTTAGAATACTACATTCAGCTGTGTGTTTTGGCTAGTGTTAGACAATGAAAAAAAATAAAAATAAATGCAAATGCATTATATTGATTTTTACTCCACATTTACAATACATTTAAGTCAGTTTACACACTTTACTCACTTGCATTAGCGCACCTCTGCCAGGTGGTGTCCCCATGGCTCCACTGCAGAACTAACCCAGCCCTAGTGAAAACAAAAGCTAATGGCATTACAGCACTTTCTGGGTTCCTGATCAAATGCAGACTTCATCAACAATGCGTCCCTTCAACTCTATTGCATATTCAGATGTATGTATTCTTAATCATCAAAGTGCATGTATAGAACAATCTGCAGTGAGCATGACAGGCCATCACAGATGCACACAAGCCTGCTATAAACTTTCTGTGTACCATACATCTTAGTTATATGCGTGTTTGTATAAGCACACACCTACTTAAACCGTCTCTAAACTCTTAATGGATGCGCTTGCATTTGCACATGTACTCTTCAAGCCCCCTTCATCATTCGACCCTGAATATTGCAATTATAATGAATAATTAACAGCAACTTAGGGAGCGCCTCATTACTGCCACTTAGCTTCCTATAAACATGCACACCTCTTCACTTTTATCCCCCTTTACTCTCTTCCGCTGCTGTCCAGATTTTAGAACGAGGAAGTCTCATTAAAATGCCAGCAAGTTCGCGGCCATAACATGGCTGCGGAGAGAAGGATGCAAAACTGGAGAGAAAGCGTGAGCGAGGAGTGAAATCCCGGAGAGAGGTGATGGCTGCCCCCTACCATAATTAGGGTTAGCGGTAGCCATCGTTGTTAACATGCTGCCTTAATTTGAGAAAATGGTGCTCTCTCTGACCCCACTTTCTCCCTCTTTCTCGCTCGCAATCTCACGCTCCCTCTGCTTTGTGAGCTTCTCTTCCTTGATCCCTTGCTTCTTCACTTATTCTCTCTCTATCAAGCAATCCCCAAGCTTTCTCATTCTCTCTGCTTTCTCGCTTTCTCTCCCTCATCCGCTCTCTTCCCGTCTATCTTTGGCATTACCTCTTCCATTTGCGCTAGCTGAGGAGGGGGTCCCTCACTAAATCTTCTCTTCTATTTCTGGATGGACGAGTTCTGGAAATAGTGCAAGGTCATCATAATAATTAACAGCCAAATGAAATGGACATATTCATTTTTCTTTAATTTTCCCTCTGTCTCACTCTCTTCTCTTGCCTTTTTTCTCTGTCTATGTAGCTCACTCTAGCTCTGTTCCTAAACCCAGTGAACTACTTCACTTCCTACTGTCTACATAGGCAGCTCTCTTCTAAGGCAACCTTACTGAAACAGAATGTTTTGGAACGACCTAAATAGACAGCAACTTGTGCGTTGTACAAATGTATATATTTTATATAGAAAAATTATTTTAAACTTTCAAATAAATTTGAAATTGTTTGAAACTGAAAAAGATGTATGTTATGCTACTTTAGTATTCGGCCAAAACACGGTTGCTCAATGACGATGTCTACCTTTTTAGAACAGACATGTCACCTATGTTGTCTAACACGTTACCTGCGTAGGCAGCTCACTAGGTTTCGAAACTTAGCTCTTGTCTCCCTCTCATTCTCTCTCTTCATTTTCGGTTCTCCACACTATTTGCCCTTTTCTATCCATCACAGTCTGCTGTTTTAGAGCAACTGGAGTGCTGTGTATGAGTTCTGTAGACTAAAGGAGGTCTCACAGAGCTCTACTGCTGCTTTGGTGGCTTATGTTTGTTTGAAGCACACAGAGAGACCAAACACTCCTTTCTCTAAACAACTAGCTCTGTTTCCCTCATCTCTCCCCACAAAACATCAGACTATAAATACTGGAGTGCCAAGCCTGTTAGCTGGGGACTGGTATTAGGAATCAGGCCTGCTTGAGCGTGTGAGTGTGTGCTTGACTCAATCCCTCTTTTCTTTTTTTAAATAGAAAAAGAAGTATTATGGCTGGATTTAGCGGTGTTGGAAACAGTGTATGAAAGTGATGTTACAATGTTTGTACACTTCCAGTCAAAAGTCAAAACCAGTCAAAAGTGATATATATATATATATATATATATATATATATATATATATATATATATATATATATATATATATATCATATACCAAATTCATGATGGGACTTATGAAATGTTCTTAAAGCAAAAGGGCTTTCCTTTCGATTCTGACCCAGTGCGTCCAAACTTGTTTTTGTTCTGTCTTTGGTTTTTTGTTTTGTGTTTAGTTTAATTTTTTTGTTTTGTTTTTGAGTTTAGTTTTGTTTAGTTCTGTCTTTGGCTTGATTTGGGGTTTTTGTTTAGTTTTGTGTTTAATTTTTGTTTTTGGGTTTAGTTTAGTTTAGTTTTGTGGTTTTAGTTTTCTTTTGTTTGATAATTTTCTTTACATAGGTTTATAAGATGATGAGAGACACAAATTCAGTCAAATGTGTCCAATTTTTGGACTGGTAGTTTGTCTGTCCATATGCACTTTGTTCTATGAATAATTTTTCTGTCTCACTCATTCCTTGCAGGAGATGTACTCGAAAGGCCTGATACCTATTTCAGCAGTTAAACAAGCTCGCTCTCTGGGTGAAAATAAGTTTGAGGTGGTCACCTCTGTAAGAACCTTTGTGTTTCGGGCAGAGAAAGAAGGTGAGACTCTTTTCTGTCTATCTCACATTTCGACCCCCTCTTCACTAATCCTTTTTAAACCAATTCACTCACACTCTCGATCTTTTATCATCTTTCACTCGTATTTTTATCGTCTTACAATCTCTGCTATAAGATAAGATGCTCTGAGTAGATCTTTCACAGCACGCCAAATCAGAGAGAGAGTGAAAGTGAGAGAGAGAAGCCAGACTCAAGGAGAAGCTGAAACAACCGAGACGATGATGATGATGATAATGATTATTGATAGCTTTAGATTTAATATACAGTGATCTGTACCCTGTTGGTACATATTGTTGCCACACCATTGCCTGCATATTTTATGCAATATTTTTCGTAATATTCATTACTAAGCTGCAATGAAGCCTGATTTAAAGACAGTGAAAAGGCTCGATTATGGTTTTAATGGAGAGACTCGTGGTGTTTAAGGAGTGCTCTGGTACTTTAACTGTAATTATTCATGATCAATTTAAAACTGTGACCATTTAGTGGCTTTGAAAGTTAGTTATAGTTAGGGGTGCGAGGCCTGGTTGTGCTGTGTTATTCGTAGGGGTGAGAAACACAGGGTACCTCACAATACGATACGATACACAATACATGGCTCAGTGATACTGATAATATCATGATACAGCAATTCTGCGTCTATATATCGATATATTGCTAGACAATCCTATAATGATACATCACGAGATCTGTCTAACTATGTAAACAAAATGCTAGTAAAAAGGTTAAGTGCAGGTTTTTCAGACTTTGGCCTTAAACTTATTATTTTAATCACACTGCTGTCCGCCATCCCCTTAAAAAACTATTTTTGTTACGCCAGTTAACGTATATATTTATGTTTCCCTTATTCATGTGTTAAGCACCACCTTGAGGAGCCATGAAGTAGCGACACAGAGCAGGGAAATCTATTTAGAGTGTAGGACAATGATATATTGCCCTATTGGCATTTTTTTCCCACCCCTAATTAGTGTGTTAAAAAATATGCGGTTATGGTAATGGTTGTGACATTTCCAAAACGCACTAGAAATGATTGAGCAATCACAAAAGGGCTTTGTTGAGACCGGAACTAAACGGAGCGTTTCAGACTAGATAGGGGTTGCAACATTGTTTTTGGAACATTCAAGAATGAAAACCTATTCTTGACTCCAAAAACAAAATTAAGACTATAATAAGACATATGGCCTCTTTTAAACTACTCTTAAAAATGTCATTGCATTATAACAAAATATCAAACCAAGAGCGATCTGAAAATTAAATGCAATGACGTTCAACCATTTTTGTGCCATAAATCTCCCAATATTTTTTTTTCTTGCAACTATACATCTATATTGACCAAAGACCATATATGATTTGTCATTATTTAAAAATGGAGCAACTTGACTTTCTCAATGCCATTCAGACTGGTGAGATTATTTAGCTTTTTCAGACACCTTGCAGTAAAAGCAGCAGTGCAAGGGTGAGGGGTTCACCAAGAGCCAATCAATTACCATGTTATTGACATGACCTTTTGCTTTCCCCACCGCAATTACCGTGGTAAATCTGTTGCTAATAGCACACTGTGTGCCATAGTGTCCTAGAATATCAGCAAATAATGGTCTCCTCAGTACCTCCGTTCTTCTCAGCTCTTGTGTAATGACCTCTGACCCATTGTAAGTGAATTACTCTGAGGGAAGTCAGTTTAGGCATGCATTTAACTGTACTTTCCACCATAAGAAGAATTCAGAGAGGGAGCACTGGTCTGATCTGCTCATGCATTTTTAAACAGCTTTATAACAGTCTGAAAGAGTCATCAATCTTAAGATAAACACGAGAGGAGGAGAGAGAGAATGAGTGAGTGAATGAAGGAGCTGGAAGTGGGTGGTCATGGGATGAGCACAAAAGATAAGAATGAGAATTAGTGTTAGAGATCGAGCACACTGGGAATCATTGAGATGTGCGTGCGTGCGTGCGTGTGTGTGTGTGCATGAGTCCGCAAACATTCATGACTGTGTACTCTTTCTGGGGCAGTCTTCAGTCATGATGGGTCTGTTTTTTCAGAGAAAGAGTGTAATATTTTGTTAATAACAATGTTTACCTGGAGAAAGGAAAACAACATCTAGCAACCAAATTTCAAGGTTTCAGACTTTATAGTGCAGTTTGAAACTGTCTGTGAGGGTGTGTTGAAGCCATGGTCACTTTCAGTAATAACTAGGGCTGTAAAATGAAACATAATTTGTTTAACGCAGTTCATGTTTATTAGGAAAGTCTATATAATCTGCAGTCTTTGCTCATGGTGGCTCGTGGGTGTTCAGTTCTCCTGTCAAGTTGTTTCGATTCAGTTATCTGAAACCAAAGCCACTTTTCCACCATTGGGCCGAACAGTTCTAAGAGCGGTAAGGAGCGGTTTGTTATATTTCCACTTGAGCTTGGTTCGGCACGGCAGAATTACAAACCTCTCTCGGCCCGTAATTCTCTAGCCAATCGCACTGAACTGTGCTAGTAGAATGCGTGTAGTGACGTTGCTACTCAGGATTGGTCTCTTGTCTGTTGCCTGGCTACTAGTTTCTCGGTTTCTCTGGCCAAGCACACTATTTGAGCGAATAAACACATGTTAATTATAAAATGAAATGAAAAATCTGATCATCCTCCATAACGCGGTCACTATTTAAATCTCATTTTATTGTAAAGTACCAAGGCAACGATTGACACATTTGTATAACATTCCAAAGAGCACTGTTATCAACTTCACATTAGAAAATGAAGCCATATCTGTACAGGCTGGGCTGGATCAACACAGAAAGGACACTTTAGATTAGGGTCCAATTCTCACTATTAACTAACTATAACTACGACTTTTGCCTCGATAAACTCCTAATTACTGCTTGTTAATGTATAATATGTAATGTAGAATATGGTCATGCAGAATAAGACTTTATTTATATAGCGCTCTTTATAATGCAGATTGATAATGTTCTATGTGTATTCCATAGTAAAGAGATGTGTATTTAGTCTAGATTTAAACTGACAGAGTGTGTCTGCTTCCTGAACAATGCTAGGAAGACTGTTCAAAAGTTTAAATAGGAAAAGGATAGACTAAGCCATTTAGTGCTTTGTAAGTAATTAGCAAGATTTTAAAATGTATACGATGTTTAATAGGGAGCCAGTGCAGTGTTGACAGACCCGGGCTAATATGGTCATACTTCCTGGTTCTAGTAAGAACTCGAGCTGCTGCGTTTTGGACCAGCTGGAGTTTATTTATTAAGCTAGCAGAGCAACCACCCAGTAGAGCATTACAATAATCTAGCCTTGAGGTCATGAACGCATGAACTAATTGTTCAGCAATTTGCATTGAAAGCATGTGCCGTAATTTATATATATATTTTAAGATGGAATAATGCAGTTTTACAGATGCTAGAAACGTGGCTTTCAAATGAAAGATTGGTATCAAAGAGCACACCCAGGTTCCTGACGACGAGGACTTCACAGAGCAGCCATCAAGTGTTAGACAGTATTCTAGGTTACTACGGGCAGAGGTTTTTGGTCCAATAATTAAAAATTCTATTTTTTCAGAATTAAGTTGTAGGAAATTACTAGTCATCCAATTTTTTATATCAGCTATGCATTCAGTTAATCTTGTGAATTGGTATGTTTTGTCAGGGTGCGAAGAAATATATAGCTGAGTATCGTCAGCTTAACAATGAAAACTAATGCCATGCTTCCTAATGATATCTCCCAGTGGTAGCATGTACAGGGTGAAGAGCAACGGTCCTAGCACTGAGCCTTGAGGTACTCCATACTGAACTTGTAATCGGTATAACATCTCTTCATTTATTGCTACAAACTGATAGCGGTCGTGGCGTGGCCTAATGGTTAGAGAGTCGAACTTGTAACCTGAAGGTTGCGGGTTCGAGTCTCAGGTCCGGCAGGAATTGTCGGTGGGAGGAGTGAATAACCAGCACTCTCCTCCACCTTCAATACCACGACTGAGGTAAGACCCTTGAGCAAGCCACTGAACCCCCAAACTGCTCCCTGGGCGCCACAGCAATATGGCTGCCCACTTCTCTGGGTGTGTGAAAAAGGCGCACAAGAGCAATACCGGAGACCCGGATACACGGATGGCAGGCTAACAGGCTAGCGAAACGCGTTGTGATAGATATCGCTAACTTTTAATCTAAATTACTGTTATCACGATTTCTACACTACTGTTTAAAACAGTAGGGGTTGGTAAGATTTATTTAATGTATTTTAAATAATTTAATGCATCTTCCTAAGGTTGCATTTATTTGATTATAAATTAGTGCTGTCAATCTTTTAAAAAAATTAACTAGATTAATCAAATTTAAAATTGTCAAAACTGACATTTTGGCATAATCGTGTGTTATTGATCATTCAAGCGTGAAAGAGAACTTGATTCTGGTGCACTGTCCGTGTGCACGATACTGGCGCGCGTCTTTCTGTACACACATGAAACCCACATTAAACTCATCACTCATAGATAACTGCAGACCTGTTTCTCTCCTACCATTCATAGCAAAAACTATTGAACGAGTTGTTTTCAACCAGGTTTCATCCTTCCTATCACAGAATAATCAGCTGGACATCAACCAATCAGGTTTCAAAAGGGGCCACTCCACAGAGACTGCACTACTGTCGGTCACTGAAGCCCTGCGGATAGCTAAAGCTGACTCCAAATCATGTACACTGTACATCGTGTGTGTGTCACATAGACAGGACATTCACAGACAGCGCATTCTCTTTTGTCTTGTCGCGCTTGAATGGTTTAAAAGCATTTGCATGAATAAGAGTGTGATCATATAATGTAACGCTAGCCAAAGGATGACAGAAAAAACTGATGCTGCATTAACTGCACTAAATATTTGTAATGCGTTAAACTGGAAAAAATGTATCACATGCGTTAACGGTAACGTTGACAGCACTATTATGAGTACAGGAATATTGTAAAATATAATAACTATTCAAAATTACTTTTCCTTAAAGTTCCTATCCGTGGAATCAGTGTTGAAAACAGTTGTGCTGCATAATATTTATTGGGAAATGATGATAAAAACATTTCAGGATTATTTGATGAATAGAATGTTAAAAAGCAAAGCGTTTATTTGAAATGGAAATCTTTTGTAACATTATAAATGTCTTTACAGTGACTTTTAATCAATTTAATGCATCCAGCCAAACTTTGACCTTGATATACACACATAGCCTTCTAGCTGACGTTTATCAATACATGGAGAAAATGTTTGTAATGGATTAAATCATATTCATAAATCAATCTCAGATGGAATGTTTATTTACACTCTTAGGTGTTATTTAATTATCGTCTAAGAGTAAAACTCACTGACAGCAGTCTGGCAAAAACCACTTTACACATGTAAGACCATAAAGTGTGGGGAAAGCTGTTATATATTTTTTTCATTATTGCAGGCTTGTATTTCCGTATTGAAAAAATGAATACAATCAATTAACAAATAATTTTGACATTAATCACAATTAAAAATGTAAACAATGGACAGCCCTAGTAATAACACGCACAGGGGGACCAAAGTCGAGTTAGTAGAATAAGAGGAAGTGGACATTGTTAGACATAAAATAGAACTGACCTTAAGTTAAGGATGGCTATATATCTTATGCCCTAACACTTGCGTTGCACCTAAAACTGTTTTGCTGACTACAAGCACAATTTGAGTCTTGTCCAAAAGACATTGTATGCAGAAACACTTTTTTTATTGAAATAATATCCTGCTCTCACTCTCTCTTACCCTCTCTCTCTGGATGTGGCAGGTGCTGTAGACCTGCAGAGGATAAGAGTATCCAGCTGTTAATGTTTTTTGGCTAGTGTGTGTACTTGCAACGAATTTGTGCAAGCCCCTGTAGCCCCATTTAAACAGCACAAGAGAATCCTCTCAGGCTTCCTTCCCCCATCTCACACGCACAAACACAGAGGCAGACACAATACAATGAGACACAGGGGCTTTTGCATACCTGCTTTGTTTGCAGATTTAAAAGTTTATAAAGGATAACAATAATATTAGACACTTTTTCCTTCCCTTTTATTCCCATGGCACGGCATCTCCACACACACACACACGCATGCATACCTGTGCATTCACTAACATACATCAAACCGAATGCAGCGTTCCTCCACAGGCACGCACACCACTTCTTACCTCCCTCCATCTTCTCTCTTCCCTCCTAAGGAGAACGTCAGGATTGGCTAGAGGTTCTCCAGTCTGCAGTGAGCTCCCAGTCCTCCATTTCCCATCAGCCTCTCAAAAATAACACAAACAAGAGTGGCTACGTCGAGCTGCGTGGCCTCAAAGGAAGAGTCTACCTCAGTCTCATGGGAACCAGTTTCAGACTCTGTAAAACAGACCAGGTAGAATTATATATCATTTTTTATTTTTTGGGGCTTTGTTGGATTCATACTGCTTCCACATGCATGGGTTCAAAATGAGTGCCACAGCTCAACAACCATGTACAGGTTCTCCAAACCTGGGGGTCGCTTGGCGCTCACCAAGCTAATTTAATTTTAGGCTATCTGTCTATCTACAAGTATCTATCCTGTCTGTCTGTCTGTCTGTGTCTGTCTGTCTGTCTGTCTATCTGTCTATCAGTATCTTCAATCTTCACTGCGCTAAGACATTGCTTCAACCAGTCTGTATGTTTGTCTACCTATCTCTGTCTGTCTGTTCCATCCATCGATACGTCCATTCATCTCTTTGTAAACGTTATTATTTATTCTGTAATGCTCTCTGTATTACTCATTATTACTGTTATAGTTTAATTACTTATTTTTTTCTTTTTGTGATATAATTAGATAATGTTTTGTCATTATAGTGAAAGAAATGAAACTTTCACAAATGTAAAAGTGTAGGACATGTGTTTTGTGCTCCTTCTATATGCTGAGAGTGTAGTTATTACAATATAACGCAAGCCATGACACATCGCATGCATATGTATGTGATCTATGCCCAATTGGTCTCAGTTTTAAATGAGATTAAGCAGAGAAGGTTATTCGATGAGAATAGGTGGCACACACACTTTATCATCTCTGTTTGTCTTTCATTATTTTCCTTATTAGCACAAGCAAACATCTTTGTCTTCATTCTGCAAGGAAATTGTTTTTCGTCAGCCGATTTAGCATGCGGGAGGGAGAAAGAGAAAGAGAGCAGTGAAAATGGAAATTGATTGTATTGTTTTTGCATTAAATCCCCTCCGTGGCAATCACTCCGACAAGTGGTGAGATAAACGGGAGGGAGTAGAGGAAAAGATGGCATGGGGCAAAAGGAAAGGAGTGAGGGAAAGAGGGAATGGAGGAGGAACTGGGCAGAGAGACAAGAACGGAAGGATAACAGGGAGGTGAAGACAGCAGTGACTGTTGAGGGATGAAGAAAACACAAAGGAGTATCAAGATGGAGAGGAGATGGAGAAAGAGAGAGAGAGTAAAAAGGTGCGGTGGTGGGTAGCTCGGTTCATGTTCAGTGAAGTGGAGTATTTAATTTAACATGATGAACGAGCTGCCCAGGATGCTGGTTTTCCCCCCTTCCCATCTTGGAGAGGATGAAGTGTGCTGCCCTTCTCTCTTCTGAGGTCAGGCCACGATGTTTCCCCAAGGTAATGAAAGTCAACCTAACAGGCAAACCCAAATCACGCGATACCACTACAGTTTAGTGTTACATCGATTTTTGATTTCCTTACTTAAACTATTTGCTCCAAAACAAAGAACACAAAAAGACCAAAACATATTGGTGCTGGAATGGCACTTTGCGGGGTCTCTGAAAGGACAATTAGCAGATGTCAGAAAATTCTAGAATTTCAGCCTGAGCTCCCAGTGAGACTGTAGGTCTAAAATATGTTTTATTGAAAAGTATGTTAGGTTAGGGGTTTACAATTTTCTGATTTGCTTGTTTTTTATAAGGTTTGTCATTGTATATTTATTACAGATGCATTAATTTAGTCAGGTTTCAGGAAGGGATGAGACAAGGACACTGATATAAGGAAACAATGGGCTTTTTATTAATAATAAAATAAAACAAAACAAACAAAAACTACCCCGTAATGGAAAAACAGACCGGCAATGGGCAAAGCAGGGCTGGACACGATAAGACCGGTATGGCAGGACACAATAGATACATTGGACACAAACTGGCACATAAGTGAAAACACAAGGAGAATAAATAGGAGAGGAATTAAGGAAGTTAATGAGGGAAAGCTGGTGGGGCAAATAAATCAATAATCAGTTAACAAGAATGGCGGGGTTAAAGGTGCGTTCACGCCATATCGTAACTTGTAAAAAGCATTCACGTAAAAAGCATGTTTACGTAAAAAGCAGTCATTTAAATAGTTAAAAATAGATTAAAAAGCTGTTCACACAGGCAACATTCCGTCTGAGCTGTTTTTTTAATTGTTTTGTCTAGACACCTGCATCAGATGGACTTCTTTGGTCATTACATTGAGTCTTGCAATTTGGGTGTTCGCTATTCAGCTCTCGACAGAAGTTCTGCAATTTTAACACACCATATCAAGTTAAAAGTCGTTCAGCTTTGACAATAACGTCTCAAGACCCCTGTTCTTTGTTCCATTTTGTTATGCTGATTTTAAACCAGGGCCATGCAACATTCAGACTGCGTGTACTGGAACAAATAAAAAATGGAGCACATACACGCATAATGGATTTACCAACAAACTGTCAATAATTTTTTCTTTTTTGAATCTAAGGTGGTAACACCACATGCAATCCATTCTGCTTGTGAAAAGTTTTAGATACCTTCTTTTTGCCAAATTTTAAGACCTCATCAAATGTATCCTTGACAGAACATTGCAATCCTATTGCAATAAGTTCAGTGGAAAAAAATCTACACAACATAGACAAAGATGAAATGTTGTCTATACTCATAGAAAATAAATATAATATGTCTAAATACTGAAAAAGTATTGATAAAACGAATATAAAAGTGTACTATTAAAATACCAAACTCTCTGCATCAGCTAAGAAGCTGTCAGATGTTCTGAATGGTTTGCGCGAGAGTTTATGTCTGTGTAGCGTGTCTATGTATAATCTCTGAATGAAGAAACAGTTAAAACATTTTTTTTTTACATTGGCTTTTGATCAGGTATAAGTGTGAGGTATTGTCGCTGTAGCTACTTGTCTTTTTGTAATTCTTTTTATTTTATTACATTTTACAGCACGGTGGTCAACTACGTTGTTTATTATGTGCTTTATAAATAAGATTGGATTGGTATTGGATTGGATTCTGTCTATGTAGAAGTTTCCAAATGGTCATTTCATTTAGAATCCTTCCTGAGAAGGCAACTACATGTTGCAATGAGATGTTAAAAAAGCAAGAAATGTTAAAAAAGTTTGTGTAAAAGTAAACAAAAAAAAAAGACCTTTCAGTGTATAGCTTGTTTGCACATAATGTCTCTGCTGTGGTGCGAAATGCAGATGGAGAGCAGGAAGCAATTTTCTTTTTACCTTTTATCACTTTTTAACTTCAAAAGTTGTCACCTTTAGTGGCATTTTGCGTCTGCTTATACTGAACTTAATATGGATACCTGCTTACCTTTTGTTTTTGACTTGGTTAAATATAGAATTCCGTTCACAATGTTGATCTGGGGACTTTGAAAACAGTGTCACGTGCTGGGCACTCGCTGCTGCTTCAGCCATCATACAATACACCAGGAAAGTATTCACAACGCTTCAGTTTGTTTGAAATCTTTAAAGCATTTATTAAAAATAAAAAACAGAAAAAAAATCACATGTACAAAAGTATTCACAGCTTTTCCCATAACACTCAAAATTGAACTCAGGTGCATCTTGTTTCCACTGAACATCCTTGAGATGTTTCTACAACTTGATTGAGTCCACCTGTGGTAAATTCAGTTGATTGGACAAGATTTGGACAGTTGATTGGGCACACACCTATCTTTAATGTCCCACAGTTAACAGTGCATGTCAGAGCACAAACCAAGCCATAAAGTCCATGGAATTGTCTGTAGACCTCTGAGACAGGATTGTATTGAGGCACAGATTTGGGGAATGGTACAGATACATTTCTGCAGCAATGAAGGTCCCAATGAGCACAGTGGCCTGGAAGTTTGAAACCACCAGGACTCTTCCTAGAGCTGGGATGTTTTTCAGTGGCAGGAACTGTGAGACTAGTCAGGATCGAGGGAAAGATGAATGCAGCAATGTACAGAGACTTCCTTGATGAAAACCTGCTCCAGAGCACTCTGGACCTCAGACAGGGGCGACGGTTCATCTTCCAACAGGACAACAACCCTAAGCACACAGCCAAGATAACAAAAGAAGTGGCTATGGGACAACTCTGTCAATGTCCTTGAGTGGCCCAGCCAGAGCCCAGACTTGAACCCAATGAAACGTCTCATTGGAGAGATCTGAAAAATGGCTGTGCACTGACGCTCCCCATCCAACCTGATGGAGCTTGAGAGGTCCTGCAAAGAAGAATGGGAGAAACTGCCCAAAAATAGGTGTGCCAAGCTTGTAGCATCATATTTAAAAAGTCTTGAGGCTGTAATTGGTGCCAAAGGTGCTTCAACAAAGTATTGAGCAAAGGTTGTGAATTCTTATGTGCATGCAAGTTTGTTTGTTGTTTATTTTTAATACATTTGCAAAGATTTCAAACAAACTTCTTTCAAGTTGTCATTATGGGGTATTGTTTGTAAAATTGAGGAAAATAATGAATTTAATCCATTTTGGAATAAGGCTGTAAAAACAAAAACAAAAAAAGTGGAAAAAGTAAAGCGATGTGAATACTTTCCGGATGCACTGTAGAAATGAATGAACTTCTGACTTCATATTGAGCTCTAATCTGGTTTGTCGTCCTGTCTTTCTGCTATTGAGTTTAGGGCAGAATTTAGATTTTTTTTGTCATGATTGTGAAAAATGAAGCCATTAAACGTTTTACGTCAGTGAGCTGCGAGGGCGAGAGGTGGTCTCCTCCAGGGGCCAGAGCGAGAGATGGAGGCTTTTGGACTGCCTCTGGCCCGAGATCCTCCTCTCCACTCACCACTGTCGCGAGCATCACTGACTCCGCCTCAGACCACTTCTATAGCAGGTTAAGGTGGTAAATTTGACGTGCCCCGTCCCTATCTGACCATACCACCTCATAGTTGAGATCCCCAACTCGCCATGTGACCTCAAAGGGCCCTTGCCACTTTGCGAGTAATTTTGAGCTCGACGTAGGGAGTAACACATGCACTTTATTTCCTGGTGTGAATTGACGAAGCCAAGTGCCTCTGTTGTACAGCTGTCTCTGTTTGTCCTGGGCCTGTAACAAATTCTCCATCGACAGCCGCCCCAAAGTGTAGAGTTTTGTTCTCAGGTCTAGGACATACTGAATTAAATTTTTACTCGCGGAAGGTCTGTCCTCCCAAGCCTCTCTAAGGACATCCAGCACCCCCCGAGGCTGGCGTCCATAGAGAAGCTCGAAGGGGGGAAAACCCTGTGGAGGCTTGGGGGACCTCGCGGACAGCGAACAACAGAGGCTCCAGCCATTTATCCCAATTTTTGCCGTCCTTGTGAATGAACTTACGAATCATAGATTTTAATGTGCGATTAAAACGTTCCACCAGATTGTCGGTTTGTGGGTGATAGACGCTGGTGTGAATCGATTTAATGCCCAACATTTCGTAGAGTTCGTGGATTGTCCGTGACATAAACGCTGTGCCTTGATCGTTGAGAATCTCTTTCAGGATTCTCACCCGGGAGATTAACGAAAACAGCGCGCTCGCCACGCTTTTCGCCGAAATAGTGCAGAGCGGAACTGCCTCAGGATATCACGTTGCATAGTCTACGAGTTCTAAAGCAAAGCGATGCCCTCGTGCCGACCGTTCTAATCGCCCGATGAGGTCCATACCAGTTCGTTCGAAGGGGACCTGCATCAACGGAAGGGGGCACAATGGTGCTTTTGGGGTGGTCGGTGGATTCACCAACTGACATTCACGACAAGACGCACACCACTTGCACACATTCTCGTGAATGCCCGGCCAGAAAAACCGGGTCATGAGACGGTTTAGTGTAGCCGTTTGTCCTAAATGCCTGGAAATTTTCTTTTTCGGGAAAAGCATTTCCCGGCGGCTTTTAGGTATTAACAACTGGGTTGTATTAGATTAGATTCAACTTTTATTGTCATTACACAAGTACAGGTACAAGGCAACGAAATGCAGTTTAGGTCTAACCAGAAGTGCAATAGCAGCAAGTACAGGATATACAACGGTTGCATAAGTGCAGGATATACAATGGTTGCATAAGTGCATAAGATACTTTTTGAGCGGAAAAACAACAAAAATAACGACTTTATCCCACTATTATTGTTCAATTTGAGCCTCTGACGAGAGTTCGCGGGAGTGCCACGACGCATGCGCGAGTTCGTCGTGGCACTCCCGCGAACTCTCGTCAGAGAGTATATAGTGGGATAAATAGTGGGATAAAGTCGTTATTTTTGTTGTTTTTCCGCTCAAAAAGTATTTTCGTCGCATGATAGACTTAATACAGAGCCACTGTAGTCATTTGGACTCCTTAAATGATGTTTTTACTTACTATTCTGGGCCATCAAGTTTCATTCCCTCTGAAAGCCTATGGAGGAGTGAGACAGCTCTCAGATTTCATCAAAAATATACTAAATTATGTTCCGAAGATGAACGAAGGTCTTACATGGTTGGAACAACATGAGGGTGAGTAATTACTGACAGAATTTTCATTTTTGGGTGAACTAACCCTTTAATATTGTCATCATTCATTGATTTCATGTTAAAATAATATACAAATTCACTACCCTCTTTGAAATACAATAATCAGTAAAAAAGAATAATAAGATTAATCTGGAAAATAATCGTTAGATTAGTCGACTAATCGGAAAAATAATCGTTAGATTAGTCGACAGAAAAAATTATCGTTAGTTGCAGCTCTACTGCGCGGTCTTCCTCGGAAGCCGGTACTACGCGTTCGATGACTCCCTTAACGTCGCTTCCGTCGGCCATCAACCACTTGCGGCACGAGTCCCGGAGCTGTTGCGCGAAGACAAAGGGCTGGCCGGACTCATTGAGGGCCAGGGTCCGGAACCGCTGGCGATGTTGCTCCAGGGTCCGACCGACCCGCTGGAGGATGGCTCGCTTCAGGTCGTCGTAGACCAGGAGATTCTGGACTGGCAGTTTGTGCCAGTCTGCCTTGGGCCATCCCCGGACCTCTCGACGAGGTTGACGAATGCCTCAGGGTCGTCCTGTGGTCCCATCTTCGAGAGCGGGATGGAGGCGGCCGAGTCGCTGGCGGGGGTGGGGATGGCCTGAATCTCCTGGTCTACCCACCTCCGGAACAGTTCGCGGTCTTCATGCTGGGCCTGGAGGAGAGCTTTGAACCTCTTCTGCTGCTCCTCCCTGACGGCCCGCAGATCTTTATGGGTTTCCTGATGAAGACCGGTGAGCGATTTGTACCAGGTCTGCAAGTGGCGTTCTTGACAGAGTCTCCATGGCGGCAGCGTTCTTCTTCCTTCACGGGTTTCGGCACCAGTGTAGTTCGGTTCGTAGATTGTGTGTGTGGAGAAGGAAGAAGGCGGGCTTGGCGTGACTCGGACTTGTCGCTTTATTACTCAGAACTTTTATATACAACATTACAAACGCTTGTGGGTGCATAAACGGCAACAATACTCTCAAACACTTTCAGCTTAATCACTCGTATTTTCACTGCTTCTCTCTCTGGCAGGCAGGCAGTTGCGACGTCCCAGTCCCAAGCTCTCTCTCTGGACTCTCTCTCTGGACTCTCTCTCTGCTGCGGCTTAAATGCAGTCTCTCCACGCCAATTACTGCAATCAGACACAGGTGTTACTCATCTGCACTTGACCTACTTACTCACCGCTCCCGCTCTCTCTCTCCCGCTACAGACCTCGCAAAACCACGCCCCCTCCACCACAAAGTCATGTTTCAAAAATCTTCAATTCTTATCAAAAGAAGTGTGAAAGGGCCTTTACTTTGAAAAAATCATCCTGTTTAACCCCTCAAATTCTTTAGCCAGATGGACCTTTAATGCTTCCATTTTTTAATATTTGATAATCAATTTACATAGTTTTTGTGAGTAAATTTTTTTCTTTTAAATACTTTGGCATTACATATTCACAACTACATTTGGTAAATCCAATTGAGTTCACCTTTCACAGATAATTTGCTTTATAGTGAAAACTATCATCTGTTTGCCCTCATGACACTCAAAACACAAAAGAAGTCATTATCAAAATGCCAAATGTTGATCTCTTCCTGTCACAGCTGTCAAGTTGCTATTTGGCTTGGCTCACTTAAATGGGTCCCCTGTAAAAACCCTGTCTTAAATTTTTTTGTCTTTTAGAATGAATGTGTTAGCCTTACTGTTATCTATAAGCTAGTGTGCTCCAAAACGATGACAAAATTTGCTTTTAAAAGATATAAGAGTAGCACTTTACAATAAGGTTCATTAGTTAACATTCATTAACTACATTAGTTAACATGAACTAATAATGAACTGCACTTATAAAGCATTTATTAGTCTTTGTTAATGTTAATTTCAACATTTACTAATATTTTATTAAAATCTTGTTAACATTAGTTAATGTACTGTGAACTGACATGAACAAACCATGAATTAACGTTAAAAAAGATGAACAAATACAGTAACAAATGTACTGCTCATGGTTAGTTCATGTTAGTTAATACATTAACTAATGTTAACTAATGAAACCTTATTGTAAAGTGTTACCGACATAAGGATTCAAAACGTAGTCTCTCACATTTCCGCCATTATGGATCAATAATTTTAATGACATCCCTCTGCACTTCAGTTTCTCATCATATTTTATGTCCAATTTATTGGCTATTTTTTAAATGCCGAGGAGCCAATTGACATGTCCCACCGTGTCTTTCTGTTTCAGTGGAAATTATGTCAACAAATTGAATAATGCTGCATGTTTCAAGGCACTTCAGTGGGCTTTTATGGCCCATTCACACCAAGAATAACTATAACCATAACTATATTAGCATCTACACCAACAAATGATGACGCTCTTGTTTTTTCTTTAGTAGCATTTTATTTTATAATTAGAACAATTTTTAGAACTATACCTTTATAATAATTGTTATCATTACAGTTATCATCCTTGGTGTCAAAACTTTAAAGGTCCCGTTCTTCGTGTTTTTTTGAAGCTTTGATTGTGTTTACAGTGTGCAATATAACATGTGTTCATGTTTCGAGTGTAAAAAAACACAGTATTTTTCACGCAATTTACTTATCTGTACACCGCTGTTTTCACTGTCCTAAAAACGGGTTGATGAGTTCCTTGTTCTATGAAGTCCCTCCTTCAGAAATACGTAACGAGTTCTGATTGTGCCAGCAGTTCCTGTGTTGTGATTCGACAGCAGCTTAGCGCACGTTGTACGGAAAGGTCACGCCTCTTAACGGGAGATGTATGCGGCTATGCGCTCAATGATCTCTACAGCGTCCCTGGGAAAGCCAAACAAAGGTGATTTGACTCCGGGATGAAAATAACAGCGTTTTTTCGCGTATTCTTGTGGGCGGAGGTTAGTCTGTTCTACTGTTCTACTGACATCATTTATGAAGGAAGTACCAGGATGTAGTCAAAGCCAGCCGTTCGCTGTAGGCTTTGAAAGGGAACTTCTGTTAAATAAAATATCTCGCTTGGCATTGAACTTTGAGCTTTATAATTTTACAGGTATTATTTATGCTCTAACAGCAACATTACACACTAACTAAAGTTTGAACAATGGGATCACGAAGAACGGGACCTTTAACAAATTCAATTTAATTAAATAAGCTTTAACAAAAAGTTTGTGTCATGTCTTGAAGTGGCTTAGTACTTAAATAATAACTGGACTGAAATAATAATAATAATAATAATACATTATTATTTATTATTATACATTTAATACTTGCATAACTAATGTCTGGAGAGGGTCGATACAGTAGCCTTTGACTGTTGTCATCTCCTTTTTTCTTGTCCCCTTGAGGTTTTCACATTGCTGCTGTCCTTGAAGCATTTGGTAACGTCTGTAAAGAAAGTTTGTTTTGTGTTCCCTGCTTGTTCTTGTGTAAAATAAACTTTGTCATTCATTCAGACTCTGATCAATAGATCAGCAGCTTTTCACCCTCCAGTGAGCTCTGTGTCTGTTCTGTGCTCTCTTTGACCCTTCTCACACAACAGTTTCCTTGCATTTTATAGTTATTTTTTTTTATTTTCCTTATTCACTTGATTAATTCCAGCTGCAATGTTCTAAACGGACACACAGAATGTCTGACTGTGAATATGTTATTGTTCATAATAGCAGTGACTGAACTGCTTCATTTAGGGTGTTTTCACACCTATAGATTGTTTGCTTTGTTCCGAAACAAGGATTAAATTTGTTACAATGTTGTGATTTCTTCTTGGTTTGGTTTGCCTTTCACACGGCAACATTCTAAATGGACCAAAATTAGTTGATATGAGTGAGCGTGCAACTGTTTATGTTCCAGGATTTAGCTCATAGCAGTCAGGATGGATAGTGAAGAGGCATTAGCAAAACAAATACTACTGCTTTTCATGCAATGTACTTAATTGCCCATCATGTATAGTGATACATCCTGGTTTGTTGGTCAGTTGGGGCTTAGACCACCTTGTTCAGGCGATCACGGACTGATTATTTTGGTGCGGATCTGTGCAAGATTGCCGTGTTCACATATGCCTAAACGAACCGAACTAAGGGAAAAACGCATCAGGTTCTGAAACAAATGCTCCAACCGAGCCAGGTGTGAAAACGCCCTTACTCTACTATTCTTTGTTTTTGTTACTGATGATATATGTGAATTTGAAAAATTTGTGTTTTATAAAGATCTTATTTTGATGTTTATGCTGGTTCTTCACAGGATTTTAATGCAGGGTTGGCCATTGCTGCGGTGGACCTGACGGCTGCATGTGTGAAACCGGTTGAGAGGAAAGGATTGGAGATCACTACACCTTTCAAGTCCTTCTGGTAATCTACTAAATTATTATATACTGTATTATACGGCCAGAGAGTAAGAAAATCTTGACCAGTAGATGTTGTTTTAAACAGATTCAAGAAGACCTTCAAACAGAGTTAAGCCTCTACCTCTTCCTTAATATCACTTTATGCTTAATAAAAAATAGACATCAAAGTTTCACTCAAGGTTAGACTTGGAGGATTAAGTGTTCTTAGTGTAAAAATACATTTATTTACACAAAAGCCATCAGATTATGAGTTCAGAGATGCTCTAAATTCTTGTAACATAATCATTTTCATATTTAATATGCTTTCATAATTTGGAAAATGACACTGCAATTGTATAGTTGCATGTGCTGTATCATAGAGTTTATAGGCTTGTTTCAATGGTGCCTATGTCAATGTTGTGTATATATTAATATTTAGCCATTAGCATAGCAATGTTCATGTCAGATGATGTTGGAATCAACTGCGAGCATTAGTATGATGAGGAGTGCTATTTTTGAATGAGCATTAACAGAGGTGCATATGTACACATCAAAAAGAAAGGCAACTCACAATTTGAACCATAGTTATATTTTACCAACTGTAAGTGTGGGATTGACATATCCTGGCATTTAAAAACTTTTGTTGATCTGCTCTTCACAACTGGATTCTGTTGAAGTGCAATATGGGTGGATCAAAAGAGATTTCAGAGAAACTTGGATAAAGATTTGTTGAATCTCATAAGTCTGGGATGAATTATGAAAGGATGTTTTGGGTCTCCATAGTCCAGAATCAGGCAGTTTACTTTTGGATGAAACCATTTCTACATTACCTTGGAGTGGGTCTCCTACAATCTTAAGTTCAAGAACATGCTGAAGAGTCCTCAAACAACATAGAAAGAATATGAAATGTGTTGCTTGTAGAAAACAAAATGCTTCATTCACCCCAAAATGTCATGCTAAAGTTAAACTATGCTGAAAGCTGTATAATATTATAAAGTCCCCAGTATTAGGTTTGGGGATTAGAAATCCCAAGTGAATTCTAACACAGCAGATGTTCAAAATATTGAGAAAAGTTTTAGAAAAACATTTAACATGGCCATCATCTAAAACCGTTAGAATTCAAGTGGATCGACTACTGATTTTCATATTTTTCAATTTCGATTGATTTATTGGTTCTTTAATATTGGCTCTACTGATAAATAGCATTTAGCTCTTCTCTTCTCGAATGTTATGATTCACCTCGTTGTTGGTTAGTTTGGTACATGGCTTATAACGCTTCATCAAATAATATTTTTAAATCCCTATGGGAGAAATTAATTGAAAAATACTTCTGTAATCAATGCCGCTGAAAAAGGGGACAGCTTCTAATGCATCTATAGCAAACCACACTGATCCAATCAATTCTCAATGGAGAAACTCAAGTCCCACCATACATTTTTTTTTTCTTGTTCAAGAAGCTGTTTCACGCTGATATACATCACAATAGGTAAGAAAAGACAATCGCAACTTTCGTTTCTTGCTGACTTTATTGTTTGGATATTTATTTACTTTTTGAATGATTGAGGATTGAGAAATGAGAAATGTCTATAGCTTATTAATCATATCCTAAAACAGAGATGGAAATGCATTTGCAACCTTATAGAACCTTATATTCTGGCCATTCCTGCAGAAATCCTTAATCCTGGAATCATACGAGCGTTCTCACTACTTAGTGATTGCATGAAACAAAATAAAATATGGATTAAACCGTAAAAGTTGGCAAAAAGATTAGTGTCAAAGCGAAACTTTTTGTCTGTGTATAATGAAATTAAGTGCTTGCATAGGTGGGCAGTGTGAGATGTATTAAAGGCAGAGGAAACGTTGTCGATTACTCCTCTTTGAACCTTTTTAGTATCATTTTCTTTCAGTGTTTGTTGCCTGCTGTGTTACTTTTTTTTAACAGCCACTCTCTCATTATGACTGTCCTGTCGCTCTGATACTATCCATCTGAAGCACACTCATTATTGATCAGTTTTTTGTTCCTCTCTTGTTCTTGTTTTGTCTTTATAAACATCAGCTCTGTTATAACAGCTGTACAGTGCTGGCATCGCTCACCTGTGACCCCACGCAAGCTGATCTTTCCAACAAAGCAGCCATTTGCAAAGGCCTAATCGATGAGATGTTTTTGTGTTTGTTTTTTAATGATCCTTTTATGGCTGATGCAGTTCCCTGGCTAAAAAAAAGGCAACAAACAATGAAAAGCTATCACTCTTATTCTTTGGCTGGTGCGCACTCTTAAAGATTTTTCCTCTTTATCTTTTATCTTTGTTTTTGTGGACAGGGCAGAATATTGATCTGTTTGTAGTTGCGTTCTAAACTTTGAGCGATGTGAGGCTGGCCGACTATTTAGTATTAGTTGTCGGTCAAATAATTGGAATTTTTCTCAGAAATGACATATCAAGGTCTCTGTGCTCATTTAAAATAATGGACGCAGAGGGGGTCATAATGGAAATGGAAAGCAGATTCAGAGCTATTACTGGTTTTTACAATTAGGCTGCGCTGTCTCATCACTGCCAATCATAATGCAATAATGAACATTTAAAAAGTGCTGAGTCCAGTGAGACTCAAATAGTTGGGTTTTAGGTCAGGATGAAATTTAACAAGTATAGGATTTGGATTTGTCTCTAATTTTTAGGTTTGTTTGTTTTTAATAATTAAACTATTATAAATAATATAAAATTATTTTATAAATATTCTGTTTTATAATTATCATAACATTTTGTTTACACACTCACACTGACTCCCCATATTTGAGTCCCATCCTAAATCATGTACTGTAATACTGAATGTGTAATCAACCTGATATATGTAAGAGTTTTGTATAATTTGTGTCAGTTTCACAGTGGAGTCGGAACGTGAGCGAGAGGAATGGATCGAGGCAGTTCAGGAGTCCATCGTAGAAACGTTGTGCAATTACGAGGTGCTGGAGAAGGTTTGGTTCAACAAGTCCAACAGGAAGTGTGCCGATTGTCAGGCCCCTGAGCCAGAATGGGCCTCCATCAACCTGTGTGTGGTCATCTGCAAGAATTGTGCTGGTGAGAAGCAATTATGAACACAAAGAAAAAATCAAGAACAAACACAAATAGAACATGAAACATACAATGTCTCATGCAATGACACACACACACACACACACACACACACACACACACACACACACACACACACACACACACACACACACACACACACACACACACACACACACACACACACACACACACACACACACACACACACACACACACACACACACACACACACACACACACACACACACACACACACACACACACACACACACACACACACTCTGTGTGTCCTGAAGTAGTCTGAGAAAACTCATTGGTCCAAAATTCCATATACACTACCATTCAAAAGTTTAGGATCAGTAAAAGTTTTTTCAAAGGAATTGATAGTTTTATGCAGCAAAGAAACTAAATTGATCAAAAGGGAAAGTAAAGAATTTTTCTGATATGTTAAGATTATTAAACATTTGTAAAAGTTTCAAATTAATGCAGTCACAAAAAAACAACAACAACAAAAAATTCTTGAGCACCAAATAATTAGAATGATTTCTGAAGGATCATGTGACACTGATGACTGGAGTAATGGCTGCTGAAAATTCATCTTTTTCAGGAATATATTACATTTTAAAATATATTAAAATAGAAAATAGTTCTTTATATTTTATAAGAGATTTCTTTCAAAAACATTTCAAATATTACTGACCGGTACGGTAGTTTAACAGGACATTAAATATTAAATATTAAATATAATCTCAGTTTGCAAGTTGTGACCAGACAATTTGCTTGTGAAAACTTGTTGTAACACGTTATTTAGGGTATTTTCACACTTGGGTCTTCTTTAAAAGAACCAAACTCGGACTCCTTTAAGTGGATCAAGAGGTGAAACAAGTGAAAAAGGACTCAGTTCTCTTCACGTTCACACTATCCCTCTACCTGAAAGAGGACTCCTTTTTTGGTTCACCTAAGTAGGAATGTGGTCTCGGTCCCCTTTGTGTTCATACTGTTGCTTTTTTGATCTAGTCCAGTTCGGTGTTTGATGGCTGACCCTATGGCCTTCCACATTTAACCCCATTCACTTACATTGTTTGTGCCTCAGTAACCAAGATATTTGTTTGTAAAGATTATTATTACTTTTTTAAACGACATTGCTACAAATGCTGTTGAATGAATTTGCTAACCTTTTTTCACAAAAATATATATTTTTCCCAATGTCCCAATATTCTTGCACTATATCACACATTTACCTTTGTAAATAACATTTATTTTGAATTGTTTTCCTTGAATCATGTTTATTTTATTGCAGAAGGCAATTATTACATCAGCATACAAAAAATAAACAATACAATAAAAGAAAGATGCAAATTAAATAACTGCTTTTAATTATCCAGGTAAAGTAGGTATGCCTAAAAGTAGCATTCAAGTAAGAAATGGAATAAACAAATGAAAAAATAAAACTGCATATTCTTCACTATGAATAAACTTATTCTTATATTAGGCTAGCCTACTGCCACTTTAAGAACTACAGTAATGTAATGCAGATGTTTACATTCACTTAAGACAAAACCACCTGGTTATGTGAAACGTGTGTGGTTTTGACACTTTACAATAAATGCAATAAGACGCTAAAGATAATTCTGTGCATGCGCTTTAGGTGTGTGCAGTGATAAAACCATTTAAAATGTCTCTCGTACACAGTTTGGAAGCAGTTGAAATTGCAATAAACAAGTGTAAGTTGTGAACAAATAATTTGTAGAGATTTGCCAGAAGCAGCCATGATAAACAACCGATTTGTATAGAGGCATCTGATGATCAAACTACATTGGAATTAGTGAACAGAAAAATCAAGTAAGCCCAGCTGTTTGTGTTCAGATTGCGTACCGCGCCCTGAAAAGGACCAAGTGTGAAAACACCCTTAAAACACGTCATAGAAAATGTCTCACACACACACACACACACACACACACACACACACACACACACACACACACACACACACACACACACACACACACACACACACACACACACACACACACACACACACACACACACACACACACACACACACACACACACACACACACACACACACACACACACACACACACACACACACACACACACACACACACTCACTTTTATATTTGTCCCTTATTTGTACTTTACAGGCACAGACTAAATGCTCTTCATTGCATATAAAGTACTTGCAGTTGTGGATACAGAGTACTGATAGCTGTATTTTCATTGTATTTAAAATTTTTAAAAATATTTGGCAGAGAAACATAAAGAATATGAATCAAATGATTTGGCTTAGCAAATAGATTCCTTCAGTTATTTTCATGCCTTATATGCATGTTTAAATGAATTGTAGGAGCTACTGTTACTTTCACTGCTAATATTATTGCTTGATCATATTTTATTCTTAATTGAATAGCACAGTGAAAATTTAGAGCTGCTCCAGCAGGGCTGAACCAATCAAAACCAGTGAGTGATTTTGTCTGTCTTTTGTTGTTAGATTATCATTGAGGACAAAGACAGCAGTAACTGTAAAGAGCTGCAAGTATCCAACATACTGTTACACACATTTTATTCTGTTTACGTTCACTTAAGACAACCGAATATGTTTCACAAGGATACAGACATTTTGACTGAATTTTGTATGAATTTGTCCATTTAAGCGCAAGAAGACATGAAAGAACTTGATTTAATTGGCTATTCACGTGCTGTCTGAGAGGTATCTTTCTGGGCACATGCTTGTGGCGAGCTGCGAGGCGGAGGGACCGTGAGAGCGGGACGAGGCCGCGCTCATCAGGGTTGATGGGCGCCAGCTGTGCGCTGCAGCGGTCTCGTGTCTCACGGAGGAGTGACGGGAGTATAAAGGAGGAGCGACGACAGTGAAGGACGAGAGAGGACCAGGCCTGGATTTTGCGTTGTGTTTTATTTACGTTTTGTTTTTGTATGTAGGCGGCAGTCGTCCGTGAGGACGTGATTTTATTTTGTGTTGATTTGATTTATTAAACGTGTTTGAATGTTCGCCGGTTCCCGCCTCCTCCTTCCCACGCGAACCATACTACATTGGTGCCGAAGCCCGGGAGGAAGGAGGGACATGCTGTCAAAGAGCCCTCGCTGCTGAGGGGGATCGCGGTGCTAAGGTGTTCGGGCGGATGAGAGAAGACCGCTGCAGCGCACAGCTGGTGCCCATCAACCCTGATGAGCGCAGCCTCGTCCCGCTCTCACGGTCCCTCAGCCTCGCTGCTCGCCACAATGCTTCAGATGTTTGTGCACAGAAAACTTCTTGAAAACATTGTGTGATTACTGTAGAACCTTCCTGTAATAATGTAGGGAACCACTTGTTATTCATAAATCATGTAACAGTTCAAGTTTTATGATTTTAGTTTTAATTCAAATGAAGCATATGTGCTGAGTCAGGGATCAGCAATCAAGAGCATGCAACAGAAGTTGCACTCTCTGTCTTTGCTCTCAGTTAACATTAGTAATATGCTCCTCATTTTACTTTCTTAGCTATTGCCATATATGTGTGTATATGTATATATACAGTGTATATATACAGTGAGGAAAATAAGTATTTGAACACAATTTATTGATACAGCTGCAAATGTATTTGAACACCTGAGAAAATCAATGTTAATATTTGGTACAGTAGCCTTTGTTTGCAATTAGAGGCCAAATGTTTCCTGTAGTTTTTCACCAGGTTTGCACACACTTCAGGAGGGATTTTGGCCCACTCCTCCACACAGATCTTCTCTAGATCAGTCAGGTTTCTGGCCTGTCGCTGAGAAACACAGAGTTTGAGCTCCCTCCAAAGATTCTCTATTGGGTTTAGGTCTGGAGACTGCCTAGGCCATGCCAGAACCTTGATATGCTTCTTACAGAGCCACTCCTTGGTTATCCTGGCTGTGTGCTTCGGGTCATTGTCATGTTGGAAGACCCAGCCTCGACCCATCTTCAATGCTCTAACTGAGGTAATCCAAAATCTTGCAATACATGGCCCCGGTCATCCTCTCCTTAATACAGTGCAGTCGCCCTGTCCCATGTGCAGAAAAACACCCCCAAAGCATGATGCTACCACCCCCATGCTTCACAGTAGGGATGGTGTTCTTGGGATGGTACTCATCATTCTTCTTCCTCCAAACGCGTTTAGTGGAATTATGACCAAAAAGTTATATTTTGGTCTCATCTGACCACATGACTTTCTCCCATGACTCCTCTGGATCATCCAAATGGTCATTGGCAAACTTAAGACGGGCCTTGACATGTGCTGTTTTAAGCAGGGTAACCTTCCGTGCCATGCATGATTTCAAACCATGACGTCTTAGTGTATTACCAACAGTAACCTTGGAAACGGTGGTCCCAACTCTTTTCAGGTCATTGACCAGCTCCTCCCGTGTAGTTCTGGGCTGATTTCTCACCTTTCTTAGGATCATTGAGACCCCACGAGGTGAGATCTTGCATGGAGCCCCAGTCCGAGGGAGATTGACAGTCATGTTTAGTTTCTTCCATTTTCTAATGATTGCTCCAACAGTGGACCTTTTTTCCCCAAGCTTCTTGGCAATTTCCCCGTAGCCCTTTCCAGCCTTGTGGAGGTGTACAATTTTCTCTCTAGTGTCTTTGGACAGCTCTTTGGTCTTGGCCATGTTAGTAGTTAGATTCTTACTGATTGTATGGGGTGGACAGGTGTCTTTATGCAGCTAACGACCTCAAACAGTTGCATCTAATTTAGGATAATAAATGGAGTGGAGGTGGACATTTTAAAGGCAGACTAACAGGTCTTTGAGGGTCAGAATTCTAGCTGATAGACAGGTGTTAAAATACTTATTTGCAGCTGTGTCATACAAATAAATAGTTAAAAAATCATACATTGTGATTTCTGGATTTTTTTTTTTAGATTACTTCTCTCACAGTGGACATGCACCTACGATGACAATTTCAGACCCCTCCATGATTTCCAAGTGGGAGAACTTGCAAAATAATAGGGTGTTCAAATACTTATTTTCCTCACTATATATATATATATATATATATATATATATATATATATATATATATATATATATATATATATATATATATATATATATATATATATATATATATATATATATATATATATATACTCACCTAAAGGATTATTAGGAACACCTCTCATTAATGCAATTATCTAATCAACCAATCACATGGAAGTTGCTTCAATGCATTTAGGGGTGTGGTCCTGTTCAAGAAAATCTCCTGAACTCCAAACTGAATGTCAGAATGGGAAAGAAAGGTGATTTTAAGCAATTTTGACCGTGGCATGATCGGTCTGAGTATTTCACAATCTGCTCAGTTACTGGAATCTGCTCACAACCATTTCTAGGATTTACAAAGAATGATGTGAAAAGTGAAAAACATCCAGTATGCGGCAGTCCTGTGGACGAAAATGCCTTGTTGATGCTAGAGGTCAGAGGAGAATGGGCTGACTGATTCAAGCTGATAGAAGAGCAACTTTGACTGAAATAACCACTCTTTACAACCGAGGTATGCAGCAAAGCATTTGTGAAGCCACAACACGCACAACCTTGAGGCAGATGGGCTACAACAGCAGAAGACCCCACCGGGTACCACTCATCTCCACTACAAATAGGAAAAAGAGGCTACAATTTGCACGAGCTCACCAAAATTGAACAGTTGAAGACTGGAAAAATGTTGCCTGGTCTGATGAGTCTCAAATTTCTGTTGAGACATTCAGATGGTAGAGTCAGAATTTGGCGTAAACAGAATGAGAACATGGATCGTGTAATGAACATGTAATGGTGTGGGGGATGTTTTCTTGGCACACTTTAGGCCCCTTAGTGCCAATTGGGCATCGTTTAAATGCCACTTCCTACCTGAGCATTGTTTCTGACCATGTCCATCCTTTTATGACCACCATGTACCCATCCTCTGATGGCTACTTCCAGCAGGATAATGCACCATGTCACAAAGCTCGAATCATTTCAAATTGGTTTCTTGAACATGACAATGAGTTCACTGTACTAAAATGGCCCCCACAGTCACCAGATCTCAACCCAATAGAGCATCTTTGGGATGTGGTGGAACGGGAGCTTCGTGCCCTGGATGTGCATCCCTCAAATCTCCATCAACTGCAAGATGCTATCCTATCAATATGGGCCAACATTTCTAAAGAATGCTTTCATCACCTTGTTGAATCAATGCCACGTAGAATTAAGGCAGTTCTGAAGGTGAAAGGGGGTCAAACACAGTATTAGTGTGGTGTTTCTAATAATCCTTAGGTGAGTGTATATATTACACCGATCAGACATAACATTGACATTGCGAACATTATGAAGTGAATAACACTGATTATCTCTTCATCACGGCACCTGTTAGTGGGTGGGATATATTAGGCAGCAAGTGAACATTTTGTCCTCTAAGTTGATGTGTTAGAAGCAGGAAGACAAGCAAATTGAGCAATTTGACAAGGACCAAATAGTGATGGCTAGACGACTGGGTCAGATCATCTCCAAAACTGCAGCTCTTGTGAGGTCTTCCCGGTCTGCAGTGGTCAATATCTATTAAAAGTGGTCCAAGGAAAGAACAGTGGTAAACCGGCGACAGGGTAATGGCTCATTGATGCACGTGGGGAGCGAAGGCTGGCCTGTGTGGTCCGATCAAACAGACAAGCTACTGTAGCTCAAATTGCTCAAGAAGTAAATGCTGGTTCTGATAGAAAGGTGTCAGAATACACAGTGCATTGCAGTTTGTTGCGTATGGGTCACCGGCTAAAGCGTCAACAGTGGGCACGTGAGCGTCAGAGCTGGACCACGGAGAAATGGAAGAAGGTGACCTGGTCTGATGAGTTTTCGTTTACATCATGTGGATTGCCGGGTGTGTGTGTGTGTGTGTGTCTCTTACCTGAGGAACACATGGCACCAGGATGCACTATGTGAAGAAGGCAAGCCGGCGGAGGCAGTGTGATATTTTTTTTTTTTTTTTTTTTGTGTGCAATGTTATGCTGGGAAACGTTGGGTCCTGCCATCCATGTGGATGTTACTTTGACACGTACCACCTACCTAAGCATTGTTGCAGACCATGTACACTCTGTCATGGAAACGGTATTCCCTGGTGGCTGTGTCCTCTTTCAGCAGGATAATGCACAAAGCAAAAGTGGTTCAGGAATGGTTTGAGGAGCACAACGAGTTTGAGTTGTTGACTTGGCCTCCAAAATTCCCCTGATCTCAATCAATTCGAGCATCTGTGGGATGTGCTGAACAAACTAGTCCGATCCATGGAGGCCTCACAACTTACAGAGCTTAAAGTATCTGCTGCTGACATCTTGGTGCCAGATACCACAGCATACGTTCAGGGGTCTAGTGAAGTCCATGCCTCGATGGGTCAGGGCTGTTTTGGCATCAAAAGAGGACCAAACACAATATTAGGACATAATGTTATGCCTGATCCATGTGTGTGTATGTATGTATATATATATATATATATATATATATATATATATATATATATATATATATATATATAGTACTGTGCAAAAGTCTTAGGCACGTTAGTATTTTCACCCCCAAAAATGGTTTTAAGCCAGTTATTTATAACTTTTGTAATAGTGTGTCAGTAGGTTATATCAGTTTACATTTTCAAACATTAATTTTGCCATTAATTGTAATAATCCATTCCAGTGAGATTTTTGTATGCAGAAGGAGTCTGACAACAGAGCTATGATCCACACAGAGATCTGATCTCACCATCATCGAGTCCGTCTGGGATTACATGAAGAAACAGAAAAAACTGAGACTAAATCCAGAAGAACTGTGGCAGTGTCTCCAAGACGCTTGAAGAAACCTTCCTGCAAAGCTCCCTAAAAAAACTATGAGCAAGTGTCCCAAAACAAAAGCTGTTTTCAACGCAAAGGGTGGTCACACAAACACTGATTTGATTTAGTTAATAGAAGTTAATTGATCAAAAAAATTAACAGTCTACTTATGACATTATTTTTGAATGTCATAAGTAGACTTGACTTTACAGCATTTTTACCCAAGTGTCTAAGTACTGTAGCTTTACAGGAAGGTTTCTTCAAGCGTCTTGGAGACGCTGCCACAGTTCTTCTGGATTTAGTCTCAGTTTTTTCTGTTTCTTCATGTAATCCCAGACAGACTCGATGATGGTGAGATCAGATCTCTGTGTGGATCATAGCTCTGTTGTCAGACTCCTTCTGCATACAAAAATCGCACTGGAAAGGATTATTACAAATAATGGCTAAATGAATGTTTGAAAATGTAAACTGATATAACCTACTGACACACTATTACAAAATGTATAAATAACTGGCTTAACCATTTTTGGGGGTGTAAATACTAACGTGCCTAAGACTTTTGCACAGTACTGTATATATATATATATATATATATATATATATATATATATATATATATATATATATATATATATATATATATATATATAACTGCTTCTTGCCTTAGCCACTGAATATATTTAATCTTACTCCATCTCTCCTCTGTTCCTCAGCTCTTTTTCCTGATATAATTGCTTAGATTATTCTGACCATCCTCCGACACCATAAATTAACTCATTATTTCAGATATTCAGCCATTTAATGTTGCATTAGGTCACGATATAGGAGGAAACACTGGCTGAACATGTGCAAATGGCTGCTAAATAAGCCATCGAGTGGGGAGACACTTTCCCTAAATGTGCACCACAGCCTTCATGGAATCTATGGCACAGACACTTTAATTAGCTGCGCTTTTGCTGCCGGCAATTAGGTGAGCAAAAATGCAATACTGAGCATATATATATATAACGAAAGGCTAACAATTAAATGAGAGCAAATTGTCTTCGGTCGGAGACAGAGAGCATGTGAAAGAGAGACAGGTGAAGTGATTTCTCTTTTGCATGATCCATCTTCACATTTATAATACTTATCTAACATTCCCTTCTGTTTTTTTCCCTCATTCACTTCACTTTTTCGTAATTTTTATTTTTATTTTTTAAACCGTCTCTCATCCTCTAGCACACTCTGATATCAATCAACATCTCTGGCTGTGTGACATATTCAGATTTGTCTGTTTCTTTACACATGTAATTGCAATAAGCTCTTTCAATCGAACTCTGTGATTGGAGACATTTCTCAAGACATTAATTTCTGCGGTTACATAGAAACTCTCACGTTTTCCACTTTTTCTTTCTTTTAATAGATTCAAATAAAGTAACAGAGAAATTTCTCCACCTTTCTGATGGTTTTTATTCTCTTTTGATGCTTTAAATAAGATTTCGTCGAAGCAAAATGTTTCATGTCTTGGAAGTTTTCTTAGATGCCGCTATAAAACCCTTAGCGAGTGTTCTTAATACACACACACACACACACACACACACACACACACACACACACACACACACACACACACACACACACACACACACACACACACACACACACACACACACACACACACACACACACACACACACACAAAGCATCTTTAGTCCCGTCGGCTCTCAGGCGGCTCTAATGATCTTTGATGGCAAACTGGTACTCTAAAATGCTGCTAATTATGCTGGAAAATCACACACTCCATATTCAAATATGTGTTTCTCCCTGCCATGTTTAATTCATCTGTTTCTCGCATAAACAACAACTACAACAGTGCCTGGAGTTCAGCGAAATAAATGCGCAGACCAACAAACACAATTAATTACTTATGATTCATTAGCAATTAATGGCTTTTTCGCGCCTTTCATTTGCAATTATAGCTGTGGCAGGCTGGAGAAAAGAGTGCCTGGAAAGGATACGATGAAATTTATAATGAGTGTGACTCTGTCTGACTGTGTCATACGAGTCGTTGCTTTATGCCATTTAGTGTAAAGTCATACTTAGTTTGACTGCTTAACCTTAGCAGGACACTTTTAGTTAAAAAGTTTTAGCATCTGTATATGTTAATTTTACATACTGTAATTGACCATTTAATTAAAGGGGCTATGAAATGCAATACAAAAAAAGATACAAAATTCTCAAATATAAATTAATTTATTATTGTCCATCCTCATTTTCACTCTGTGTCACAAACACTTAATTTCAAGGGACGTTACCTCTTTCAGAAACGTGGGTAAAACATGGCCACTAATGTGATTGGCAAACTTCATCACACCATATCCTCACACAGCATGTGGGACGTGTTTTAGCCCGAGTCAGAATAAAATGACGCAATGCATCCACAAAACAAACAAAGTACTTAAGATATTTAGAAAGCAGAGTGTCTGTTTACACTAAAGCCCTGTCCCAAATGGCACACTTCATGTGCACTTTCGGTCTTGTGGACTTACAATGGTTAAGTCCACGAGACCGCAGGGTGTCCCATTTGTCATTTTAGGTCTCAGAAGGGTGCTTGCGAGCACCCCCTTTGGGGTCGACATGTGCCCATGATGCGCACTTCTGCCGAGCCCACACTGGTGCGGGTTACGCAGCGGATTTCTTCCCGGCAGTCAAAGCGGCATTACGTCATGAAAGTGAGGGTTTAGGATGCCATTTGGGACAGGGCCTAAGTGCAAATAGCCTGCCTTGTAGCCAGAGGCTATTTACACTAACTCCGCCCTCTGATGTTTGGTTGGGCCAGACAAAATTAAGGAAGACGCTAGACTGTCAATAGTAGCAATAGTGTAGATGTAGGGCACATGGCAGAAAGTTTTGACTTTCAAATCCACCTTTTGCCAAACTCGCTCTACTCCCCATCACATATCAGATTGGAAATGCATTTATTTTTAGTAAAAATTAAGAAAATATTCAAAAAGTGGAAATAAAGTGTCTAATGTGTGTTTAATAATAAAAGTGTTTATCGGTTAATAAATATAATCATTTACAAAATAGTATCTTCCTCTAATTATAAGTATAAATAGCATCTAACTGCTATTTACACTTATTGCAAAGAAAATAATGCTGTCTTTACACAGTGTAAATAGCTGCTGCCTTTAGAAACACTGGCTGCATTTTGAACATATTTAGGATAAGTGTCTTTTGTGAAATGAGACAAATAAACGAAAACATTCTCGTTCAGTCACTAATTTTTCCAGTAGTCTGAATCAACAGCAGTATCGCTCTTGTGATTGATTTGAGTTGTTATGAGCACACCTCCTTGAATTACATGTGTATGTAATTGGGGCACTTTGTACATATGTATTACATATGTATGTTGAGGGGCAAAATCGTAGCATCACGAATGGGATGATTTTGAATCCTGGCATTTCAGAAGGCTGGGGAAAAAAACTTTAGCTTTTTTTTTTTATTGTAGAGTAACCTCTTGTGTGTGTAAATATCAAGGAGATTTTGATTTTCCTTTTCATGACCCCTTTAACATAGTCTGTTTTAGATGCGAATAGTTCAGATCAGTGTTTGTTTCCAGGTCAGCATCGATTCCTTGGTCCTGGTATCTCGAAGGTCCGCAGTATGAAGCTAGACAGCAGCATATGGACCAACGAGCTCATTGAGGTACTGATCTTTCGTGGCAGATATTTCTTACTGTGAAATATACTTTCCTCACTTCCTGTTCGTCTCTTTAGCTGTTTTTAGAAGTTGGGAATAAAAATTCCAACAGCTTCTGGGCAGCAAATATTCCCCCAGAGGAGGAGCTTTGCAAGCAGTCATCGACGGAGCAGCGCGCATCCTTTATTCGCAGGAAGTACAAAAAGAGGAAGTACAAGAAAGTTCTGGAAGATCTAAACACTCAGGAGGAACTCAACAAGGTTTGTGTTAGAGAGTCAGTGCTAACGTTGGCCCTTTGACTTTTTTTTCTACCTCATTAAAAGGCCCATTAGGCCTGGAGATGTTGGTGTTTTTTGTGTGAGTGTATACATCTGTTGTTGCTCTGGTTCACCTGGTAGACCAGGTGTAAATTAGGGTTACCATGGTAACTGGCTCTCGCCAATTTTCAGAACAGGTTGCCAGGGTTATGTTGACCATGCTAAGATTCTAATTTTGTCGCTTAGCACAAACTACTGCACCTACAATGTAAGTACTTTAAAATTAGAGCCGGAAAACAAACATTTTTGACGAAAGGATGCTAAAGAAATTTAACAGATGATAATGGATGTGTTCTGAGTTAACAGGATTTCCTGTGCATAATTCATCATAATGGTCTATTTGTGTGTGTGTTTATTGTTCCTACTGAGTTTGTCCGCAGTACTCTTTCCTAAGCCAAAAGATGCTGTTTTTCCTCACCGTCAGCAGTAACACAGATCAAGCCTGCTTTTGTTTTCCGGGGAGGGGGGGCAAAACAAGGAAACGAGAAGGGGAGAGAGGATTGGAACTGTGGATTAGGCCTGTGAGATGAGAGCAGCACTGGGGAGTTTTCAGGGGTTCTTCTGTAAAAAGTTATATGAATGTGTGTGTGTGTGTGTGTGTGTGTGTGTGTTAGAGAGAGACAAAGAGAGTGAGAAGGAGATAAAGAATATAGTGAAGAAACATACAGAGGTGAGATTAGATTATAAATGGAAGGGTACGTCTGGGATAGACACAAACAAAATGTTCCAGAAAAATCCTCCCTGTACAAAAAAAGTTTTTGTTTAAGCCCTGATGTGATATATGTCTTTAAGTTTTCGTTTGAGTTCTTTTCTGATACTTTTGTACTGCCTGAAGTTTCAAGTAGTAGTCATCCTGACAGGCAATGGTTTTGAGTGAATGAGATATAGCAACAATTCAAAAGAAGTTCTTTGTGAGTTGGGTTTGGCTTACAAAAAAACAACCTGAATCACCTACATTGTTGGGACCAGCCAAAGTTAAATGTCTTAATAAGCATACTAATTAATGTGGTAATATGTTAAATACAGAAAGGTTTGTGTGAAGGTCAAATTTAGCTGATGGAATATGTGTACAAGTTTGTTCAGTATGATAGAAAACAAATGGATGGTTGTTTGTGTGCGCACACACAACTGTGATCTTATAGATATACATATAGAAAGATCTTAAAAAATCTAGATTATAGTCCACAACACCAATTAGAATCAGTGACCTCCAGAGAAATTCTCTTCAGCAAATGTGACCTAGAGAACATGTAAGGGACTAAGAGACACCCTTGAGGTTTATGTCATTGGAAGAACATTTTAAGGTCACCCAGATGTTGAATGAAAGCAAACTGGTGATATATGTTTTTTGTTGTAATTTGTAAAGTCACTTTGAACAATGTAAAACAAATAAAAGTTATAAAATGAATTAAAAAAATCTGGTAACACTTTACAATAAGGTCTCAGTTGTTAACATTAATTAATGTATTATCTATCATGAACTAACGGTGATGTATGCATTCGTTACTGTATTTATTCATCTTTGTTAATATTAGTTCAAATTAATTGTTTCTTCATGTTAGTTCACAGTGCATCAACTAATGTTACAAATACAACATTTGATTTTTAATAATGTATTAGTAAATGTTGAAATGAACATTAAAAAATGCTGTAGAATTATTGTTAATTCTTAGTTCATGTTAACTAAAGTAGCTCACTAATGAAACCTTATTGTGAAGTGTTACCATTTTTCTTAATTCTACGTCACAAATCAAGTTTAATGAGTGACGCTGATCATGTGACTATTTGGACATACATCTGTGATCATTCTGGAGAACATGATCATCAGGTTTAACATAAACTTGTAAGGTTTATGCAGCTGGAGTGGTGCTTCCAAAAAGCAGAGACAAACAGAGAGACAAACCAAATACTAAGATATTCATATTATTTTCACTTAGATTGTCATGCTAATAACATACACTACCGATGGCAAATCTGTATTTTCAGCATCATTACTCTAGTGTCACATGATCCTTCAGAAATCATTCCAATATGCTGATTTGCTGCTCGAGAAACATTTCTTATTATTTTCACTGTTGAAAGCAGTTGTGCTGCTTAATTTTTGTGGAAACGACACATTTTATTTCAGTATACTTTGATTAATAGAATGTTCACAGCATTTATTTGAAATAGAATTACAATGTAAAAGATAATGCAATCCATCCTTACATAATATAAGTCAACTTTTGAAACCAAACTTTTAAACAGTTATGTCTAATGAAAGAATTTTCTCTAGTTCTCTAAGATGTTTGGATTCCACTGTACTTGGTAGTTGTAGGTATCGACATTGGAGTTCATATGTGTATGTGTGTGGTTTACTGTCTCAGTGTCCTTGTTCTCCAGCGGATCTAGCTTGTTTGAGGGGGATCGATAGCTTGGCTCGATCGGCTGTTTTAGATGAAAGCAGTGTTCGACTGAATTACTCCTGCCAACTCTCTCTCTGGCTCTCTCAGAGAAACACACTATTGTATTTATTGACTCTTTCCCCCTGCATCTCTTTTTAATTGGACTGACTGCATTCTTTCTTTGGATGCCCCGTTTCCTGTCAATGTCAATGTTATTCCATACCAGGATTCCAAGTAAAGCTGCATGCAACAAATGTTTGTTTCTCTTAGCCGCAAAGGAGCGGTACTTTTGACAATGTTGTTAGTTAATTCATCATATGCTGTCAGTTTCAATGTACTCTTTGTGTGCCTGAAAGTGCTGCTGTGCTCTTCCTATCACTGATGCTCAGTTGTGATTTGTTCCCCTCCCCTATGTGTGTGTGTGTCTGTGTGAAGGCTCTGTGTGCTGCAGTGGTTCATCCTGATGTCCTGCAGACCATGGCCCTTGTTTTCAGTGGGGCGGATGTGATGTGTGCGACGGGCGACCCTGAGAACTCAACGCCATATCTACTGGCTCAGAAAGCAGGCCAGAGGCTGCAGATGGAGTTCCTCTACCACAACAAGCTTTCAGGTGTGTGAAATGAAATGTGTGCCTCCACACATGCGCTACTGATCAAAAGTTTGGGGTCTGTAAGATTTTTTTAAAAGAAATTAGTAGTTTTATTCAGCAAGGACGCATTAAATGTACCAAAAATAACAGTTAAACATTTATAATGTAAAAAAAATTTGATAATAAGAAATGTTTCTTGAGCAGCACATCAGCATATTAGAATGATTTCTGAATTCTAAATATTTAAAAAATTATTTCTTTTCTTTTTTTTTTTTTTTTTACCTAAATACATAGTATGGACGTTAAACTAAGTTTTTTCACTAAGACATTTCGATGGAAAAGAGACTGAAGCTGTAGCAGCTGTGAACATGTTCTCAAATATGCATGAAAGAACTGATGAGTGTAATACCGAGTTCACACTGCACAAATTTAGCCCCGATTTTCACTCACCGACAGGTTTTTCAAATTCACTGTTTTTTTATTGTGTGATATAGGTCTTACATTTAATTCATTATGGTCTTAAAAAGAATAGTCTTAAATTTGACTTGGTGAAACCTGCAGATACCCTGTTCAATTTAATGCATCCTTGCTGAATAAAAGTGTTAATTGAAATTAATTAAAATCTTACTGATCCCTAACTTTAAAACAGTAGTGTCGATCATAAATAGCATTGTACTTTAAACCAAAGTTGTATTGGTTTCCTGCTTTGCATTTAAATACACACTGTCTGTACTGACTAGTGAATTCTAACTCGTACTCGCAGTCAAATTTTCATCCCAATTGGCATTTCACATAGGCTATTGGAGGACTTTAACACACACACACACACACACACACACACACACACACACACACACACACACACACACACACACACACACACACACACACACACACACACACACACACACACACACACACACACACACACACACACACACACACACACACACACACACACACACACACACACACACACACACACACACACACACACACACACACACACACACACACACACACACACACACACACGCACACATCCCTACCTCAAGACGACATTGCCCCTGAAAGTGTCTATAATTAGCTGTAGATTGTGTGTGTGTCATTACATTGCTCATTTGGGGCTTTTACAGGAAGTGTGCCAACGATCCTAATTAAGCAATCCTCCAATCAGCACAGCCACAAATGTTTTACAGTGTTCTGCCAATGTTTTGTTAAGCTTACTAACATCGTAACAACAGCAGGACAACATTTGCGTAACCTCTAAATCTGTGCGGAGATGTGGCCTCATTAACTTAATGGCTTGTAAATGTGATTCTCAGTCGGATAATTCAATCATCATCTTACACACATGCACTCACATTCAACTTGCAACAAGTTCTATTGTTTCTCTCAGACTGCTACAGAAAATACACATTCACATACATTTGAATACATTACTTATGCAGGTTTTGAATTTGCATGTTTGAGGCATGTGTGCAGAGTTCGCCAAATTTGACCTTTTTCCATCTTATCTCATTATCACTTAATTATTCTCGTTCGAACAGAGAAGTATCAGTAGCTGGAGGGAAGAGATGGATGGATAGAAAGATCCCTCAATTAAAAGGCTTTTCAATTAAAGTTATTTGAACTTTTTCCATGTTGGCGACTGGAAGTGCGTGATAAAATCTGGTTGGTACTGCCGGCCTTCCCAAAGAAACTTGAACCTGAGCATAGTGGCTAATTGAATCAGAACATGATAAGATAGTAGGGGGAAAAAGACAAATAGGGAGAGCAGATGAAGAGGTAGAGTGGAAAAAGGGGAGCAGAGTCGAATCTTCTAACCTTGAGCTTCAGTGCTTGGATGGAACTTTTACAAGCCTTATAAACAAATAACCTTGGAAAATAAGAAATATATTAAAATGGATTAAATGTAGGTGTTAAAAGCTGTTTGACACCTTGGATGAAGACTGACTGGTTATCAAGACGCTTCTGAGGTAAATAGTTTTTAAAAACTTTGAATTTCACTTGAAAGAAGCAGGAATAGTGAACTGGGTTTGCATATAATGCGACTGATCTCCATATAAACAGCATTTCTCGTCCTCACCACATTATAGGATTATTCCTAATCAGCTGTTCTTCTTTTTTCTTTTTAATCTCTCTGTTTTTTTCCCCTCCTTTCTCTCTCTGTATAGATTTTCCTAAGCTGGAAGCAGTATTTGACAGCAGTTTTCTGGCTGATGCTCCTTCTTTTATGGATGGATTTCTGTACTGCTCTATGAATACCGGCAAGACCACTCTGGATAGGAAAGGAAGACCTGGTGAGTCTGTCCATCCTTGCATTCATCCATCTAAATGCCCACCTCCTCATCTATTCATTCATCCAAATAATTACATATTAATATTCATCTGCACTTCCTGTTTATCCTCACCCATAGCTGGAAATCATTGCACCATATTTGTGCAATAGTATTATCCCCCCTACACTCAAGTACACCATCCTTCTTATGCTAAATCCCCCCCAAAGATGTTATTCTTTCAAGTATGTTTCCCTATCGTTTCTCTGGCACCCATTGTGCTCACTTTGTTCTCCTATAAACATCTGGAGAGGGCCGCTGGTGGTTAGACGGAAGTTCTCTCTAGGGACGGGGCCAGTAAAGAGCCCTACATTAAGCTGGACTCTTGGTGGAGTAACACAAGCATCTGGAGCACATGTTTCACTATAGGAGCTTATTGTTGTTTTTTCTTCTTCTTCTTTCTTTTTCAGCTCGTCTCTATCTTGTATCCCGTGGGACATCTGTCTCAAACTGTGGTAGTCCGCTTTGGTCTTCTGCCTGTTTTCCCCCGATACCACTGTGTGTGCGTGTGTGTGTTTATGAGCACTGGAAATAAGCAAGCTGTGTTTTAGAATTAGACTCTGATAGTTGAAAAGGGTTTAATGCAGTTCTAAGTATCTTAAAAGTAAATGTGATGACTGTTTGAAAGTTTAAAGAACGTCTGTTATGATAAAAAACAGATGCCTCATTACTCTTTGCACAAAAGAAACTTTAGCAAAGTGGATGAGAATCTGAAAACTTTCCTGAACTGCCAGTAGAGCAGTGACAAAACAAAAAAGTTTCTTATATAAACCACAGTTGCGTAAGATGTATAGATAAAATGCATCCCCTTGTGGAAAAAGTGCAATTGTAGTGCACTGTTCTTAAAATCTTATAATTATCTGCAAGTACCTTTTTTAACAAATATTATTTTAATATTAATGAAATACACGTACACTGTTTCTTGACACACTCAAGGTCACTTCTCCGATGACGTCAGTTTGACAGCTTGGGTAGAATATCCTTAACCACTCCACTCCCCTCCAACCATCAGTCTGCTACAAGCAAGAGATGGAGAGGGGGTGTGCTAAAATGAAACCCCACCCTCTATTTAATTTTTCGTTTCATTTGGAAATACTGTTGCAACTCCCAGTTCACGTTGACTATTTTGAATGTACTAAATTACAACTTCACCATTACAAATATTATATAGAGATGTGTAATATAACTTTTTCAAAGTGATTAAACCTTCATTTTCACCTGGGTTGTGAAAAAGCAAAAATCCTTTCGCATTGGAGGAGGGATATATCAGACACAAGAATATCATTGTGATGTGGGACTGGCCAGTAATCAACCATCTAGTACCACTCTAGCAACCATATCACAACATTCTAGAAAACACTGGCAACCACCCGCAACTGACTAGCATAGTGGCAGTGACTTTTGCACTGGCAAGCATCGCTCTTCAGACTCTTCAGACATCTTGTTTATCGTCACAAAAAAATAAAAATCTTTTAATTCTGGTCTGCTTAGAAACGGTAGGGTCCAGATAGTCAAAAATATTTTTTGTGTCTGATTTAGAGAATCATTGGTTTGCTAGTTTCCTTTAGAAAGAAAAACCAGTAAACAATAAGAGGTGGGAGCGCCTTTTATCGTTTACTGGTTTTGCTATCTTAAGGCAACATCGAATAAAACAATCTTACATGCCTCTATAAAAGAATAGTAATGCTACAGCCAAAAATACCTCATTGAATTTATTATATAAAAAACAGTGTGGTGTTGTCTCCAATAGTTGTCTCTTCTGAAATATTCAAAGGTACTACTTAAACAATGCATTTAAACTTGTTTAATCAACAGGAAAATGTTGCCTGTGCCACTCCAAAAAAATAACATTTTTTTTTCTAAAGCTATTTCACTGAGGTTGGCTTCAAACCTTTCACGCTAATGGTCTAAAACACTCTATATAAAACCTGATGTCAATAATTTATGGTTTCGTCCTGGGGATTTTAATAAAAGCACGGTCTGCTAGATTCGATGCTGTCCGGTTGTTGCACTGACTTCACTTTTAAGTTGTAGCAACATTTTTGTGTGCACTTTTTTTTATAACAGGAGCAGACACTACACGCTACTAACAAAACTACACTGAACATACTTAAGGGGACATTCACTTTTTAAATGGCTAACTATGCAATGATTTTTATTTATAATTTAATGTGAGCCATATTTTTCTGCCACACTGAGATACTGTGACACTATAGAAAAAATCTAGTTAAGTTAGTAGTGTCTCTACTTTCAATTTCCTAAAACTGAATATAACGCATTATCTGAAGACACGCATATCAAAACTCTGATTTCTGATAAAAAATGTCATTTCAGAGAAATCAGAGTTTTTGATCAGAAATTGGTCATTATTGTGATTCGTCTAGATCCGATGAGTTTTTGAAAATGTTTAATTTGCATGCGTTTTTTTAAGCTTTGTGGTGTAAAAATAAGTCATTTTATGCCCTTGAATCGCAGTCAGCAGCGAAAGACGACTCATTTCTCCATTTGCACGAGAGGCTGTTTCTGACTCCTGTCTGAGAGACGCAGACATATCCGCTTCTTACAGAGCGCATTGAGTTATATATTTGCCGCATTATTGGCCTTACACATTTATACGTATGTGTCAAAATGCCAATCTTTTCAAGTATCCTCGTAAACACAGTCATTTATGTCTTAAATGAAAGTAAACAAGTAAACTGAGAAATAAAATGCAAGTGTTACAGTATAATGGACCAAGAGCCATAGACAGGGGCATAAATTTCATCTAACAGTTGGGGGGGGACGATGAACATGAAATTTCTCAAGAACAATTTTTGAAGGGGACACAAATGATACAGCCAAAATCGTACTTGTAAGGATATGTGTACCACAAAAAAAATGTTTCTAAACTTAAATACATTTTGTCCCGTTTGCTTTTGTATTGTTTTACTACTTACACATTTATTTTAAGTATATATCATTATATTATTTACAATACTCAGCATGGTTTTTAGGGGGGGGGGGGGGGGGGGGGTCTAGTTATTTAGACTAGTAGTTTTTTGTGATATTGACATTGGTGACAAAATGTATATGGTATCAAAAATGTTGATATCATAAAATTCTCCTTTGCTTATTTAATGCAAAATAACTATAAAAAATAACTATATGATAATGAATAACCTATTATTATTGTTTATGGTGATATACGATTTTGGTAATATTGCCCACCGCTATTAAGGTAAGCATCTGTTAAAGAAATGGGTAACACTTTATAATAACTACAAGCTATGAAGCATTAATTAAGCATTAGTAAATAGTTAATTCATCCTTTATAAAGCATTAATAGACATTAATAGGCAGTTTATAAATGCAGCTATAAATGCGTTATTCTTGATTTATAAGCATATCTATAATGTGTTTAATAATTGTATTTTCATACTTTATAAATGATCAATTAATAATTTCTAAATTAAGTATTACATTATTTATAAACCAGTTATTTAGGAGTTGTCAGTGGTTCATATGATCATTTAGAAAGTGTAAGTAAATGATTAATAAACTATTTAAATGTATATTTATACATCTTATTATTTATACATATAGTAATAGTTACTCAGTGTGTTAATAAATACGTTATTAACATGTATTTCTACTGTAATTCATGATTAATTCAGGTAGTTATTAAACATTTAGTAGTTGTCAGTTAACTATATCTGCGAGCTCATCTAAAGTGGGGACTATTTATGCCTCGTAAAGCTTTTACAAAGGCTCAGTTCTCTTCTGAACAGAAAAAGGAAACAAACACAACACAGAGGAACACAGCACATATACATATTTATTTCAAAATGCAAAAATGGAGACTGTACAACTGAAGTAACTTAATATCAAATTAAAATTAAACCTCTATAATGTCATAGAAAATAATATTCCTGTAGACCGCCAGAAACCATAACTGCAGTCAAATGAAACCAAGCTTCTGCAATCTGATATAAAAATAAAAATCTGTAAAGTGTAAACATTGCTGAATAAAAATGTGCCAGTGGATTACACTGGATTACAGTGCCAAAAATACAACAAATACAATTTTTATAAAACAATAATAATATAATAAAATATGTTGCAGTGTCAAAACAGTACTGACTTTAAAACATCAGAGAACAGCTGTGCAGAAGAGAACTGAGCCTTAAAATCTCCTTTGTAAAAGCTTTACGAGGCATACATAGTCCTCACTTTAGATGAGCTCACAGAAATAGTTAACTGACAACTACTAAATGTTTTTATAACTACCTGAATTAATCATGAATTACAGTAGGAATACATGTTAATAAAGCATTTATTAACACCGAGTAACTATTATTATATGTCTAAATAATAAGACTTAAATATATTTTATATATTTAAATAACATTTAAATAGTTTATTAATCCTTTACTTACACTTTCTAACTGATCTTATGAACCACGGACAACTCCTAAATAACTGGTTCGTAAATAACGTAATACTTCATTTAGAAATTATGAATTGATCATTTATAAAGTATGAAAATACAATTATTAAACACAGTATAGATATGCTTATAGAAGAATAAAGCATTTATAGCTGTATTTATAAACTGCCTATTAATGTCTATTAATGCTTTATAAATGATGAATTAACTATTTACTAATGCTTAACTAATGCTTCATAGCGTGTAGGTATTGTAAAGTGTTACCAAGAAATGTTATGATAAACGTTCAATATTTCAGTAATATGTCAAGCTTGGAACACTGTTAATTAGCCTGACGCGGGCGATTTTATTTTGATTTAAAGTAGGGCTGTCAAAAGATTAATCACGATTAATCACATCCAAAATAAAAGTTTGTGTTTACATAATATATGTGTGTGAACTGTGTATAATTATTATTTATATATAAAAACACACACAAGCATGTATATATTTAAGAAAAATGTATTATATTTATATATAAAATATTTATATTTATATATAATATAAATTATATAAATGTATACAGTATATACATACAGAGTACACACAAATATATTATGTAAACACAAACTTTTATTTTGGATGTGATTAATCGTGATTAATCTTTTGACAGCCCTAATTTAAAGTTGTTGGTTATTTTCACTACTAACATGATTATTTTGCCAACGAGTGCAGCTTTACTATCATAACCACAACATGATCAAAAAAGCTTGTTTTTGGTCTGATTTATGACTATGACCTTTTTATGTACAGTGAGAGAAGCCACTTCCAAAAACACTAGTTTGATCGGCATTACCTATCTAATGAATGTTTTTTTCCTTAAGGCAATCACATACAGCTGAAAAGACAGCAGATTCTCCCTGAAGTCGGAGGGCAAGCATTAATCTATTATGCTGCATCATTCTTACGCTGCATCAAGGCGGATGCTTTGAGGATATTGACAGGCAAATGCGTCAGTTCGTAGCTGAAAAAATAAATGATGGGCCTCGCTGGTCAGTAAGTTCAGCTCTTTGGTGATATCCAGGACCTTTAGCTGGATGACAGCTCTGGTTATGGGCAGCGCCGTCATTTCTTTTTTCGGCTACGTACTGACACACTTGCCTGTCAGTTTGGCTTTGACTTTTAGCATTTTTAAGCATTTTAGCATTTCCCATGTCTTTTTGGGCTTGCCATCTTCTGACATTACACTTTGACACGCCATATTTCTTGGCTGCTTAATGGAGTTGTTTGATAACTCCACTGTGTTTATCAGTCCTGGGCAAAACACTAGTTTTACTATTGTATTTGGCGCTACTTATTGTTGCAGATGTATTATTGACATGTAAAAGATTAGACCCCTCATATAAGACGACTCAATTTTTTCAGATGTATTTCCAAGAAAATATCTTGTATCAAGAAAGAAATTCTTATATTCAGAACTATATGGTAGATATGGAATTGTAATTTGATATTGAAAATAACCACTGTAGTTTTGTGTTCAATAATACGTTACACTGTCAAGGGATTTATGGTTAAAATTAGGGCTGAACGATTTTGGAAAAAAAATCTAATTGCGATTTTTATTTTTTTTTTTTTTATTTTTTTTTAACCAATATTGCGATTGCGATTTAATTTTAATATGCAATTTTTTATTATTATTTTTTTTAACTCTTTATCTTCTGTATTATTCAACAATACATCATTGTATAGTAATGGTGGAAATCTTTAATTGGTACCTCACGATCCGATTCTGGGAGTCACAAACTTTTTTCCTTATTAATTATTAATATTAAGCTTATTAATTTATTAAAAACTTAAAATGTTTTTTATTATGATATATGTAATTATAAGCTTTTTGAAATAACTACACATTATAACATTTTAATTAAAACAATTGCATGTTAATAATTTTAAATATATAAACTAATATAGCTGCAAAACATAAGCTAGTAAATCATAAAGAGGAACAAAAAAACACATTACAAGCAATGAACAAAGAGTGCTTTCAGTATTTAAGAGTGTCTGAACTGTGAGTGATTTTTCTCTTTCTCAGCTTGATTATTAATGATGACATCATCATAGACAGCAGGAGACCTGCATTCACACTAATGCAGATCTCTTTTGAAATATAAGATGTTTTTGCCCTGTCTGTTTAATTCATTAAGACATTACTGATGGTGTTTACATTAATGTTGGGTCATAAAAGCATTGAGAAGCACACAGACGCGTGCTCGCGAGCACTCTTCACAAAGCGCCGTGTGAGCATTTGAAATGGAAAGCCTTCTGTCAGTGAGTTTCTTATTTTTAATATACAAGCACACTGCATTCCTAACGACATGAATGAAGCCTTCGTTGAGCATTTGTAAGGAAAATACCGGCGGGCGAGAACACACTGTAAGCGTGACATCAAGCAAAGTTTCTCACAGCACATATCCCGTGCAAAGAAGCCATCAACCTTTTCGGAACGTTATGGTTATGGATATTATTTTATTGTGTGTGTGTGTGTGTGTGTGTGAGAATGAGAGAGAGAGAGAGAGAGAGAGAGAGAGAGAGAGCGCTCGAGAGGAGGGAGAAATATAATGGAAGCAATCAGAATACGGGTGTTTCTAAAACGCACCTGCATTTAAAATCTAAGCTCAGAATCGATCCAGAATCATTGGAGAGATGATGGTAGCCTATAGTATGAACAACACAATATTAGATAGATCATTTTAGGCTAGGCAAAAGATATGTGTAACGTGCCAAGTTGCTTCTTCTTCCGCAGACTTTACTCTCGCGTGTCACGTGACCAGACTGTAATCGCAGCCTTTGCGGTTAGGAAATCGTGTTTTTTCATATCGCGATATCATCGCAAAAGCCCTAGTTAAAATAGACAACAATGTCATTGTCAAGGTCTCTGGAAAGAGGTTTGGTAAAGTGATATTTATGTTTCACGTGGTCGAGTGAGCAGTCTGATGATGATGACGTCTACCACTGGTTGTGCTGGGTAACAATGTAGTGGGGAAAGGAGCCAGAATTAGTTTCAACAGCCTTGGACACGTCTGTGGGATGATGATCTTCTAGAGCACTAAAAGGGTCCTAAAATTCGGGAACACGCAGATGAGTCCCTGACGTAGGCACAGAAGGTCCTCAACAATCTGAAAACGCAGACGAAGGTACCTCAGAGCTTAACCTTATTGCAAAAGTGTCTCTGTTCTCTGAACTTGGTCAATCCGCTTTTGTCTTTCTGGCATGGATAATCTGGACCTGCTGTAGTTGTTATTGTCTAGCTGGATGAAGACTCTGAAAATAGTGTTTGTTAAGGTCTCTTTCATTGCAGACTGGAGACTCAGAGCGTGTTGGTGTCTGTTGCTGTTTTCAATCTGTAGAGTCAGAGCATGATATCTGTTTCTGTCTTGGCTTTGCAGGCTGGAGACTTAGGATGGCGTATCTGTTACAGTCTCTCTAGATGGGAGACTCAGAACATGTTGATCTGTTTCTGTATCTCCCCTTACAGGACTGAGACTCAGAACATGGGTGTATCTGTTAATGTATCACTGGCGAGGCTCAGAATAAGGAGTGTCTGTTGAAAGGGTGCATTTATCCCTTTCCGATGAGGAGGAAATTGCATTTTGGCACTTCTCAATTTGAGTGCTCACCCCTCTTTCCCCTTGTGGAACTCATTTGCATAAAGCACACGTTTAGAAGACTTTAAAGTGTCTTTGAAGTTTTACCAATGCATTTGTCACTTTCCAAACCACCACCAGAATACCTTTGGCATTGTTCTAAACATATAGAGTCCATACAAGATGGGAAAAGATTGGACTGTCGTGCATGCATTCATTTACATTTACAACTGAATTTGTGTAAGATGTTGCATTACAAATAGCTGTCACTGAGAATTCTTATTTTTCTGAATAGGTATGAAATGAATGTGTGTAGTTTACATCAGATTTAAGGTTTCCAAACATAATGGATTGGATAGATCATTGTGGCCTCCATTTGTAAGACGGTTGACTTAAACCTTGGGGATTAGACTTAAATTGGGTGCAGTGCAGAAACTACATGTGGACCAATGAGGTGTCTTGTCCTTCCCGCGCTTGATGTGTCTGTCTGTTGTCCTAGTATCCTTATCTGATGGTGTTGTACATTTGTTTGTGCTAGTCCACCAAGATCCAATCGAAATGTAGCAAGCCTTTCTCCACTGTAAGAGAAGGGGCCCTGCCATTAAACTTGGTCTTGGAATGTGCTGTTCCCTACAACCTTTTCGTGAAATATCCATAAACATGATTTTATAAAAGCAACATATGTTGTGTTTCCAGAAACATGACATTATTTAAATAATAAATGTTGGAAATGCTACCTATAAATATTTACATTTAATGGATATAATTCACTATTTTAATTATATGGACAATGGTGGGAGATGTAACAGAAAGCTCTAACCTTAATACAGAGCCAAAAATCATTAATCATGCAGGAAATCTTAAACATAACTCCTGACTTATCTGTTCTTGTTGTGTTGGATGAAATTTGAATTTCATTTCAGTTCAAGTTCCACATCCTATGTGGTGTCACCAATTCAATTAAAATTCACACTCGTGAATTGAAAGCTCATTCTTAAATTCAGAATTTTTCCCAACCCTGGTGTGTGCGCGAGTTGTGCGAAAGTGTGTTTTTCTATGTCTTCCCTGAGTTTCCGCTGACACCCGCAGGGAAAGCGTGCTTTTAGGGGAAGAGGAGAAAACAACCACATCTGCCCCTTTATAAATCATGCAGCGATATTCCTCCATGTGTGTGTGTACTCGTGAAACGCCCCATCCTCTAAAGGGTATAATGCATCTAAAACAAGCTCCCATTGCCTGTCACTGCTGGTAGCTGTGTGTGTCAGAGCAACTTCTCAATCGAGGCTTATTCATTTCTTTCATCTGAATCAATGTTGCGACCCATTCATAGTGAACAATGTCCATCCGCAAATGAAAGAAGTCCCCCATGAGGTTTCCGCCTGTGTAAATGATAAAACAAGATTATTTTGAGGCACGTCTATTGATGACTAATCATCTGAACTGTGCTATACTGGGCTCCAGACACCGAGCTCACATGAATATGAGTCACTTTACTCACACGTTATAAATAAATGCTCACAATGATTTGACCTTTAGATTTTCTTTTTGATACCTTTCAACAGTTTTCAAGGTTTGTTTCACACCGCACTTGAAAGCAGCACACATTTATTTTGGTATAGTAATGGGTTATAATATTCACATTGCATAGTAGAAGTGCGCCAGTTTTGGTGTTGAGCCTTTTTTATAGCTCATAATTCAGCTTCGAAAATGCAATTTAAACCTATTTATCAGATCTACCTATTTAGCAATATTTCCAATATAGTTGCATTTGAAGCAATGCTTCAGTAAGCTATTCACCTGTTTTTTGAAGACATTTGTTGGGTTTGATGCAGAGTGACAGCAGTTTCTATTTAGTAAATCTATCTGAATCCAGCTGATTTAATTTGTTTATTGCTGTAGTTTAGGGTTTAGTGTCGTTCTATGTAGATTAATTGCCGTCTGGTTGTAAATGTGATCCCACTTCTTATGTTACATTTCTCCTCATGTTTGTAATAAATCTTAATGGCCAACTCCTGATTAAATTACAGTAATACAGAAATCACTTCAGAAATCACTTTATTTTCAGTATAGAGCAGTTTACACAACAGAAACACAATGCGAAAGCATGATATGAGCCTGCTGTTGTAGTTGGATTGTCACTTCCCTTATATGTGTGGTTTGAAAAAGTCCTAATTTTACGTAGTTGGTTTAGGTTTTTTTAGTGTCTAATTATTTTGGAATTCGACATTTATAGTTTTGCCCAGTTCAGTTTCCATTGTCTTTGTTCATCAGTTGCCATGGTTTTTGATATTGCCTTCATGAGTCTTGTTAATTATGTTGTTTAGTCTCTAGTGTTTCTCTCTATTTATAGCACTCATGTTCTTTGATCGAAAGGTGCGTTCCATTCGACTGTAAGTGGACTGCGAAGTGAACTTCACAGGGTATTCTGCCATCTTAAGTGAGATTCCATTCCGAAGGGAGCGAACATGTTCAGTTCGAAGGGTACTGCGAACAGCGTAGGGAGGAAGGGAACATCGATACATCACTTTAGAGGAAGTGGAGAGTGAGAATCACCCAACTGTCATTGCACGTTGCATGACTCGCATCACCAGTCTGAACTAGTGATGGAGCAGAGCCGCTGGAAGAGTTTACGTACATGCATTTGAATATTCATCGTTATTATTATACAAATTATTATACATTTATACATAGTTAACCAAATCAAAATGTATTTTCATGTTGAATGACAGGTACAGCTTCAAATCTGTTAATAGTCAATTAAATATACAAGTATATGTAAATGAATAAAACTAATAGACAATGTTTCGACCCACACCCGATCGTCACATTACAATTATTCAGATTCTCGTAAGCACGATGATATCGTAATACGAAATAGTCTGATTTTAAAAAAGTTTTTCTTTGCCGAAATAAATTTAAACCAGGTGTTGGCAACCTATATGGCCCACGGAGGCTAATTGCTGGGACTTGAGCAAAAGCGAGAGATGTGTTTGTATTTAATTCAGATAAAGTACATTGCACATACAGATCTACATTTTGAAGTAGGCCTAATTAATTATCATAGCAACACATCTTGTTTTTATTAAGTTAGGAGCTTTAAATATGATTGTGTGAGATACAATGAAAGCACATCAATGAAAACAAGTCAATGAAAGTGCGCAGCTCTGAAAGCACAAGCTTTCAAATTCATGTACACTTGTGTGTGTACGTAATTACTCACTGACAGCTTACAGCTTGTTACGCTATTTGTTACGCTTGAGAAAAAAAAGTTCATAGTAGCTATAGGCTACATTTCAGAGATATCAAGTATATAAAGTTCCATTAAACATTCTACACATTACAATGACGGCGATGCATGTGCAAACTCTGTTCATGCTGGTTGCTTCATGAGTAACGTTAGCTGTATCTCTTCTGTAAGCTGACGCGCAAACTGCTGGAAAGGAAGCTTGTTAATTTGAAAAATTTTCAGCGTCGCATCCTGCAGCTCAACACACAGTTGTCCTCATTAAAAAAAAGCGAGATTAATTATACCAGTGCTAATGCCACTCTCTCTCCCATTGCGGTCTTTGATTTTAAAATTAGCTGAAAATGAAAGTAAAAGAGTGACGTACATTCATTGCATTTTACCATGAAAAGAGAGTTCTGTGTCTTTATTCAAATCAACACATTAAAGGTCCCGTTCTTCGTGATCCCATTGTTCAAACTTCAGTTAGTGTGTAATGTTGCTGTTAGAGCATAAATAATACCTGTAAAATTATAAAGCTCAAAGTTCAATGCCAAGCGAGATATTTTATTTAACAGAAGTTCCCTTTCAAAGCCTACAGCGAACGGCTGGCTTGGACTACATCCTGGTACTTCCTTCATAAATGACGTCAGTAGAACAGACTAACCTCCGCCCACAAGAATACACGAAAAAAGGGGGCGTGGTCTTGTTGCTGTCCCACGTGGAGAAGAGGACGGTCGCGTGGAGAAAAGGAAGTGTTGCGTTTGAGTGCGTTTGTCGCCATGTCGTCGAGACGCTGTTATTTTCATCCCGGAGTCAAATCACCTTTGTTTGGCTTTCCCAGGGACGCTGTAGAGATCATTAAGCGCATATATCTCCCGTTAAGAGGCGTGACCTTTCCACGTGCGCTAAGCTGCTGTCGAATCACAACACAGGAACCGTGCCACGTTTGCTAAGATGCGGTCAAATCACAACACGGGAACTGCTGGCACAATCAGAACTCGTTACGTATTTCTGAAGGAGGGACTTCATAGAATAAAGGAAGTCATCAGTCGTTTTTAGGACAGTGAAAACAGCGGTGTACAGATAAGTACATGTGTTAAAAATACTGTTTTATTTTACACGCGAAACATGAACACATGTTATATTGCACACTGTAAACACAATCAAAGCTTCAAAAGAACACGAAGAACGGGACCTTTAATGATTTGTCTGTCATCCACCCACGACCCACCCGCAATTTTTGGAATGTTATTTATTACTTGACCCGCCCAACCCGTGGATTATCTGCTGAACCCGCGGATATATCTGTGATCCGTGCATCACAATCGGCTATGCCCCTATGGATTTGTAGAACATTAGCTCAAAAGGGAAATATGAATAATGCTTTATAACTTGTTCATTAGTTATAAATATTTGTATCAGTTAGTCGAATTGACCCCGTATTTCACGAGTCACAGAAAAATAACTCTTTTCTTAGCATGTAGCTGTGATCGCATTATTAAACTGACGTTGGTTTACAAGCAGTGACCAGAATCAAAACTGTCATGAATGCACAAAAGTTTTATTTAACTAAATCACGAACACACAGCTAATCTAAACAAACACATGCACACAATCACGGGTAAAAAAAAAGAAGGTGAATTAAACCGGAAACAGAAATGGGGGAATGGAAATAAACCACCTGAACAGAACCATCCGTTTTTTCAAAGAACCTTGTTAATAAGGGGTCCACAGCTTACACTAAACCTTTGTTTATTTAGTTAAATGTACGATTCTTGCAATGTCTTAGCCATTGAAATAGCGTCCGACTCCGGATGCAGTCTTAGAAGAAAGCCTTGATGGTTCAGTAAGTCAATGGGTGTTGAAGTTGCAATCAATTTCCACCACGTTGAATGAAGAAATGATGATGAACTTGCGATGTTAGCCTGACTCAGTCGTTGTCAAGGAAGTTACAGTAGTTGTAACTTGAAGCCCCTCGGGGAAAAGGTCCCGCAGTTGGACTGGATGTCTCCTGTCTTTTCACATGAACAGCAACCAGGAGAAGGAAGAAGAGAAAGGGAGGTCACACCAACAACACCCTTTAACTTCAGGGTCAGTGAGCCAATGGTAACTTAAACTTTCTAAGGGAAAGAATGAATGAGTCTTGTTATATTAATATGTTGCATAGGTATCAACAAATAAAATAAATGATTGTTGAGATAATTAAAATAGAAATTCATAGATACCAAACATGTATAGGTGAGGTTCTATCATAAAGCATGCATACAACATTGTATACTATACAAAAGCCATTATACAAAACTGTAAAAATCATACACGCAATGTGCTAAAGAAATTTATGTTTATTCATGGTTTGCCTAAGAATTAATGAATGGATTATCACCATTTCAGCCTGTTTCATTGCCATGTACTAAATTTGTTTTGTTGGCCTGCACCATATAGTTTATGATGTTTTTACCCTACTCCCACTCCCACCGCCTCTGTCTGTCCCGTATCAGCCAAGGAGGCCATTTTTTAAACTCTCTGTTGGTCCTGTATCAGCCAAGGAGGCCATTTTTTAACTCTCTGTTGGTCCTGTATCAGCCAAGGAGGCAATTTTTTAACTCTCTGTCTGTCCCATATCAGCCAAGGAGTCCATTTTTTAACTCTCTGTTGGTCCTGTATCAGCCAAGGAGGTCATTTTTTAACTCTTTGTCTGTCCCGTATCAGCCAAGGAGGCCATTTTTTAACTCTCTGTTGGTCCTGTATCAGCCAAGGAGGCCATTTTTTAACTCTCTGTCTGTCCCATATCAGCCAAGGGCCATTTTTTAACTCTCTGTTGGTCCTGTATCAGCCAAGGAGGCCATTTTTGAACTCTCTGTCGGTCCCGTATCAGCCAAGGAGGCCATTTTTTAACTCTCTGTCGGTCCCATATCAGCCAAGGGCCATTTTTTAACTCTCTGTTGGTCCTGTATCAGCCAAGGAGGCCATTTTTTAACTCTCTGTCGGTCCCGTATCAGCCAAGGAGGCCATTTTTTAACTCTCTGTTGGTCCTGTATCAGCCAAGGAGGCCATTTTTTAACTCTCTGTCTGTCCCATATCAGCCAAGGGCCATTTTTTAACTCTCTGTTGGTCCTGTATCAGCCAAGGAGGCCATTTTTGAACTCTCTGTCGGTCCCGTATCAGCCAAGGAGGCCATTTTTTAACTCTCTGTCGGTCCCATATCAGCCAAGGGCCATTTTTTAACTCTCTGTTGGTCCTGTATCAGCCAAGGAGGCCATTTTTTAACTCTCTGTCTGTCCCGTATCAGCCAAGGAGGCCATTTTTTAACTCTCTGTTGGTCCTGTATCAGCCAAGGAGGCCATTTTTTAACTCTCTGTCGGTCCCGTATCAGCCAAGGAGGCCATTTTTTAACTCTCTGTTGGTCCTGTATCAGCCAAGGAGGGCATTTTTTAACTCTCTGTCTGTCCCATATCAGCCAAGGGCCATTTTTTAACTCTCTGTTGGTCCCGTATCAGCCAAGGTGGCCGTTTTTTTAACTCTGCCTCTTTTAAAGAACACTGCTTGCAAATCTATCCAGCTCTTTTATTTCCATCTTGACTGTGACAACCTTTAGTATTTTACCTAATAGAATGATTCTCTCAAGAGCACTCCTTCTCTTAGGCCTGTCTACCCATGTAAACTTGGATGATCACAGGTAACGACCACCATGGCCTATGGATGTTTACAAATCTGAAGAAAATGAGCTTGACATAACTAGAATAAACAAGATTTACACACCTTTCAGGGATCCTCAAGCCTACTCAAGATTCAAGCACATGCTAAATGTGTGTAGAGTATCTAAATGTGCGACTTGCTTGTGAAAAGCCTATCATATCTCCTTTTTATCATTTTGAATTTTAAGAGGCCTCAGCAATCCCACCAGAAGCTTGTATTGAGATGTTGATGTGAAATTTTATAAATGGTTTCAGTTCACATAAAGATACTGATGAAGTTTAAGTTGACAAAGACCCCAGGCCAACATGCAGCGCAAATTCATTTATAATGACAAATGAAAAGGACACCTCTCTCCATGGTTTCTGGGAAGCACTCGTTCATAGATTATATATCCATAGCCTTGTAAACAAGAAAATGAAAAGACAGTGACAAGAGGGTTTTCACACACTTATTGTGGTGGCATTTGAGCTGGAGAGGCTCAAACAGATGAGGTGAAGAGGTTTGAGGGAAATAAATACCAGCAATTTATTGTATTACACAATACTTGATACTGAGAGACAGCCGCATAGATGGCTGTTGATAGTAAATGCCAGCTGCCTGTGGACCCTTGTGCACGTGTATGTACACGCCAATTCAGTGTGTTGTGATACTGCCAAACGATCACCATATACCATCTGTCACCTGAAGTTTCTCACTGATCAACATTTTGTTTTGTACTTTCACGTTAAAAGTTGTATATCACACTGCATGTCACATGGATAACCCAATCCACACCCATAATTTAGTGTCTCTTAACGCTCGTGCTGATATTTCCGACGGAACGGTTTGTTCCCCCACAGACCCTAGCTAACTGGATTAAATACCATCTCTGTCACTTGAAGCTTCTCACTGATCAACATTTTGTTTGGTACTTAAACTTTAAAAGTTGTATATCACACTGCATGTCACATGGATAACCCCTCCTCGCCCATCATTTAGTGTCTCTTAACTCTTGTCCTAATATTTCCGACAGAACGGTGTGTTCCCCCACAAACCCTAGCTAACTGGATTAATGAAGTGCCAGTATTGTTGATGAATCATGTGAGGCATTGTCAGGAACGAAACATTGTGTCACTGTAAAGTTAAACTGCTTTAACTAAAAGTTAAAGTTAAAATACTCTGCTCTGTCTAATAGCACCCCTCCAGAAACATCGCACAACCCTTTCCGCTCAGAAAAAGACCATCAGCTTTTCACAGGACAAATGACAATTATGTACATGTATATGAAGAGGACTTATGCTTTGAATATTTTATTGTTAACAAAGCTCCACAGTATTACTTAACTAATGTAATAGGTAAGAAAAATATTGTAACATCTCAGTTTCATCATAACATCTAACATCTCATCATATTTATGATGAATGGAAGACCTCTCGAGTTCATGAGAATCTCTTGGATTTTAGTATTTGGAGGATTTTTTTAGTGATCTGATATCACAGTTGATACCCCATTACAGCCTTAACATGCCTTGATGCATCGTTGATATATTTAAACTGCACTTTTGGGAAACAGGGTTTTAAACACTTGTAGCAGTCATGTTTTTGTTGAATCTTTAAACACCTCTTTAAAGGCATTCTTACACTCACAAAATTAAATATCAGTGTTTCTGATATTTCTTGTTTTGTTCTATTAAATCTTTTTGTTTTGTTTTTAATGCATCCTTTGGGAGGAAACTGTTAGCTGTTGCTTTGGTTTTAGTAAAAAATATCTTACCAAATTTACTTGAATAGTGCTTTGTAACTCAACACACTGAAAAAAGACATATTGTTTTGTCCCTCGACATATACTTTACATATCACAACCCGTTTTGCACCCAGCAAGTGGCCTGATGGTGATAAAAATGGTGTAGTGGGTAATACTTGGGACTCTTCAGAAAACTGCTAAGACACTAGAGATATAAGTCCCTGATAAATTATTTATTACTTGAACACTACAATAATAAGCTTGATAAAAGTGATTTTATATGAGTACATTTGAATAATGAATGGCATATACCACTTGGCATTTTAAGTTTACTTTACTTTATATCAAAGTCTTGAGTTAGAACCTTTACCTTTTTTTTTCTTTCCAAAAATGTAATTGTTTCTGGTTGATCTTTATGGATTTTAGAATAACATTTTTAAGAATTCTTTAAGGATCATTTTAGCCATTTAAGCTCCTTTAAATAGTAGTTGATAAAGTATTTGAATTCTTAAAAATCAATGTGGTGTTTTAATATGCTTTAAGACAAACCACGTGCAAATTCATCAGTCAACACCATTGTGGAGTAATTCTCCTTAAAACTACAGTGAACCAAAGACCGTTTCAAAAACGCTGTTAGCTGTTTGATAATGTAGTCATATCACTTACCGTTATGTGTCTGAAATTTCACACTAAATTTCTGAGCCTGTATAATTCACACTACCACTACTTCTTCTGAATCAGTTCCTGAATTCAAACATATGGCTGAATTAAACCAGTGTTTCCACTTGTCATTGTGCAGCATTTATAGTAAATTTGACCGAGTGGATCAGGTAATCCGAGCTTTGTGTGATTGGTTGGAGGCAGGGACCAATTTTCATATTAATGAATCCACATACTAAAAGAAGCAATTATTGACTACAGGGGGACTTAAAGAACAGTGATACAGTATAGCTACTTAAGGAAATTAGTCTAAACTTGTGTATCTTTCATCCTTTATTGCCATTTTTTAAGTGACACAGTTGTATTATACTAAGCAGATCTTAAAGTGTACTGAGTGAATGGAGAGGCTACTATAAACATGTTCCAGGGGATTGGTAATGTGTTGCTATGCAGTTGCTAGGGTGTTCTGGGTGGTATTTTACCCCAAGTGTCTGATTTTCTGGTCTTTAGATATTGATTGCAATCCTCCTTTAAAGGAACACACCACTATTTTTGAAAATAGGTTCATTTTCCAACTCCCCTAGAGTTAAACAGTTGAGTTTTACCGTTTTCAAATCCATTCAACCGATCTCAGGGTCTCACTAGCAGCAGGCACAAAGATATTATGTTTTCAGTGCCTGAACTTCCGTCAACATAACCAACGTGACAGCCTGCACAGGGAGTGTGCTGGGGAATATTTTCAGGTGCTGCGTAATATCATTCCTAATATTTAATATCAGTTCCTAGCCATATCGGTCTAGAAAATCGCAATTTTTAAATTTTTCATTTAAAATGCGGTTTCCTATTGAAATGGCTGGATTTCGCTCATGACATTGCTACATTTACAGTACATGTAGGGAATAATACAAGTAGTTCTATAATACCAAATTTTCATTGGATGGACACTGCATAATAAAAAACACAATTAATAGTGAAAACGTGAAAGTGACGTGAAGGCGACAAATTCAGAGTATGGTAACCCATACTCAACTGTTTACCCATCCAAGTTAGTGCATGCACATTAGGAAAAGTGAATAGTGAACACACACACACATGCGGAGCAGTGGGCAGCCATTTTTGCTGTGGTGCCCTGGGAGCAATTGGGCGTTAGGTGCCTTGCTCAAGGGTACCTCAGTCATTTCCTCCAGGAGGGTTTGAGAATCAAACCCGCAACCTTCGGGTTACCAGTCTGACTCTCTAACCATTAGGCCATGACTGTCCCCTATGAATGATGAATGATATTTGAGGTATCATTCATGTCTGTAGCACAACAGTTGAAAATGTATGTGCCAAAGTTTGTTAAAATCCCTGAGTATCAGCAATAACAGCAAGTAAGAATATGCCATTGACTCTAGTTATCAGTAGTTCAATTTCATGGTTGTGTATTTGTTTCAGAGATGGTCCGTCGTTGGTGTACGTTGGAAGGTGGATTTCTTAGTTACTATGACAATGAGAAGATTGCCACACCCTTAGGCCGGGTTGACGTTAACGGCGTTGTGAGCCTGGCCATCAACAACACTGAGAACATCACCGAAACAGGGTACACTTTTCTCCCTCACACACTTTTTCTCTCTTTCTCACACCCCCACTTGTTAATGAACTTTTGCGCTTGACCACCTTTTGTGGGTTAGAGGTTACAGAAAGCGTTTTTGATGCGACTCCGCCTCAGACTTTCCATATACTATGAAACGAGAGGAAACCAAAATGCTGACCGACCTCTAACCCGATTAACCTGACCCTCTGGGAAATCCCCATTTTTCTCAGATTCTTTTGCTCTCGCTGCTGTAACAAAAATATCCCCCTGTCAAAAAATGTGGGCCACAAGTCAGAGCTGTTAAAGCCATTAAGAGAGTGACCTTTCCCCCTGGATTAATCTCCAGTGTTCAGCTGTTTATTGTAAGAGCAAAAGACTAACAGAGATTAATCACCATCCTTTCTGTTTCACAGCTGTGTGCATGTGTGTTTTTCAGTCATTGTGTGTGTGTTTGTGTGTGTGTGTGTGTTAATTGCTGTTTCATACCTCCCTCAGGCCAGTGTTCACCTTTGAGTTGTACCTGCGCTCTCAGAGAGTGCTGGTGTTCGGAGCAGAGACCTCGGATGCACACCAAGATTGGACGAATGCCATCGCCAAGGTTACACTCTTTCTCTAACACACAAGTCTTTAAAGATTTATTACAACTTTACCATTGCAGGGATTTAACACAATTGTGCCGTTTCTGTGTTTAAATATGAATTGCTGCGTTTGCCGCACTCTACTGTACGAGTCGACTGTTGAAGGTCATTTTATTGTGTCTTTATCCCTGTTGTGTCGGAGTGCGTTCTTGTTTTTCTTGTGCGAGTGGGTGTATGCTATTACTCCTTCAAACAGATCCATCTCACTTGCCTCTCCTCCCTCACTCACACACATATGCACATTCCCATTTAAGTGAAATGTGGAGGTGCTAGTGTCTAGGCTGAAGTGTTTGCGTAACTCCAAAAGCTCAGCTAGGGAATATTCAAAGAATGTTCGTGTTTGTACTATTATCTGTATATGCCAGTTTAATGCAACTCCAGGGTTAGCTGTAGTTTCTGTTTGTCAGAAAACACTAGAAACTTATTCGTCCCCTGACTTTTAAATGTTTTCTCTCTGCCTTTCACACGGTTGCTCTGTCTAATATTTTTCTCTTTCTTTCCAGTGTTTTGTCCCTGCAAGGGCAGATGCTCTACTGAGGCAGGACAGTGAGCTTATTGGTCGACTGCACTATAAAGAGGGCCATGACCTTTATCATTGGCGAATGGGATGGTTTGCTCTGGTGGGCTCAGAACTCCACTTCTGTTCTGGAGATGAAGATGAAGAGGAGGGAGTTCTTCAACTGAAACGCCTACAGGAGCTAAGTGAGAACAAATATTCACACATACCAGTAGAATGAAAGGACTGGCACTGATAATCTCTAAAATTCCCCCAAAAATACCATAGACGTATCATGAAAGTGGTCCATGAAACTTGCTATATTTCAAGACTTTTGAACCTATTTGATAGCTTTGTGTGAGGAATAATGCTATTTTAGTATTAATATAAATATTTCATAATTTTGTAATTTTTATTAGCTTTATTTGTATTTCTGTTTATACTGTTATACACTAGGGGGTGCTATTACACATATTTTAAAAGAGTACTGAATCTCCTGATCAAAACACATGCAAAGAATAAGCAGAAACAAGCGATATCACATCATATCAATATGTAAAATAATGCAATTACCAACATGAAATGGCATATAATTCAAAACTGCCAATGTTACTAAATGAAATGTGGATCCAGGACGAGCTATAGGACTTTGCAAGCATTAGGGTTGTTGATGAACTCGATTTACCTCATCTGTGTTTTGATCATCATTCTGAATCCAATCTGGATTAATTATTTGAGAAAAACCTGATTTTCTCAGCCTTATGCTCAAAAATGCTGTTTTTTAATGAAACGTACCCACATTAAAGCGTTGATAAAAAAAAGAATACATGAAGCTATAATAAAACTTTTGTTTGTTTGTTTAAAAGCAGAGTGTCTGTCTGTCTTTTTCGCTGACTGGCAACTAAAAAACATAAAAAATTAAAGGTCCCGTTCTTCGTGATCCCACTGTTCAAACTTTAGTTAGTGTGTAATGTTGCTGTTAGAGCATAAATAATACCTGTAAAATTATAAAGCTCAAAGTTCAATGCCAAGCGAGATATTTTATTTAACAGAAGTTCCCTTTCAAAGCCTACAGCGAACGGCTGGCTTGGACTACATCCTGGTACTTCCTACATAAATTACGTCAGTAGAACAGTAGAACAGACTAACCTCCGCCCACAAGACTACGCGAAAAAGGAGGCGTGGTCTTGTTGCTGTCCCACGCGGAGAAGAGGACGTGTCGCGTGGAGAAAAGGAAGTGTTGCGTTTGACTGTGTTTGTCGCCATGTCGTCGAGACGCTGTTATTTTCATCCCGGAGTCAAATCACCTTTGTTTGGCTTTCCCAGGGACGCTGTAGAGATCTTTAAGCGCATATATATCTCCCGTTAAGAGGCGTGACCTTTCCACGTGCGCTAAGCTGCTGTCGAATCACAACACAGGAACCGGGCCACGTTTGCTAAGCTGTCCAATCACAACACGGGAACCGCTGGCACAATCAGAACTCGTTACGTATTTCTGAAGGAGGGACTTCATAGAATAAAGGAAGTCATCAGCCGTTTTTAGGAAAGTGAAAACAGCGGTATACAGACAAGTAAATTGTGTTAAAAATACAGTGTTTTTTTACACGTGAAACATGAACACATGTTATATTGCACACTGTAAACACAATCAAAGCTTCAAAAAGACACGAAGAACGGGACCTTTAAAAACCCTGGCGGGGAAAGAGTAAAAAAAGAAAAATACAAAAGGTTGCTTTGGCAACTAACTCTAGTTGCTTTGGTAACTAACTAACTAATCTCTTGGCATTCTTGAGAGTTCATTATATAAGTTGCAATGTCCAAATCACAAACAAATAGTTTTTATGAGTCAGACAATCAATTGTTTCAGTTTACAAAATCAGTTTGAATGTTTTATTCTCAAATCAGTCTGAAACGATTCTCGAGGTCAGTTTGCTGATGCAATGATCTGATTGCAGAAATTAACAGCTCACTGGAGAGGTAGAATAGCAGTGGGTAATGACTAACATTTCGTTCTGCGAATCAAGTGTTGAATGGACCACTTTTATGATACTCTTATTGTGTAATTGCATTGTATGGCCCCACTTTATATTAGGTGGCCTTAACTACTATGTACTTACATCAAAAAATAAGTACAATGTACTTACTGTGTTCAAATTGTATTGCAAAACACTTTCACTGATATTGAGGTGGGATATGGGTAGGGTTAGGGACAGGTGTGGTGGTGTGGGTAAGTTTAAGGGTAGGGTTAGGTGTAAGGGAAGTGTCAACTGTGTAATTACAAATGTAACTACAGAAATGAATCACAGATGTAATTACATGAAGGTATTTTTTTTTAAATACCTGCATGTAAGTACAATGTAAAATCATGTATGTACAAAATAAGTGCATTGTATCAAATTATTAATTAAAATGTTAGTACATAGTAGTTAAGGCCACCTAATATAAAGGTTTTTTTTTTTATTACTTGTAATTGGATCCAGTAAAGTGTTCTTCTTTTGTGTTCCACAGAATTAAGAAAATACGTTTTTTTCCTTTTCTGAGTGAACAAATTCTGAAATTGACCTCTGAATGTGTATTTGTATGTGTGATAACTGTGGTTCAATTCTAGCAATTCGTTGACACTTTTTTTATGATTATCTGTTTTGAAAAGATCACCCATATCTTCTATTCTTTCATCTAATTACATCAGAGATGTTTGAGGTGAAGTGTCACAGTAATAATTTGAGTCACCTTGAGCCTCACAATAATTTTCTTGAAATCTCATCTGAAAAATTAGCCCTAGTTTGTGCCACCTTCTCTGTCTCCTGCTAGTATTTCCTCATTGGGCATTCCTAGTGTGCTAATGTTTGACTCCGTTCCCACGTCTCTAAAAGACTCGTCTGGTCACACGTCTCTCCTGTCTCCAAGGGAGACCGCAGTTGCCGATGGCAATCGTGTTTGGGCGGGAGGTAGTTGACATGAGCTTGGCACCCATGGACCAGATTTGCAACATTTTCAATCAATTGCGCTAGAACGAGGCGGGAAAAATCAATGAATCTCTTTTTTTCCCCCCCTAATCCGTTCAAGGCCAAAAAAAGGATCAAATCCAGAAAGCCAACATACTCAGGGCAGGATTAAGAGGGTGATGCCTCAACAGTTTGCGAAGCCTTGAAATGTAGCGTGGCGCGCTAACGAAGCGTCTCCAGTGGTTTAAGATCTCTATAGCGACAGAACATATGGGCCTCAAAGGGCTGCAACTCTGTGAAATTAGATTAGGACACAGACATAGACAGACCAGCAGTAAACTGCTTGCCCCAGCTCACCCTCTTTTACTCACTTCTGCAATGTCAAATGCATCCATTCAACAATTGAAAAGCTCTATGTAGAAATGGCATCTGAAAGTCATACATTATATTTAGTCTACAAAGATGCTTTTGAAAGAGATTTGCAAATTCTTCAAAGCACCTCAAAGTAGATTCTTTAAGCGGACTGAATGACACTATGACAATGTTGGGTGAATTCAAGTTGATTGGGACACCTTTTTCCTAGTCTTCTCAATGGCAAAATGTGTCCCAATCAACCAGAATTCATCCTATTTGTGAAAGGCTTCGCTGTCCATGGTCCTGAAATGTAAGTACATGCGGGTCCTCCATTAGGATCTGATATAAGGATAATGTTTCATGTACAGTGGGGTCCAAAAGTGTGAGCATGCTAAAAATCTTGAATGAAACACATTTAAATCTGAAAATATTGAGTAAGGTTTGGTATTTCACTAATCAAAGTAAATTAACATTGATCATGTAACTCTTTGTACAGATGGTCAGATTGTAGCTCAAGATGCTCTTTGGATCATCTCAGGTTATGCTGGAGACTTTGAGTTAATGTAGTTAATGTAGCTCTCATATTGCTGACGTTTAAAGCAAAAGTAAGAGCAAACAAAATACTAAGACATTCTAAAAGTCATACCCATCTTTTAGTTCAACATTTGTTATGCTGTTGTAATCAAAACAATCATTTTGGGCACACTGTCCATTTGGGAACTTTAAGCATAATTACTTTGAAAATTGACTTCTCTGTCAACATAATCAAAACCCTCATTAAATGGAAAGGAAGCTTGCTTTCCACCTTTAATATAAAGTCATTCCTCCTTTGTAAATGATTTCTATATATGTGTAAACAAGAAAAATAGTCGAGAGAGGTGTTATTGGAATCTCAATGTTAGCCCCAGCACAACAACGCTGTTCGTTTAATTCAGTTTTTTATTCCTTAATAAAAGTTAAGGCTGTTAATGTTTTAGGGAGGTTAAAAGGATGAAATGATCCTTTTAATGCTGTTTGTTTTTATCAAACTGTGATAGTGAATGTCTGCCTCTTTTCAGTAATGGCTTTTAATAAAGCTTGCATGCCCAGTAACGCTCTTTTTCCTTTTTTTGTTTTTTAAATAATTTTCAATAACATTGGTAAACAAAATTTGCCAACCTTGATAATGGCTAAAGTGCAACAATTAAAGTGCTTGTTTTTAGCTCTTAAGTTATATGTTTTGGTTGAGCATGGAGTTGCAAAATAATTGAGCTATTTGGTTCTCATTTGACCTGTTTAGGTTTTGTTTTTATTACTCAGAAATGGATTCATTTCAGAATTTATGCACAAGTGATTGGCTATATGAATTGGATGAATTAATTGAACTTAATACAAAGATTAAGAGTTTTGGTCATTGAATTTGATTTGAAATATTGGTCTGGTACTTGGGGGGTGGGGGAGAGAGACAAGAGGGAGTGAGGAAAAATGACAGATGTGAGAAAGATTAGTTGAAGAATCAGTGACTCTGAATGTGTATGTACAACTGTTCATGTGTCTGATGGGTTTGGAAAGGCAGTTTTCTCATGGACGGCTGTAGAAATTAATGACCAGCCGCACTCCGCTTTCTGCTCCACTTACTCCAGCTGGAAAGATTACAAAACACTAAAGCTTTCATCATTTGTTTCACTTCATGTTGCTCTGTTTTCTTTCACTCTTAATGCTTTTCATTTTAGTTTGTCTAAGAGTGCTTTTATCTTCATTGTCGATGTAATAGTGTTATTGACAACTTCAGCAAAGGTTTTTACTGTATTGTCTTCCTCAGCTGTGTCCACTCATATGGAGGGTGACGAGAAGATCCAGGTCTTACTCATGGTTGAGCGTGGAAGGTACAGTAAACTGGACACCTTACCAGCACAGTCTTTATGCTGCATTATGAGGTTTAAGTAAACATACACTACCATTTAAAAGTTTGGGGTGATTTAAGATTTTTTTAATGTATTTTTTGAATGCACATTAAACTGATCTAAATAGGTGGACTATAAAGGTATTTATCATGTTACAAAAATTTCGATTTCAAATAAATGCTGTTCTTTTGAACTTAATATTTATAAAAGAATCTTGAAATAAAATGCGTCATGGTTTCCACAAGATATTAAGCAGTTCAACTGTTTTCAACATCGATGATAATAAGAAATGTTTCTTGAGCAGCAAATAATATCAGAATGATTTCTGAAGGATCATGTGACACTGAAGACTGGCGTAATGAAGCAGAAAATTCAGCTTTTACATCTCAGTTGTGAATTACATTAAGAATACGGCTATTTTAAATTGTAAGAATATTTTACAATATTACTGTTTACTATATGTTTGATTAAATAAATGCAGCATTGATACAGCATAAAAGATTTTTCAAAAATGTATAAACAAAAATCTTACTTATCTCCAACCTTTTGAAACAGTAGTGTACAGTAAATGTCACAATAATGCCATAGCTCTTGTCAGGGATTACTTTTGAATTTTATTTTAATTTGGAAATGTGTGGGGTTTTTTTTATACAGAACGGTGTACATACATGGCATAACCAAGCAGGACTTTGCACTGTGGCACTCTTCCATTCAGTTGGCAGCTGGGACGGACGGTATGGCTCTCGGCAACCAGCAAATGAATAAAAATGATGTTCCTATCATCGTGGATAGCTGCCTTGCTTTTGTAACCCAATATGGTAAGTTGTTTATATTCCATAAAAAAAAAAAAAAAAACAATCATAAAAATGTTTATACTGTAAGGACACTATAAAGTTATTTCGCAAAGCTCTTACCACTGACCATTCCCCTCAGGTTTGTGTTATGAGGGAATCTACCAGAAGAACGGTGACCCGGGGCGTGTGGCCCAGCTCCTGCAGGGGTTTACCAAGGATGCTCGGGTTGTTAAGCTACGGGCTAAAGACCACCAGCTAGAGGATGTCACAGACACACTCAAGAGCTTCCTGTCTCACAGTGAAGATGCTCTATTGGCTAAAGAGCTGTACCCTTTTTGGATCTCTGCCCTTGGTAAGTGCTGCCAACCACTTAATCTGTTCCTGTGAATGAGCATTAATTTGTGTTTAATTATAGATAAAACTACTCTAATGTTATGGAAGGTGCATTCAGTAGTTATTTAGCATAACTGTTGTTCATGTACTTTACTGTAAGTACTGATACCACAATGAGAGTTTCATGTAAATTAAAGTGCGGTCTACATAATTAGTCCCCTTACCTGTCCAATAAAAAAAGAAGTTACTTAGGCATCACTACTTTTCTTTGTCATGTGTATGTTGCACCAATGTTTACGCTTGTCTTTTGTCAGTCTTCTGGCTTTAGATATTTTCTGCTTCTTCAGCCGTATATGTAGTAATTCTCCCATTACTACTGGTAAAACACAATAATAAATGTGTTCCATTGTCTAATTTCACATTACTAAATAACACTACGCCACTAGCGTATCCACAGAGCCGCATTGCAGCCAATGAGCTTGAGGATTCTGTCATTTCAACAACAAAAAAGTACATAGTGGTGGTGACCCGCATCATACATAATTAAAACAATTATAATTATAGAAAACTACTTTGAGTGCAGTCTTCATCTCATGTGAGTTTGCAATTTTCAGATGATTCTTTCAGATGATTCAAAACGATTAATTTATTAATATGTAATACTTTTTAAATCAGCACCGAAAATAGTGAATGCAAGGGTCTTGTCTAACTGGTTTTCATAATTTTTCAGGTTCTATTAGGGATGTCACAAGTACCGGTACTTTGGTACCAAGTAGGTACTGAAATATTGAAAATATGACGATACCAGCATGCCATAGCTCTAAGGGGCTCTAAGGGGACGCTAGAAATGTTTCAAAATCCACGCGCTGTGCTGCGATTTACAAATGTGCAAGAAGAGATCCACCAATGCAGAGGAAGCCATCAACAAATGCACAGGAAGCGATTCACAAATGAATGCAAGGCAGAGTTGTGTTTGTGACATAAAAACATATGTGAGGATATATTTTTTTTTTCACAAATGTCATTGTATTTATTTGTGAATCTTATTCATTTTTGTGAAACTCCTGCATATATTTGTGGATCTCATTCTATTTATTTGTGAATTTATTTAATTTTTGTGAATCTCTTTACATTTATTTGTGGATAACAATCTGTTTGGAATAACGCAACAAATCTACCCCCATACATCATGAGCATTTACCATTTCATTTGAGAAAAACTTTCGTCATATCATAAAAACACAGACACTCAAAAGGTCTTCACGGCAACCCGTAAAAATAAAAGTTTGGTTTAAAGGGTTAGTTCACCCAAAAATTCTGTCAGTAATTACTCACCCTCATGTTGTTCCAACCATGTAAGACCTTCGTTCATCTTCGGAACATAATTTAGTATATTTTTGATGAAATCTGAGAGCTGTCTCACTCCTCCATAGGCTTTCAGAGGGAATGAAACTTGATGGCCCAGAATAGTAAGTAAAAACGTAATTTAAGGAGTCCAAATGACTACAGTGGCTCTGTATTAAGTCTATCATGCGACGAAAATACTTTTTGAGCGGAAAAACAACAAAAATAACGACTTTATCCCACTATTTATCCCACTATATACTCTCTGACGAGAGTTCGCGGGAGTGCCACGACGAACTCGCGCATGCGTCGTGGCACTCCCGCGAACTCTCGTCAGAGGCTCAAATTGAACAATAATAGTGGGATAAAGTCGTTATTTTTGTTGTTTTTCCGCTCAAAAAGTATTTTCGTCGCATGATAGACTTAATACAGAGCCACTGTAGTCATTTGGACTCCTTAAATGACGTTTTTACTTACTATTCTGGGCCATCAAGTTTCATTCCCTCTGAAAGCCTAGGGAGTGAGGAGTGAGACAGCTCTCAGATTTCATCAAAAATATACTAAATTATGTTCCGAAGATGAACGAAGGTCTTACATGGTTGGAACAACATGAGGGTGAGTAATTACTGACAGAATTTTCATTTTTGGGTGAACTAACCCTTTAACTTGAAGAAATTGACAGAAATATATTAGGCTACTATTGTACAGTAATAATAATACTAATAAATAATACTACTAGGTTTCTACGACTAATCATTATTATTAGATGTGCAGAGGGTTTTTTATAATCAATGTTTACTTTTAAACAGCATGTAACCTTATGTAGGATGTATGAACCTTATGCACCTATTATTTAGACTACTTATAAAGATTATCATCATAAATAATAAACTTGTTGAATTGAATTTAATATTTTTTTTCAAATAGTTAAATAAAGTAGTAAAATAGTTCCAACAGATTTTGCTGTGGTACCGAAATTGGTACCAAGAACCGTAAAATTTTGCTGTGGAATTTTGGTATTGTGACATCCCTAGATTCTGTCTTGTGATTTGTGTAAAATGCAAACAAAAGTTTGTGTGAATAGACTGGATACATAGTATATTTCTACATTTAAAGAGTGGTTATTGTCCATGAATGCAGATGAACAGAATGAGAAGGTCAGAGTGCAGAAATATTCATCCTACATTCAGAGTTTACCCAAGGTCAACAGGTCAACTCTTGGTGCCCTGCTGCAGCATTTGTACAGGTAATTTCCCTTTTTTCGTAACAGAACAGTCTGCAATAACATCCTCTCAAGCCAGTAACATTTCCAGTTGGTATTGTGTTTATCTTTGAAGTCTGGTTAAATAGCTCAAAGTAGACATGGTATGTCAGATTGCTCGAAATATTCCTGTAATGACTGTAATTGTTTGAAGAAGGCTTAATTGGCCCTTTTGGCATATTCGGAGTATAGCCTAACATTTCCCCCATGATGTACAATAATCGTTTTGTTGTTTTCAGGTCTACACTGCATTTGCACCTGCCTGCTTTGTTTTTGTTGCTTATATATGCCTTCATTTAAATCTACCCACTTCCTGTCATAGCATTCTGGATAAAACTACCTTAAAGTTGTGCAAACAATAACACTGTGCCAACAAAAGAGGGCTCATTCAGTGAATTCAGAAGTGTATATATGTGTTTACTTGTATGGACAGAGTGTGTTTACTCATCTATGATTTATGTAGGTCTTTTTTCCCACCAGTATTCATACATTTATGCACATATATTACATCTGCACAGGATCCAGAGGTGCTCGCACATCAACCAGATGAGCACGCCGAAGCTGGCATGTGTTTTCTCCTCGTGCCTGTTTCAAACGGAGGGACACACGGCTCAGGAGACCCGTGTGGTGGAGGACCTCATCAACAATTACGTCCAGCTCTTCTCTGTGAGTTAAACGTGTCCCCTCTCTCAGGATTTAGACCTAGTTGATCTCTGTCACTCGAATCCTAAGGGTCTGCTACATGTGAGACTGCTCCAATATTCACTTCCCTCATATTCATAGCGTCATGTTCACGCTATGAGAGCCAAAATACATTTTCACAGCGCTGTTCTTATGATTTCACAGGTGTGTGGTGTTAATTAATAATTTATACTGTTATAAGCCTTTTTTTAGTACACGAGAGAGTTGGTTTAGTTATTAGGATTCTGCTTCATTAGTAGTCTCTTACAGAAGAATCTGATGCAAGAAATAGTATCTTGTCAATTGTAATTATTGCTCATAAAAATACAACAGGCCTATCTGTGTTGAACCCCTCATTTGAAGAGTGCTATAACACACTGGCAAGCTGTGGCTGTTTACCAATTACAGAGTATATGACAAAATCCATGGTGCTGTGAACAGTGGAAAGCATTTCCATTCAACACCACGAAATGCGCAGCTCTAGTATAAGTGTGTGAAGAAGGGGACGGTGTTTGTGTTGCACTTGGACGCTTGCCTCTGTAATGGGATTTACAGTGCTGTGCTGTGCTAATTCCCCCTCGGCACGCTCATACTTTCATAGGCCCCCTGGCTTCACACATACACGCACTTGTACTTTCAGAGAGAAGGAAGGAAGGCGAGCGTGTGAAATGTGAAGTTTAGTGTGACAAATAGCCCTAATCTAGAGAAAAATATTCCACTGAAGTAACATAACATGACACGCAGGTGTAAATTATAAGTCTTAATGTTCTGATCAATTATGTACATTTCCACCTAAATAGATCATGTTAAAATGATATATTATTTTGTCTACATACACCACCGTTCAAAACTGGTGTCAATAATAAGAAATTAGTAAGTTTATTCAGCAAGGACGAGTTAAATTTATCAAAAACAGTAAAGACTTTTATATTATTAAAAAATATATATTTCAAATAAATTCTGTTCTTTTGAACGAAAACAATAGTTTCCACAACTATTAAGCACCACAAATGTTCTCGACATTGATAATAAGAAGAAATGTTTCTTGAGCAGCAAATCAGCATATTAGATTGGTTTCTGAAGGATCATGTGACACTGGAGACTGGAGTAATCATGCCTAAAATTCAGCTTTGCTAACATTTTAAAATATATTCACATAGAAAACAGTTATGTTCATCTGTAATAATATTTCAAAATATTTTTTTTTTTGTTACAAAATGTTATATAAACTTATAATGTACTTAATAAAGCATTATATATTTTCATAAGTAATTGTAACCAAAGTTAAAATGCGTTATAGTATTCACAGATTCCTTATTACATCTGAAATTGGTTGTTTGTCATGTTTTAATACATTATACTTTCTAAAGGAGTGTTATAAAGTATAACTGATTACAATTATTCATGAGACGATACAATTCATTATAAGGTGTATTAAAAAGCATAATTAATGCATAAAAATACTTTAATAATGCATTGTACATAAAGGCTTTAAGTAGTGTTACAGAGACGTCTTTCAAAAACATTAAAACAATCTTTTGAACAGTACAGGGAGTGCAGAATTATTAGGCAAGTTGTATTTTTGAGGATTAATTTTACAACATTAATAATTAAACAACAACCATGTTGTCAATGAACACAAAAAACTAATTAATATCAAAGCTGAATATTTTTGGAAGTAGTTTTTAGTTTTAGCTATTTTAGGGGGATATCTGTGTGTGCAGGTGACTATTACTGTGCATAATTATTAGGCAACTTAACAAAAAACAAATTTATACCCATTTCAATTATTTATTTTTTACCAGTGAAACCAATATAACATCTCAACATTCACAAATATACATTTCTGACATTCAAAAACCAAACAAAAACAAATCAGTGACCAATATAGCCACCTTTCTTTGCAAGGACACTCAAAAGCCTGCCATCCATGGATTCTGTCAGTGTTTTGATCTGTTCACCATCAACATTGCGTGCAGCAGCAACCACAGCCTCCCAGACACTGTTCAGAGAGGTGTACTGTTTTCCCTCCTTGTAAATCGCACATTTGATGATGGACCACAGGTTCTCAATGGGGTTCAGATCAGGTGAACAAGGAGGCCATATCATTAGATTTTCTTCTTTTATACCCTTTCTTGCCAGCCACGCTGTGGAGTACTTGGACGCGTGTGATGGAGCATTGTCCTGCATGAAAATCATGTTTTTCTTGAAGGATGCAGACTTCTTCCTGTACCACTGCTTGAAGAAGGTGTCTTCCAGAAACTGGCAGTAGGACTGGGAGTTGAGCTTGACTCCATCCTCAACCCGAAAAGGCCCCACAAGCTCATCTTTGATGATACCAGCCCAAACCAGTACTCCACCTCCACCTTGCTGGCGTCTGAGTCGGACTGGAGCTCTCTGCCCTTTACCAATCCAGCCACAGGCCCATCCATCTGGCCCATCAAGACTCACTCTCATTTCATCAGTCCATAAAACCTTAGAAAAATCAGTCTTGAGATATTTCTTGGCCCAGTCTTGACGTTTCAGCTTGTGTGTCTTGTTCAGTGGTGGTCGACTTTCTGCCTTTCTTACCTTGGCCATGTCTCTGAGTATTGCACACCTTGTGCTTTTGGGCACTCCAGTGATGTTGCAGCTCTGAAATATGGCCAAACTGGTGGCAAGTGGCATCTTGGCAGCTGCACGCTTGACTTTTCTCAGTTCACGGGCAGTTATTTTGCGCCTTGGTTTTTCCACACGCTTCTTGCGACCCTGTTGACTATTTTGAATGAAACGCTTGATTGTTCGATGATCACGCTTCAGAAGCTTGGCTATTTTAAGACTGCTGCATCCCTCTGCAATATATCTCACTATTTTTGACTTTTCTGAGCCTGTCAAGTCCTTCTTTTGACCCATTTTGCCAAAGGAAAGGAAGTTGCCTAATAATTATGCACACCTGATATAGGGTGTTGATGTCATTAGACCACACCCCTTCTCATTACAGAGATGCACATCACCTAATATGCTTAATTGGTAGTAGGCTTTCCAGCCTATACAGCTTGGAGTAAGACAACATGCATAACGAGGATGATGTGGTCAAAATACTCATTTGCCTAATAATGTAGTGTACTTAAATAAAACATTAAAAATGGAAATAAGCTTCTTTAAAAAAAAAAAAAAAAAAAAAAAAAAGCTTTAAGTGAGCATTAGATAATGGCAAAGGTAATCTAAATGAAAAAAATAGGGTAAATTAACTTGTACAGTTAAATATCTACTTCAACTTTGTAGTGTCATTTTAAACATGTCCTCTTATGGGATGCATTTTGAATAGTTGAAATGCCCTGACTTTGCTGTTGGGGATGTGAGCAGGTCTGTTTACTGTGCACAGGGGCTTTAATCTCTGTTTATCTGTGTGGGTCCATTAAAACAGGTCAATGAAGAGCAGGTTACGCAAATGGAGAAAGAAAACAGCTTTATCACCAGGTGGAAGGATACCACAGTAAGTCACCCCTTTTAACCTTCCTGTTAAATAGGTGTTGGTGTGTGTGTTTGTGAGTGTGAGACAGAGATTTTTATTGAGCATGATGTTACAGTCCATAAATGTGTGCGTTTAGCTTTTAACCTGTTTGTGTTTGCATATATGTGTGTGCGCGTCGTTTTTACCGGTCACATAATCACTTTGACCTGTATTGGTATTGTTTTGAGCAAATTAGAGCAAACAACAAGCTCTTTGTGCTACCTAACCTTTCCGTCTCCTGCTTTATACCTCGCTGGCACCACAAGGAACAATTTGTTTCAGATAAGCTGGAAAACAAATTAATCTTCCTTTGTTTGCTGCTGTCCAAGTTTAAAAAGTTTCTGTGTATGTGTTCCAGTTGGGGCAAAGACAGTGTTTGAACTGACCCATGTCAAATAAAATTCTTGAAGCATTTGGAAATTGTGTATCAGACTGTTGACAGATTCACACACTGAAATATACTAATTTCCACAGGAAATGATTTTTGAATTTCCGCTGGATGATATTTTGTGGCCCCCTTCTTGACATCAAAGTTTAGTGTTAATGCGGCCGGCGCGTTGCTCTGAAAAGTACCTTTTTGCTGAATCGTTGCGTGTGCAGCGCTTGCCACGCTGGCTGCCTCCTTTGTGTGTGTGTGAGAGAGAGAGCGTTGGCTCGCCCCTCCCTCGTGCAGTATAATTGGTTGACACCACGTGATTGACAGGAACAGACGAACGAAGCTGATCAGACAGTTGAAACGAATGTGGTCTAACAGCGCTCGTCAATGTCAAAATGATTGAGATGGCCAATCAAATCAAAGTAGGCGGGGTTTGCGTTCTCTTTTGGCTCGTGCACACTGCACAGTCTTCACACACAGACGAGCGCGTCAATCTATCGCTTAATGCCGTTGCTGAGAGATTCTTTCCAGTGAAATCACAAAACAAAATGCAAACGTGTCCATTTTCTTATTATACAATCATTGATGAACATCTTTGATTTTAAATGAAGAAAAACTATATGAGAGTGGATTAGAACCCGGAACTTTTGACACGGTTGACAAAAATTCTACCACTAGAGAACTCAAGTTTTTTACGGATCTATGTATTTATTCACTCACTCATGTAAAGAATATCGGGACTAATAATATATTTGACGCAAATGAATGCAAATATTGTTTACAAATAGTCCCAAAAAGATTATTTCCCAACTAGAATTAGACCTAGAATTTCGCTCACTGTTCTGTTTGACCTGGTTACTGCCTTGCTGTGAATTAGTCTATTATTTAAAATAAAATTAAAATCATTCATTATTTCATATTACATGATTTAATTTCTATAGGCTATATTTAGTTCAAATTCAGAGGAACAGTTCATGTTCAGAAGAAACATTCATGTTGAAGAACTGTTAATAATAAAGACTGAGAAGATTGGATCAGTTATGCTACTTTTTATGTGGAATACTTGATGCGGCCCAGCCTGACCCAGAGTCTACCTCCAGCGGCCCGGCCCCCAGGTAAAATGAGTTTGAGACCCCTGCTCTAAACCTATATTTTGACTTTTTCAAAGTTGCAACCATTAGACATTTTTGACCAAAAATATTGTCAATAAATAAAATATTTTGAAAAAATAATCTTAAAATCACTTTTAATTCATGAATAGAAATCATGATCATCAAGAGATGTATCAGTAGAAATGTATTTAATTCATTTTTGTTTTTCCACAAATGTAATAGATCTGGGCAGTACATGAATGACATGTCATTCCATTCCATTTAAGCAAGTGGTTCGTAAACTATTGGACTCAGTGGCCACCCATTGTCTAACAGATTATTCAAATACACATTATCCCACCATATTGGCTAAGATATTTTCTCTGGTATTTAAAGGGTACATAACACACACAGTTTCTGCCAATCTCATGTTAATCTTGAGTACCTATAGAGTAGTATTGCATGCTTCATATCTCCGAAGAGTCTTTAGTTTTATCATATTTATAAAAGACAGATACGATATACAGATTCTTTCCTAAAACGGCACTTACGCGCTGATTGTCAACAAAACACAGACATTTGATGCAGTTTCACTCACCACCTGCATTTTCGGCGACCGGGAACAAACAAACACACTTGCAGAACTCTGCTGCTGCTCAGGAAAAACAAACTGCATCCACTGCTTCCCCCTCTGGTGCTCTTCGTTTAGGGGTTGCATTGGTTGTCTTCCCGGTCATAAGACACCTAAAAAATTCAACTTCCTCCACCCCAGTAAAACCAATGCAATTTATCTTTCTTCAATATTATTTTTTCTTTTTAATTTTGTATTTTGAGATTATTTGATGGTACTTTTTAATATTTATGCAATAATTATGGTCTATTTTTGCCATTGAAAATTATACAAACAGTTTTTTGTTTTTACTTATTGCAGTATTTCAGGTTAAAATAGAGACTAGGCCTACAAAATATATATTTTTTTAAGGCAGATTAGCGTCCTCTTTTGGAATTATTTAAGAAATCATGCAACCATGGGTGTAACCACTAGAGGTCTCTATGGAGAGGCTTGAGAATTCCCTAGTTATGTTTTGAACACATTTAATGATTTTTTTTAATGGTTTTGAATATATATATTTAAAAAAATCTCAAAGACTATTTATTATAAAGTTTTAGATATTTTTTGTTGTTGTTAGAAATATAGATTTTTTTTCTGTGAATTTGTGTTTTTGCAGATTTCCCATTCATTTCCTATGGTCGGTCATTTATGACCGAAGACAATGAACGCTACTTTTTTTTTTTTTACGATCAATTAGCATGCTCGAATCATGACCCCAATTTTTTTTGTGTGTTTACAAGAATTTTATTTGACTTGGGTCAGTTCAAACACTGTCTTTGCCCCAACTTGAACACATACACAGAAACTTTTTAAACTTGGACAGCAGCAAACAAAGTAAGATTAATTTGTTTTCCAGCTTATCTGAAACAAATTGTTCCTTGTGGTGCCAGCGAGGTATAA
>CM042239.1:53039270-53074270 GCA_023566225.1 Romanogobio albipinnatus
AGTTCTCTAAAGGTAACGCAAATCCCGAACTTTTATGGAACATTATGGATGTTCCTAAAACATCCTGTTTTGGTTATGAAAGTGTTGCAGTTTAAGGTTCCATATATGACTCGCTTATATTTGCATGTGTGTTCCATTTAGGTTATTTTATGGTCACATTGCAACATTACAAAGAGGACATTTGGGGCGTTAACAGAACTTTCCCACATGGTCCTCTGTTGGTCATATAATAACGCTCCTGATATCACTTTAGGGGGATGTTCCATTTTGGTTATTCTATGGTCACATGGCAACATTACAAAGAGGATATTTGGGACGTTAACAGAACTTTCCAACATGGTCCTCTGTTGGTCATATAATAACGTTCCTTATATGACTTTAGGGGGACGTTCCATTTTGGTTATTCTATGGTCACACAGCAACGGTACAAAGAGGACATTTGGGACATTAACAGAACGTTCCTATGCGGTTCGCGGTTAGTCAGATGGAGACGTTTAATTCAGGACTGCGCTGCAACATATCTTGTTTAGTGCAGTGGTCTCTACACTACATTCCCATGTTTGCAGGACCTTTAGGGGACCAACCTAGAATGTTATTTTTTGGTCCTCTTTAGGTCCTTCCATCACCTTTACTTAATGCTTTCAGAACATGTTTGAGTGAATCAAAGTACACTGAGCTGCTTTGCAAATGAGGGTCAGCAGGGCCGGGCTGGGACAAAATTTCAGGCCGGGAAATGTCACACCCATCCAGGCCATCCCATACACCCACAACAAATTTTGGAACCATGAACCATATATTTTGTATGGTCATCACATATAAAAAAGGTTTGAATCCTTAGGCTCAGGCCGTGCAAAATAATTAAAGGTTCTCTCTTGAACTGCACATTCACTTCCCTTTTTATTATCTTTATTTTTCCTGATATGTCTCTGTCTCAACTCTCCCTTGTGTGTGTTTACTTTTTTGCTACTCTTCTTGTACCCGTCACTTCTTCTTCAGAAGGTCTACCGTTAGGAACAGAACTGTCTCAACATTGTTGCAAAAAAAACAAAAAAAACATTGTAATTTGTTTGCGCAGAATCAAAATTTTGTTGAGCTAAATATGTGTTGTTGTTTTATCTTAAAATTTATATATATATATATATATATATATATATATATATATATATATATATATATATATATATATATATATATACAGTGAGGAAAATAAGTATTTGAACACCCTGCTATTTTGCAAGTTCTCCCACTTAGAAATCATGGAGGGGTCTGAAATTGTCATCGTAGGTGCATGTCCACTGTGAGAGACATAATCAAAATAAAAATATCCAGAAATCACAATGTATGATTTTTTTACCAATTATATGTATGATACAGCTGCAAATAAGTATTTGAACACCTGATAAAATCAATGTTAATATTTGGTACAGTAGCCTTTGTTTGCAATTACAGAGGTCAAACGTTTCCTGTAGTTTTTCACCAGGTTTGCACACACTGCAGGAGGGATTTTGGCCCACTCCTCCACACAGATATTCTCTAGATCAGTCAGGTTTCTGGCCTGTCGCTGAGAAACACAGAGTTTGAGCTCCCTCCAAAGATTCTCTATTGGGTTTAGGTCTGGAGACTGGCTAGGCCCCGCCAGAACCTTGATATGCTTCTTACAGAGCCACTCCTTGGTTATCCTGGCTGTGTGCTTCGGGTCATTGTCATGTTGGAAGACCCAGCCTCGACCCATCTTCAATGCTCTAACTGAGGGAAGGAGGTTGTTCCCCAAAATCTCGCAATACATGGCCCCGGTCATCCTCTCCTTAATACAGTGCAGTCGCCCTGTCCCATGTGCATAAAAACACTTCCAAAACATGATGCTACCACCCCAATGCTTCACAGTAGGGATGGTGTTCTTGGGATGGTACTCATCATTCTTCTTCCTCCAAACACATTTAGTGGAATTATGACCAAAAAGTTCTATTTTGGTCTCATCTGACCACATGACTTTCTCCAATGACTCCTCTGGATCATCCAAATGGTCACTGGCAAACTTAAGACGGGCCTTGACATGTGCTGGTTTAAGCAGGGGAACCTTTCGTGCCATGCATGATTTCAAACCATGACGTCTTAGTGTATTACCAACAGTAACCTTGGAAACGGTGGTCCCAGCTCTTTTCAGGTCATTGACCAGCTCCTCCCGTGTAGTTCTGGGCTGATTTCTCACCTTTCTTAGGATCATTGAGACCCCACGAGGTGAGATCTTGCATGGAGCCCCAGTCCGAGGGAGATTGACCGTCATGTTTAGCTTCTTCCATTTTCTAATCATTGCTCCAACAGTGGACCTTTTTTCACCAAGCTGCTTGGCAATTTCCCCGTAGCCCTTTCCAGCCTTGTGGAGGTGTACAATTTTGTCTCTAGTGTCTTTGGACAGCTCTTTGGTCTTGGCCATGTTAGTAGTTGGATTCTTACTGATTGTATGGGGTAGACAGGTGTCTTTATGCAGCTAACGACCTCAAACAAGTGCATCTAATTTAGGATAATAAATGGAGTGGAAGTGGAAATTTTAAAGGCAGACTAACAGGTCTTTGAGGGTCAGAATTCTAGCTGATAGACAGGTGTTCAAATACTTATTTGCAGCTGTATCATACAAATAAATAGTTAAAAAATCATATATTGTGATTTCTGGATTTTTTTTTTTAGATTATGCCTCTCACAGTGGACATGCACCTACGATGACAATTTCAGACCCCTCCATGATTTCCAAGTGGGAGAACTTGCAAAAAAGCAGGGTGTTCAAATACTTATTTTCCTCACTGTATGTGTATATATATATATATATATTACAATTATTATTTATATTTATGTTATTTATATTACATAGTTTTACATATTTATATACATTTATATAGGACTATATATAGGACTCATCTGACCACATGACTTTCTCCATTATATGCCACTATATGCCTATCTCGTGTGCGCTTTTGTCTCAGTGGTGCTATTTAACGAAGGCTATTTAATTTAACAAAGTGTCGCTGCTCACACTACCATGATTGTATATTCCTTATTATTTATATTTATATTACATATTTTTACATATTTATATTAATTTATATATCTTGTGTGTGCTTTTGTCTCAGTGGTTCAAATATTTAACAAAGGCTATTTAATTTAACAAAGTGTCGCACAACACTACTGTGATTGTAAGCCTGCCAGACGGATATCTTTTTCAATAGCCTTTTAATGAAATTGGAATTTCAGAATCACATAGCCTACTTATATTTAATTGCCTACAATAGATTATTTATTGATTATATTGAATGAAATTTCGCAGGCCCAGCTTATTTGTACATTTACATCTATGGATTTGGCAAACGCTTTTATCCAAAGCGATTTACAGTGCCCTTATTACAGGGACAATCCCCCTGGAGCAACATGGAGTAAAGTGCCTTGCTCAAGGACACACTGGTGGTGACCGCTGGGATCGAACCAGCAACCTTCTGCATATCAGTTCCATGGTTTAACCCACTGGACCACCATCTCACATTGTAATCAATCTTTCCCAAACAGAGCTGGAAGAGAGTTAAAACTTACCAGTAGCCTACTAAGGAGTGCTGAGGCAAGTCCAGCTCAGTTTGTTCTTCCTGAAGCCGTTGGTTTTTTTTTTGCCAGCTATGGGAGAAAGCGGTCACTAGCGTTCGACACAAACCCATGGCCCAGGCAGTGCATTCTTTTTCTGCTTTCATGACTTCTATCTACCTACCCGCTATTGTCGGCTGCGCAACCACGTGAGAGAATTGTGTTAAAGGTCCCGTTCTTCGTGTTCTTTTGAAGCTTTGATTGTGTTTACAGTGTGCAATATAACATGTGTTCATGTTTCGCGTGTAAAAAAACAAAAACAGTATTTTTCACACAATTTACTTATCTGTATACCGCTGTTTTCACTGTCCTAAAAACGGCTGATGACTTCCTTTATTCTATGAAGTCCCTCCTTCAGAAATACGTAACGAGTTCTGATTGTGCCAGCGGTTCCCGTGTTGTGATTTGACCGCATCTTAGCAAACGTGGCACGGTTCCTGTGTTGTGATTCGACAGCAGCTTAGCGCACGTGGAAAGGTCACGCCTCTTAACGGAAGATAAATGCGCTTAATGATCTCTACAGCGTCCCTGGGAAAGCCAAACAAAGGTGATTTGACTCCGGGATGAAAATAACAGCGTCCTGACGACATGGCGACAAACACACTCAAACGAAACAATTCCTTTTCTCCACGCAACACGTCCTCTTCTCCACGTGGGACAGCAACAAGACCACGCCCCCTTTTTTCGCGTATTCTTGTGGGCGGAGGTTAGTCTGTTCAACTGTTCTACTGACGTCATTTATGAAGGAAGTACCAGGATGTAGTCCAAGCCAGCCGTTCGCTGTAGGCTTTGAAAGGGAACTTCTGTTAAATAAAATATCTCGCTTGGCATTGAACTTTGAGCTTTATAATTTTACAGGTATTATTTATGCTCTAACAGCAACATTACACACTAACTAAAGTTTGAACAATGGGATCACGAAGAACGGGACCTTTAAGCACGTGCAATTAAAAACTGAGGTCCTGCTTATGCGCCTGTATTTTATGCTTTAGTAAAATGAAATTCAAATTATAGGCTACAAGACATTACACAGGTACTCTCACATATAGGCCTAATAGTCAATACAAATGGAATGTTATAATGGAACATTGCGCTCCCCAACTCGCGAAAGGTCGGATTTGCTCCATCTTTTGATGAAGTTTTGTTTAGAAAACCTTGAATCCATATAAGACACACATGTCATTAGACACAATCCATGTCATTAGAATCAATGAATCCATGGAATTACAACGTGCACAAATGTGCAGGCCAATGTTTTTTGTTTTTGTATTTTTAAACACATTAATGAAGTAAACAATGTCCACAGCAGTGTATTTTTAATCTTAATTTATTTTAACTGTAAAAAAAAGAAAAGAAAAAAAGAATAGGCAACATTATGCCAGGATGACTGTCCTTCCTTTGCCGTACCTGAAGTTGCTACATTTTGGCTGCTGTCTGTAGATTCCTTCATGCACAACTTGTATTCTTTTGGATGTATCATACGCAAATGTCTTAACAGCCACTATTGTTTAGGACCACGAGACAAATCGGCATTGCAAATTGAATATGTAGCTTGACTAGAATTGCCTTCTTTTGATTGAAAAGTACTGCCAAACAACACGTTTTCTGTTCACGAGTTCCATTTTCACTTTCTCACAGCCCACTGCATTTTAATGGTCCACCCAGTAAACACCTTCCCATAATCAACGGCGGAGTCATTATGTCGACCAGCGTAGTGCAAGTCTAGGGTTTGGTTCGGTGGAAAAAAATTGTAAGGTTCGGCAGACACCGAACCCTGTCAAAAAGCCCAATATTCGTCCGAATCCGAAACCGAATCCTGGATTTGGTGCATCCCTAATTCAGATAATAATTCCTGCACCTGGAGAAGAATATACCACAGAAAAATATACCTACCTGCTAAAGATTAATATGGCAGCCAGGGAAAAGGCCATCACAAAATATTTGCACAAGAACCATCCTTCAGTTCCCATTTCATACCAATTGTAAAGAGATCAGGGGTGAGAGATGATGATTTGAACCTAGGTGAGCTAACAGCTCACACACATCCTGAGCATGTGCACAGTGCACTACACCACAGCTCTGACTAACATGCTTTGTAGTGATGTAACAGAAAGTGCATTTCACTTTCTGACTCCCTGACTTCTGACTCCCTGATTTAGTTTGTTTCTTAGTAAAATTGGAAAAAAGATAAAGCAATGTACTAGCCACACTGTAAGAAGCATATTTGTTATGCATTAAAGATGCATTCCTCTTTTTGCACAGTATTCACTTAAACTGGTGTACCATAAAATCAGAGGTCAAGTATCCAGTGGCTCCAACAGTCTCAGAGTGTGTTCATTGAATAAACATAAACTTTAATGTTATGGTAATGTAGTCACTTGAGAGAGCAATTGAAATCTCTTCAGCTCAAGAGTTTAACAATATACAGCAAAAAGACTCCAGAGTGTGGTTACGAGAGCATTCGTCATGATAACAGCAACAATAGCCACAGTTCTCCAGCACAGGGTATCAAAACAGGGTTGAATTACTAACCTCAACTGAGATTTATATGCAGCATCTGTCATGGGAAAAATGCAAGTATTGTTATCTAAACTTCCAGAGTAATCTTCTCTTCCATATCCTTTGGCATGGCCCACCCCAACTTCCAGGTAATGCCAACACAGAAAACTACGCTCGTCAGGATATTTAATGGGGTCTTAAAGCATGAAAATTCTATGTTGTTCCAAATTGTATGAGTTTCTTTCTTCTGTTGTACACAAAAGAATATATTTTGAATAATGTTGGTAACCACAGACAGTTGACGGTAGCAATTGACTTGACAGAATTTTCATTTTTGAGTGAACTATCCCTTTAAGGAGTGTATGCATTACAAGTGCATAAGGTAAGTTTTACCTAAAAAAGAATAACACATGATACTGCCGTCACCACTCACCAATATGGTTTACTATAAGTATTATGGTGTTCTACTTTATGTGTTAGCCTGATAATGAGAGGTAGCTAGTCAAAGGAAAGAGTTGTCATATGAATTTTACACAGGAGTGGCCTCCATTTAGCCACTGAGATTTATTTAATGGAGTGCTGCACAGATGGTTTTTCATCCCAACATTTTTTCCATCTACATATTGGAACTCATTTAAAGGGATATTTCACCCAAAAATTAAAAATCCTGTCATCATTTATTCACCCTCATGTTATTCCAAACCCGTAGACATGCTGGGCAGAATGTTCATGATATTCTTGTCCATGCAGTGAAAGTAAATTAAGAAAATAACTGCTCTCATCTACTCCTTCAACCATAATTCAAAATGTAAATGGTGCAGAAGATTTTAGGCTTGTAACTTAAATAATTATGAAGTATGAACACATACACATGACAAACAACCGTGAACCTGAGAGGTTATTCTGCCACCATAAAGCAAAACATCCTAAAACAGACAATATATATATATATATATATATATATATATATATATATATATATATATATATATATATATATATATATATATATATATATATATATATATATATATATATATATATATATATATATATATATACAAGACAAAATAATACATGTTTGTGTGATACAAAGATGTTTGTGTGTCACCTCCAAAGTAGGGCTGAACGATTAATTGCATTTGCGATAATATCGCGATATGAACACAATTATTTTAACCGCAAAGGCTGCGATTACATGCTGGTGTAATCTATAAGTAAGAACAGTTTGAGTTTAATCTATCTAATATTGTGTATACAATAGGGGTGGGAGAAAATATTCTCTCTCCAATGATTCTGGATCAATTCTAAACTTAGATTGTAACTGCAGGTGCACAATATTGCGCTGCGTTTGTTTTAGAAACACCCGTATTCTGCTGACAAAACGAGGGAGAAACGCGGAAGAATATTTAAAAGGTCTAAGGATATTTGCAATGCATTTAAGAGCAGTACAGTCTTGGAACAAACGACACACGTAAGTTTAACACAGAAAGAATAAAGCAGTTACTTTTTTGTCCATTCTTCTTTGAATTGTCAGTCTATTTATTAACTTACATCGTCTTCTGTGTAGCAGAATAACCCATTGTGTCATCGCAGTCGTGATCAGACGTACAGTTCAGTGTCCTTTGCATAACAATACATTTCATTTGAAGAAGACGTGATGAAATATGTGCGCATACACGCTGCCGGTTTATGTTTAGAGCACTAAAGTATATGAAATATGTCCATAAAAAACGTAAACACGCTCGCTCCGGTTTATATGTGCTATAATATAATCCATGTGGAGAACGTTAATCTCAGCTCCGCGCAGAAACCGCTCACTAGCGCACCGCATGTTGTTTGATTTCTCCGCTGTAATCAAGGGCTGAATTCTATTGAGAATGTAGTAAAACACTATGCAGAAAGTCGAACATAATCTAAAACAGGCACTAAAATGACTGATGAAAAGAGGGGAAAACATCATCCTGCAAGCTTTTTAAACTCATGATGACCACATTTACTAGAATTTATCACATTCTATTGTCTATAGGCTATTTATTGTGGTAAATTTTGACTAGTTAGAATTTATAATAGATAATCAGTTAAGGGAATATATTTTTCACTAAATATGTTTAATACATCTGTAGCATGTTGTAGCTATAGTTTCTAACTGTGTTGTTATTTTTCATAACAAATGCTATAGATTAAAAAAAGAAAGAAAAACGTTAACATTGGCCTGCATGGTAATGAGGAGCAGTCAATGGTATTGCTTTGTAAATAAACCCTTATTGTAACAAATGCTATAGTTAAACAATTACAAGAACTATATGTTAGTTTTAAGGCTGAGTACTAATTAGAAAGAGCTTTAAAATATGTACCTTATTGAATTAGTGACTAAACAATTCCCCCATAACCATACCCCCCCCCCCCCCCCCCAACAAAACCCCGCCCCCTTTGGTGAGTACCGGCACTTTATTTTTTCCACTTCAAGCACTGGTTAATCCAGAGCTAGAGTTACACTCACGGGACACTGCAATTCACAAAAGTTCATTATTTGCATGTGCTTTAAAGCCTTGCTGGTTAAACATTTAATTTGTGTGCTGATGTGCTGTTCTAACATGCGCTTTTCATGCGTTTTACACGCGAAACGCACAAACTCTAAAAGCCTGTCAAACAGCGCCTGATTACTAGTTATCTTTAGAGTCTTATTGCATTAATACTGTCAAATACACAAAAGGTTTACATAAACACAGTTGGTTATGTCTAAAGAGAGAAAATCTTATGTGTATCTGCATTAGATGCGTGCAGGTCATGCTTGTCCTTAAAGGGAGTTCACCAAAAAATGTAATTATTTACTCACTCTAAATGTTGTTCCAAACCTGTATTAATTTTTTTCTTGTGCTGAAGACAAAATAAGATATTTTGAAGAATGAGGAGAGCCAAACATTTGCTGGTCCCCATTGACTTCCATATTAGGAAAAAAAACTAGCCTACTACGGAAGTCACTGGGGACCAACAACTGTTTGGTTCCCAAATTCTTAAAAATGTTTTTATTTTCAACAGACGAAAGAAATAAGAGTTTAAAACAACTTGACAGAGTAAATGATGACAGAATTTAAATTTTTGGGGAACTATGGGGAACAACTAATGTTAATAAAACAACACAAAGAGAAAATCACTCACTGCTGTTGACTGAGAACTTTAATACAGTAGCTTTAATACATTAATGTTTAATTTATACAGTGAAGTGTATATCATGTTTTATTTTTATAATTGTTCATTCAATTTCTTACTTGAATGCTACTGTTAAATAAACCTACCAACCCTCTACAATGCGAGTAAAACATTTGTCACTCTCGCGATTAAATAATATCTATCTATCTATCTATCTATCTATCTATCTATCTATCTATCTATCTATCTATCTATCTATCTATCTATCTATCTATCTATCTATCTATCTATCTATCTATCTATCGAGTTAGAGAGAGTTAGAGAGAGAGAGAGAGAGAGTTATATATAAGTTATATAGACTTATATACCACGCACAATCGACGCGCTACAGGTTAACAATATTCTTTGTTGTATTTTCCTGTCAAAATAACGGAACTAATGCACAAACGGCAATCTCATTGGCTGGTGCTCATCTATTACTGTCCCTGTTTCGATTTCAGCAAATCAGCTAATGCTGTCAACATGATTAATATTCTTGAACCCAGCAGTTCATCAATCCTTAGTGCATTGTATATTGTTATTAGTAGTAGAATTATTATTATTATTATTATTATTATTATTATCTTTTAATAATATAATATAATTACTTTTATCAATTCTTTTACAAAAACACCAACAATATCTTAAGCACCACCAGCAGTCCAAAGTTTAGTTAAATGACAAATATGCATTTATACATGCTTTCCAAAAGTTTTAGTTCTAATTACTAAAGTTATATCATTAAATAGTGCTTGGTTATCATAATATCATAACATAGTCTAATGCTTGATTGACTGATTGAATGTTCAGCATGTACGTTCAGATATTTAAAAAGCTATTTTACAAAGATATTTAAATTCCACCAAATGTATCATATATATATATATATATATATATATATATATATATATTATACCGGTGTGTGTGTGTGTGTGTGCGTGTGTGTATGTAATATATATTGTGACGAGTCTCTCTGGGCATATCAGCGTCGCCCTGGCAACCAACGCACGGCACCTGCACGTCCTCAGCACGGGCTGATCGGTCACAGCTGCAGCCCATCAGCAAGAGGCTGTAAAAGCCGCTACCGCTCTCACTTGAGTAGACACCCGTCTCATGCTGAACGTGCTGGAACTAATCCTTTGTCTCTTACCTCACAGAAGGCAGCGAGTGACCGACAGCCCGACTGAGCACGCCTGGACACCCACCTTCACGAGCACAAGGACTTCACGGGAGCACCAGCCACGAAGACAGCACGCACCTTTGTTTCACCGTTTGCACCTATTCCCCAAAGTATTGTGAATAAATCCACCCTCCGGGGTTCACTTTCACAGAGCAACCTTGTTGTGTGATTTCTCACCCGTGATGTCTGGTGGAGAATGTGGGCAACTGCATGAGAAATCACACACAAGTGTTTGCAATTTTCACCGCACTAAAATATATATTTTTTTCTCTCTCTGTTCACCGCCCCAGCACCGATCGGCGCTCTCTCTTCCGTTGGAGATGGAGGAGATACTGCAGCGCCTCACCGAAGTAAGCATCCGTCAGCAGCAGATAGTGGAACATCTGGCCACTCGGCAGGGCAGGGCTGAAGAAGACATCGCCGCCCTCCATGCCCAGGCTACCCAGCCGGTTCCACTACCTGACCCCCGAATGCGAGCGACCCGGCTGTTGCCCAAAATGACGGATCACGATGATGTTGAAGCATATCTCAGAATATTTGAAACCACTGCCAATCGTGAGGGATGGCCCGTAGAAGACTGGGCTTCCGCGCTGGCTCGTCTCCTAACTGGTGAAGCCCAGCGAGCTTATTTTTCCCTTCCTCCCGCGATCACGGACGACTACAGGGAAGTGAAACGCGAGGTCCTCGCCCGGCTGGGTCTTTCTCCCATCTGCGCAGCGCAACAGTTCCATGAGTGGGAGTTCAAAGGTCGGATGCCAGCGTGAGCCCAGGCCGCTGATCTCGTCCGGTTGGCTCAACATTGGCTGCTGGACGGGGAGCCCACCGCAGCTCAGGTAGTGGAACGAGTGGTCATCGATCGCCTCCTCCGCGCCCTGCCTCTGTCCCGTTGTCAGGCGGTGGGTATGAGGAACCCCGCCACTGTCCTCGCCTTGGTGGAGGCGATCGAGTTGGCGGATGCTGTCCACCAACGGGAGGCTGGAGAGAGAGCGCCGCCATTTCCCCGGAGGGTGGTCCAGGAGCGACGCACGCCGGAGGGCACCTCGCGTGCAGTTGGCAGACCGACAGTTCCGTTTCCGATGGACGAGCCAATGCCCACCGCGGAACCCACGACGCCCCAGCGGGCCTGGCTGGTGGGCTGCATCGTACATCAGCACGTTCCACCTGCGGCTCCAGAGGCGAACGTCCAGCTAGACGGCAAGCCCGTCCGGGCGTTTCTGGATTCGGGCAGGGCGGTCACCCTCATCCAGGCTCGTCTGTGCCCTCCTCACATTGGCCAAAAGAGTTACCTCCCGATCACGTGTGTGCATGGAGACCCCCAACAAGTTCCAGCTCGCCGTGTGAACATGGCCCGTTGAAGCCGGATTGGTGAAAAACCTACCAGTCCCACTGCTGCTTGGAAGAGATTGGCCAGGGTTTGGCCGCCTGCTCGCCTCCGTCGCTCAGCCCGCCAGCCCGGAACGTAACTGTCGCCGTCGTCGCCGGCCACAAGGACGTTGTCGCCGGCCGGTGCTGCTAGCTTCGGACAGCGGGAGAGATGGTGAGTCCCCCTCGCTAAGTTCTAACCTGTTCTATGATGTGTTCCAGCAGGCCAGCAAGGGGGGCTCTTTTGCCAAAGACCAGCGGGAGGACGATCGCCTAAAGCACTGCTGGAGTCAAGTTAGGTCCATGGACGGTAAAGACGTCCTCCCACGGCCCCATCCTCTCCCGCACTTTGTGGTCCGAAGCGGTCTGCTATACTGCGTCGCTCAGCGAAGGGGGGAGGAGAAGGAGCTTCTAGTCGTCCCGCGGACGAAGACGGAAGCCATCCTCGAACTGGCCCATTCTCATCCGATGGCAGGTCACCTAGGAGCGGCTAACACCATCCAGCGGATCCGGGATCGCTTTCACTGGCCAGGACTGGAGGCTGACGTGAAGGGGTTCTGCAAGGCCTGCCCGACCTGCCAACGCGCGGCAGATCCCCTACGTCCTCTTCAGCATCCGCGAGGTCCCTCAAGCCTCAACTGGTTTCACCCCCTCGAGCTCCTGTTCGGCCGCCAGCCTCGGGGCCTGCTGGATGTCGCTCGGGAGGCCTGGGAACAGCAGCCTGCCCCTCACCGCACGGTCATCGAGCACGTCACCCAGATGAGGGAGAGGATCGACCACGTCATGCCATTAGTCCGGGAGCATCTCAGCAAGGCCACTATAATCGGGCAGCCCAACCACGGGAGTTCTAGCCGGGAGACAGGGTTATGGTCTTGGTCCCGACATCCGCCTGTAAGTTTGTGACAAGGGCCGTACACTGTTGTGGAGAAGGTTGGACCAGTGACGTACCGTATCCGCCAACCGGGAGACACATGAGACAGTAATTAGCAAATGACAATGATCCAACAATGCAATCAATTCCCCGTGGACAAAATCAAGTCCCATCCTACATTTTCTGGTTTGAGAAGTCGTTTTTGTGTCACAATAGGAAAGGGAAAGACGATCACAAATGTTCACACTTACCGCATTTAAGCAGCACCGAAAATCATTTTAAATTCAAGTGCCCCTTTCCTGTCAACAATGACAAGTCAAATGTCAACAAAAAAGTCAAATAATTTTTTTTTAAAGTATGGAAGGAATTAAGTGGTCTGAATGAGTTCACTTTATACAGAACATGACCAAGATACAAACAGAAACAATCTCAGCCAATTGCACAGTATCTCTCTCTCTCTCTCTCTCTTTCTCTCTCTATCACACACACACACACGCAAGGTCTTATTTCCTTCCACAAGCACACAGTGTCAGAATGTTAATAGTGAGGTCCTCCTCACACTTGGGTTTGTACATTGGAAGTTAAAAACAGGATGTCAGACAGGGAGGGATGCTAGACCTCAATGTCGGTCTAGCTGCTCACACCTAAGTTTGTAGGGCAGCAATATCAAACAGAGCCAGTGTTTCCGCATGTGTGTGTATGGTGAACTGACATGAGGTTCTTATCCCATTAGCTGCTCTCATCAGAACAATCAATAATAAAACTGGTATGGACTTGATCCAGCAAAACACAATGGACTACATGACCTCAAACTTCCCTTTACTAGACATATCTGTCAGACAACAACAGTCCAGTCGGATTAGTGAACCGTCTGTGACTATATAGAACAGGGGTGGGCAACTCTGGCCCTCAAGATCCACTTTCCTGCAGAGTTTAGCTCCAACCCTACCCTAATAAAACATGCATGAGCAAGCTAATCAAGGTCTTTGGGATTACCAGTAACAAAGCATTGAGACAAAATTAGCAAAAGGAAGGAGACTAGAGGCAGTTTTTTTATGGATGTCAATGGAGGAGATGCTTAACTACACTTAATAAACTTCTTCTGTGGGAAAACAGCTGATCATTTAATGAATTAACAGCCTATCAACTAATCTTCAAGATGTTTGTCCTTGTGAAGGTTTTTAATTCATCATAACTAACATTCCTTTTTCTTGCAGTATTCTTTTGAAAACTAAATGTCCCCAACACTTGGTCCAAAGTTAAGTGTGTGTTGAAATGACGAACACAGATGGGACAAGACTAGACGTCGGCCTAAATACAGTACATCCGGAAAGTATTCATAGCATTTCACATTTTCTACATTTTGTTATGTTACAGCCTTATTCCAAAATGGATTAAATTCATTATTTTCCTCAAAATTCTACAAACAATACCCCATAATGACAACATGAAAGAAATGTGTTTGAAATCTTTGCAAATGTATTAAATAATTAAAAAAAAAAAAAATTTTAAAGATCACATTCTATATTCACAGCCTTTGCTCAATATTTTGTTGAAGCACCTTTGGCACCAATTACAGCCTCAAGTCTTTTTGAGTATGATGCTACAAGCTCGGTACACCTATTTTTGCTCAGTTTCTCCCATTCTTCTTTGCAGGACCTCTCAAGCTCCATCAGTTTGGATGGGGAGCGTCGGTGCACAGCCATTTTCAGATCTCTCCAGAGAGCTTCAATTGGGTTCAAGTCTGGGCTCTGTCTGGGCCACTCAAGGACATTCACAGAGAGCAGGGCTCGAAAATAAGGACTGCCTGATGACCCAGGGCCAGCGTGAAAGACACTAGGGCCAGTTGACGGAACTGTCACCTGCCAGCTCGGGCAAGTGCTACATCTTCACTGATAATTTGCGCATTTGTAAGCTTTACCTATTTAAATATTCAAGTGCACATAAATGAGAAAGTGCCCGTGTCTCTCAGTTTGGTTCTCGCGCAGCACAGCAACACTAGCTAAGCGCACCCACGCGTCTCACAGTGCGCAAATATTCACACAAAATCATGTCAAAATGTCTTGTCGAGTAGCATCGTAAACAGTCATAGGGCTGTAACGATTTGACCAAAAATAAAAACTTCGATTAATTGAACATTTTACCTCGATTACGATTAATGAATGATTATTTTGCTTTTTTTTTTGCTTTCCATTTTTTGCCCTCATAAGGTTTTTGAGTAAGTTCCTGATAAGGTTTTCACTGTAAAAAAATTTCTACTATTAAAAGGTGGATTTTTTTTTCTAATGAAAAAGTGCATTTCTTTGTGATTTTAAAATACTTGAAGGAAACGGTTCGCTTTCAGCATTTATTGTCTATGGGGCAGATTTCCGCTTGTACATCAGATACAGATAAATTAACACAGTAGTCCTATATTACATTTATCTGAATGCATTAATGAGAGAGTGATTGTGTGTGTGAATTACTCATACAGTCTCTATTCATTATGAAGCTGTGGTTTGTAGTTACTTCAAAGGTATTAAAATACATGCCTATAACGGTTGAGTTTCTAAGCTACTTTAGTGACTTTACTTTAGTCACAGGCATTGGCGTAGGAACCGGGGGGGGACGGAGGGGACGTGTCCCCCTCAATATTTGAAAATGCTGCATGTGTCCCACCCAAAAATTAGCCTATACCTCAGGGACAAAAACTGTACATTTGGAACTTTTATTTTGAAAGCGTGAGTGCGACAAAGATGATATTCGGTTTTGCCAGCAAGTCAAAGCAAGAGTGATAGGTCCCATTTCATGCTATACAGTATTTGAATAATCACCATTCGCCCACCAGCTTCATATTCTTCACTTTTCACCTATAGTCGGACTCGGAGCATCTGATTGGCAGAGAGAAGTTAACATTACACTAGGAACATACAAGCTAGATAGCTTAGATACAAGCTTAGATAGCTAGCCACAGATAAATATAGCTGGCAATCGATTGTTCTGTGTTAACCTTAGCAAAAGTAAAATGTTCTGTCATCCCATTTCAGCATAATGCCACCCCAGAAAACAGAAGTTTTTTTTTTATTTATTTGTTTTTTTTTTTTACAAAGAGTAAGGTTACTGTAAGCAATTATATAAACACATTTTACACAAGGACAGGACAACATCATAACCTATCATTTACCAAGCCTATATGTACTTAAAAAAAAAAAAATAATAATAATATATATATATATATATAGGTGAAGAAGGAGTGGCACATGGAGTTGCAGATGAAGTAACAGGTGAAGGGTGTAAGGTGAGGTCTTAAAAGGAATTAATTATGCATATGTGAAAGTTTGTGCCTTTTATAAATGTTCCACAATCCACATACAGAAGAGCCCAAGATAAACATAACTGATCATATACAAGTTCACTATTATTTAGTTTGAAATATCATATAGGCTACAATTGTTAATTTATTAGGAGAACCATGATGCAACCATGGAAGAGACAAAAGGAGTAGGTGGCAGTGCAGGGTGTGAGGTGAGGTTTTAAAATGTATTCATATTTGTAATGGATTAAACGCAGGGATGGAGGTTGAGTTGCTGCCTGTTCAATGCAAATTCCTCATTCAAAAAATAGAAATAATACAATATGCTTAGTTTCTCATAAGCCTTGAGTCCACTTAATAATTGTTTTCAAGCACCTATTCAAGTTAGTTGACTTCGGTAGCAGGAACTCTGACTTCCAACTGAATAAATGTTAACATACATAGTACATTTAACCCTTCTGCATCAATTTAAAAAAGTTACACATAGGTCCAAATAGGACAAAAATATCCATGTCAAAAAACTGTCATAAAAAATTAATATTGGGAGCACAAACTTAAATTTGGTCTTATTTTAAAGACGACCCTTGGCAGATTATTGTTGAAGCCAAACTAAAAGTTTAAAAAGTGAAGAAAAAAAAAATAGGTTATAGGTTTAAGTTTATGAATAATATTTTATCTAACATATATTTTTTATGAAACATGGTAAACTCTAAAACTGCTAGAAAACCAAAACCATAAATACAAAAAAAGTTCCAAATTTGAGGTTGATATCTCAAAAAATGTGCTTTCTGTCAGTTTGTTTGGGCGCAGTGCCACAGTTTCCCCATTAGATGCCAGCAAAACTCCACTGATACACACAGTGTTTGGATTCGTGATTTGCAGTGTAGTTAAGTTTTTCTCTCTCAAATATAAAAAAAACACACACACACCCACACAGAATTTTTTTTTATTTTTATTAAAAAATATATATTTTATTTATAGGCCAAACCTGAACAAAATGGCATCATCTGGTAAATTTTTTTTAAAAATGTGTATTTAATTTTCTGCTAACAGAATAAAAGCCTATTAACAAAGATTGCATCATTTTATAGTTAAATGGCAATGGGATTCAAAATTGAATGTGAACTTACTGCACATTTCAACATGCAGAATGTTGTTTTCCCATTATCACATGAGCAAAACATACATGTTGTATCATGTCACCATACTGTATGTTACTATTATGGTGGTGGGATGGACGATGAACAAAGGAAACATGTGACCAGGGTTTCCCATATGTTCATTAATTTGTGGCGGCCCGCCACAATATCGACGCGGCCGCCACGGATTGATTTTCAGTTTTTTTTTTACTATTTAATATGGGTAAAGTTGTATTTTATTGTAGATCTGCGCGCAGCTTGCTCCCTTCTCTCCCTCTCTCACAAACTGACAAGTGACAAACGGAGGAGGAGCAGCTAATAGCCCCTCCTCTTCGAGCACGATCTGAATCAAAACACGAGCGTCCAAAGAAGAAGCGTGAAGTGGGCGTTTGTGTACTTTTATTTACTTTTGTTTTATACAAAATATTCAATCAACTATCACAAACTATGCATCATTTGAAAGCTAAAACACTCAAGATTCATGTTCTGAACTTGTTTTTGCAATAAATAAACCAGAGAGGAAAGGGTTAAATGAAACGCTAAAGGACCGGTCATGTAAACATTAGCATAATATTAGCGGTAACGTAGACTAACCATGTTCCGTACACAACGATGTTCCGTACAGATGAACTTTTACCGCTGATCGCTGGGTAAATACTTCCTGGTCATACATAAACTATATAGCTGTGTCATCGTCATTTCTCCCTCTTTCACATCCGATCAAGACAGAGAGCCTACCGCCGTTTGTTCCAGTGAGATTTCAGTAAATTTGCATGGTGCGCCCACTGCGCTTGAAATTGGACGGTGGGGAAGCTGCACGTCAGAGTGCAGCTTGTGTGGGGAGATGACTAGAGCAGCGAAAATGTACATTTTGATTTAATTCATGCTTCTCAGAGTATTACATTCTTTATTAAATGAATATTATGTTATCACAAATTGTTACATATATGACCTTTTGTTGAATAAATGCTTTTAAATGGGATTTTTTAAACGTTAAATTGCAGGTGATGACCGCTTGGCGCCACTCAGGCTGAGACAGGCAGAGTTTTAAAGTTTACACATTGGTTTATCATTAAAAAAAAAGTAATCAATGCAAATTGTTTGCCCTTCTTTGTCTTCAGAAATATATGGTAATATTATTCCCCAATGTTTCACATGGTTCATGCTTAACTCACATGCCATAATTAATATCACGACACAATCATGCGTAGATCGCATGGTTCTCTTATTGAACCTGCAATGAACTTACATTTTAACCAAATAAAAAGGTATTCACCTTTATTATTCATTTAAATTATGTTTTCTTTAGTTAAAATAAACACACAGCTCACAATTTATCAGATAAATGTCACTTTTCGCTGTTGAAATCAAGTTATTCGCTCTGTACGGAACATCATTGTAACCTGTACGGAACACCGTTAACGCTCATCATCTTCCGTACACCAGCGGAGGAGGTACTTTTCCCCACTTTTCTCAAATATTATTGGTCCAAAAGACATCAATCAAAGTGTGGACTGTCCAATGGGTATTCACCTAGGGAATGATCACACAAACACGCTTGTCTGGCTCTCAACAACGGAGGAGTGGGCGTAGGCGTGCGGTGAATGGCGAAAAGTGTACGGAACATGGTTAGTCTACGTTACTCATCTTTCATCTCCTGTCGTTCGGATCAGATCGGACGAATCCAATAAACACCCGCATACATCTCTGTGTAAGAGTCCACTCTTCAAAATGCATCCCACTTTTTAATCCAAAACAACGAAAAAATAGGGAAAAAACTAAAAATCCTTCTGCAAGGGAGTTTTGAGTTAGCGTAATCAATCATGTCCATTTTCAATGAAATATCGATTCTAATCCTTTTCTGGCAAACTCCCCCTGCTAGAATAGTCTCTCCCACGTATTATAAACCCTCCCTCGTCTCTCTCCTTCAATCAGAGTCTCTCCTGGGATGCATCATATAGAGGAAGCGCTTTACAGGCTTGGTGAGCTGTCAATCATTGCGCCCATGGTTTTCGTTGGATAAAGGCACTCGGTGCCCAGCCAATGCCTTTCCAACAAAGGTTTGATTGATGGACTTAGTAACCAATCAAAAGGCATTATCTTGCGCAGTTTACGTAAGTAGGCTTTGGTGAATACTGTTTGTGCGCAGTATTCTTACTGACGACTCTAAGTTAGTTACTTACTAAGACTCTTACTGACGCTTCCCATCAGCTAAATTAGTTTTTTACACGTTGTAATCTCTGTAAATAGTTGCTTTAGTTTTTCAGTAACTGTTTATCCATTATAATTAGCAGTTTATTGCAGATTTATTTGAATGAAAAACTACTCTTTACAATAGCAAATGTTCTGAAATAAATGGCCTTTTTGAAATTCGCCTAGACTTTTCTTGACATAAAAGCTCACAGAAGCTACATTACTGAGAGAATCATCCTCATATTTGAATCATGACATGATTAGACATTCAGTTTTATATTTAAGTTATTTTCAGGCTCTTAACATTAAATTATAATATTTTTTTCCCTAAGTAAAAAAATAAAAAAGTGAGTCACTTACATGTATATTTACATGTATATTACTCTGTTCCCATATTACTTTGAGTTATTATGACTCTTGGGTAGCAACATTTCAAGTGTCTAGTTTAAAATAAGACCAGATTTATGAATATAGACCATAGGGTTTAAGAGCTGCAGACATTTTCATTTGGGGATGTCGTTTTCAAAGAATTCTCAAAAAATGGGGCGCAGGTTAAGAGGTTAATTAATGACAAGGAAAGACCCTTATACTGTGAGCGGCACATATGAGGTATTTTCTCGGTCATTTCTGCTCCGAGGTCTTGATTGTGGCATTTCTTTAAGGTTTAGAATCCAGTAACGTTATTCCTCTAATTATTTTGTCTTTTATGAATTAAAGAAGTCTTGTAATCTGTTCAAACACACCGCGCTTTCTAAGTCAGTTCACTGTAAATGTGCACTGTAAATGTGTTTCCATTGCAGTTTTGCAAAATATTTCCACCTCACGAGAGCGTAAAACCTTTTTTTTTTTTGCAAAAAATTGGAGTCTTTTATGCGAAATTGGCGTGTTTCCATTGAGCTTAATTTTCAATTTGCGCGATTTGAAGGGTAATGGAAACGCATTAGCAAGCATTAAGGAGGCTAGCTAATAATTATGCTATGTTTACATGAGAATAACAGTTACAGCATGTAAGTTATACACAACATGCTGTAAGCTGTTAATATCGACTGCCCTTACTACATAACGTTAATGTTTAAGTATTTAATCATAACGCAGACTGTTTGCTCCCTCAATCCAGATGAATATTGAAAAATATTTTAAACGATTTAAAAAGGCTCGTCCAGAGGAGCAAATACAGTCTGGACCAGAGGTAATAGCAAAGCAGAGAAACACATGTGGAAGATCATTATTCCGACCTTTGTGATAAGCTATTCGGTTAATTTATTTTGAATATTTCCAGGCTTCATACAGCGCTGCTGAAGCAGCAAGAGAGGCGCAGGGAACGTTAGCTGTAGAGAGAGATGTAGGAGAGGAGGACTGCAGCCAACATGCTGCTGCTGTGGGTGAGGGTTAGGGTTAGATTTGTCGCTAGTGGAGCAGTCAGCGTAGCAATGCCTGTTAAGTTATCTGACTCTGTTTTGCAAATTAAATATGTGCGTGACTAAATATTTAACCCTTTTTTGTTGTCGTCAATCCAACAACCCCCTCCCCCCACCCCCCAACACACCACACCACCACAGATCAAATCTAATTCTGTGGGAAACACTGTGTGACTGAAGATAAACAAACTAAAAGTCCAAACATAACAGAACCATGACACTTTTTCACAAGAGCAGACATTATGCAATCTCTAGCTCATCCCACTTTCAAGGGTTGCATTGTCTTTGGGTTTGAGGCAGTGGGACAGCCCAGAGGTTTGCTCTAGATTTACTCTGTTAAAGAATTTAAAAGAGCACTCCACCCTTTCAACACACTCAAAGCACTTAGGTAAATATTCAGCTTGGAGAAGAGGAAAACATTGAGACACTGAGCTGCCACACACCAACTAGAATTTAAATTAACAATCGTAAATTCCTCACTATGACAGTCTATAAATGATTGCAGTGTACGTATGTGCCACCCAGATTTTAGAAGCTATTAAATTAAACCAATAGATTATAAATTACTATTTGGAAAAAGTAAATTTAAATGGGAGTGCAGATAGGGACACAATCATTCTTTAAAACCAACTGGTCAACTAATTGTTCAGGCAACCCACTTACTAGTCGATTTATTTTAAACAGGAGGAGAAAGAGAGATTCATTCATTCTAGGCAAAGATATAATTTCACGTTGTTTATAAATGTGCAGACCAGTGTTAATTTCGTTAACGAAGACGATGACGAAAAATATTCGTTAACGGCCACTTTTTCTGTGACTAAAACGAGACGTTGACAAGCTAAACTAATATCTGATGATAAAAACTATGACGAAACGTATGCCGTTTATTTGTTGACGAGACGAGACGAGACTAGAAAGTTATTTGAGGAATATCGGACATTAAAAATACATGATCTCTTCCTATGCCGTCAAAAATGCGTGTCCGTCAAAGAAGGCGTCTCCAACAGTATCCAGCCAGCTACAGGCACGCAGCAGCAGCTGACGTCACATGTACTGGTAGTCTAGGCTACCAAATTTGAACTAGAGTAGCAAGCTCGCTGCAACTATGGCGTCAGCGGCACCTGCATTTTTAGGAAGGAAAAGAAGAGATGATATCTGGAAGCATTTCACTTATATGTTATCTGAAGGGAAAACAGTGTGTAATGTCACAGAATCTCACGACGACGGAGAGAAGCCCTGTGGCTATAAACTGTGCGGAAAAAACACGACGAATCTTAAAAGACATCTGAAGTCACATCACCCCAGTGTTTATGCGGCCACCATCACGATAAGTAAGCTGACTAAAGTATTTTTCCCAAAGGGAAAAACAAAGTTTGTTTTGATTCTTAAACTATAATACCATTTTCTCTATCCTTCATATATGATCCTACCTTAGAAATTAGCGGACGACACAGCATACAGGCTATCAGTGGCGGCTACTGGTCTGTCAGAGAGGGGAAGCTCATTGATGAACTCATGAAGGAATGAAGGAATGAATGAATGAACGATCAAAAAAATATATATTAAACTCTGTAAAACTGAAACAAGGAATGTGGTGTATAATTGTGTGAAATGTATGATGAAAATCAAGCAATTTCGCCAAGCAAATATCAAAGAAATAGGTTGCAGCAGTTTTTATTTCGACTGAACTTGAGAAATCCGCGGTGGGACTGAGTGTGAATAGCTTCAGTGATTCCTTATAGTACAGAATCGCTGTCAGTCAAAGGGAGATGCAGTCTTTCGACAGACCCTCCAATCATCACGCAGAAGCTCGGAGTCCGGGCCAGCCCACTCCCCATTCACCCCAGAGACGCTGAGCGTCCGTGGGCGGGACATAATCGCAGCGTTTATCCAATGACCGTCTAGTTTCGAAGCGCTGAAAAAAAACGTTCAAAGCAGCCCCATTGAAGTCAATGGACGCTGGGCTTCAATAGGGAAATGCACTGTGACGCTGCGGGAATGTATGAGAAGGAAATCGAGTCAGCCGACCTGCTATATGTAACTGATTCTGAACGAACTCGTCTTTGAGATGAACGTTTTCTAACGCATTTTTAGTCAATAAAATGTTAATACAATAGTACATATTTGACCATTCATTTTGTGACATTATAAGGGAAGCCGAGCTTCCCTTGCAGTCTTAAAAAAATCGCCACTGCAAGTATCCAACTAAGGAAAAGGGATATGTAGCATTGCACAAGTGCTACTACTCAGAGTGTGATGTCAATACAGCCTAGATTACCTAGATTAAAAACTGAATTGGTCTAAATAGAGACATTATAATGAACATTTTTGTCTAAAGACTATATATTAAATTGAAAATAAAATTAATGCTGGTAACGGCAGTTTGACTAAAATTAATGACTAAAACTTAACAAAAATACAATGACTTTTCGTCGACTAAAACTAGACTAAAACTATGAAAGAAAAAATGACTAAAATGTGACTAAGACTTATAAGCATTTTCGTCTGAAGACGAAGACTAAGACTAAATCAAAAATGGCTGCCAAAATTAACACTGGTGCAGACATAAACTTGCCCCATCATCCCCTATATTTGAATCATCTTCCCCTGCCCGCCCTTGATTTCTAAATTACTACCTATCAGATCACACAGAGATTTGAATGTTTGGCTCTGTTTTTTGAATTGATGTCTGGTTTGCTCTTTTACCCTGGGAATCTCATTTTACTGTCTGTGGTATGAAATCCTGAGACTGTCGACCGCAAAACCCTAATTAAAGTAATTAAAGAAAACACGAGAAAGCTCAGAGTTTTGGCAGAAACGTGAACACAACACAAAGCATCACCCGAAACCCCTTTTGAATTGAGATTTGTTGTGTTATGTAGCTGATTTTTTTCCTTAATACTGAAAGTATTAAAAATATCTGTCTGCCTGTTGAACTCTCCGTTATTCCAATGGTTGGCAGATGTTGCAGAACATAATGACCACATTAGATAAGTATAAAGGCCAATGCTCACCTACTTTCTAAGACTAAGAATATGTTATGACTAAATATGTCCTCCTACCTTCCTGGTCATCTTCTGAAGATGGTGTCTCAAGGCTACAGGCTAGAGAGCTGTCTGAGAGACTCTGCTGTAATGTGATGTGAACCACCAGAAGCCTGCGCAGACTCATCAGATCAGAGTTTTTCAGATCCTGCTTCAGCTGTTTGAGGACTGTCTGTCCTGACTGACAGGTTAATACAGTCACCTTGAAAAAAAAAAGTAAATTCTTCAGTTAGAATGCAATGTAATGTCTGCCAACCCAATTTTTTGGTAAATGTATTCAAGATTTAAATAGCCATCAGAAAGCGACTTTGAGAAAATATGCTACATTTGTTTCTCTCTATATCGCAAGTCATTGCACATTTCTGCTGACATTACCAAACAATACTCACACAGTGCACCCAAAAGACAAATGGTCCTTTTTTTATGATTGCACGGATGAAAGCTGATTATGGTCATTAGCTGTCTCACTTTTGTTTTTTAGCTCTCTCTCTCTCTCTCTAGTTGAAATACATTCCAACTCAGAATGTGAGGGAGATAACTCTCATAAACTACACAGCACAAAACATCTTCTCTGAGGTTTAATTGTGTGTAGAATATGGGACTGTAGAACATATTTATGGATACAAATAAATCAGTCATCAAAGCTGGGCCACATAACTTGTCCAAATCATTGCTACATGATCTGTTGCATATTTGAATAGAGAGTCACAAAGACAGTGCTACAATCGCATACATCAAAGATTCTGTCATCTCTCTCATCTTATGATGACATCTGTGGCATAGTCACAATAGTGTCTATGTCACTGCAAAGTGAGACCAAATCCATATACACCATATAATCCCATTTAGGGCACAAAAAATATTCTGTTTAATCTGATTAAATGCACTTGTCCTCTGCTGTGCTTCCTGTGGTGGGACATTAGTGCTGGGGTTTAATGGGGCCTGCTGAGAGGAGAGTGGTTGCTGAGGGCCATGTGGTCTGTGTTAGTGCGCCAACATCTTCATTCAAGGCTAATAGAAGAGGGTAAATGAGCTTTGGATTCATTGGTAGGAAATCTGAATGTGAATGCCTGTGCTTTGAAGAGGCCCGATACAGACGAGACAATTTCTCTACTTGTGATGTGAGGTTTAAACAAAGCAGTGGGGTGAACTACTCTAAAAGGAAGCCAGGGAGCAGATGCATAGATCGAAAGGCAGTGAGTGAATGTTGATTTGAAGGATGAGTTACCAGGGCAGCAAGACTGATTACTGTATAGGAGATTAAGGCATTTATGGGAGAAAAATCTAAAGAACCCATTATTGTGACATATTTTCAGGACAACTGAGCACATTTTACCACCCAATATTCATTAGTGTGATGCGTTTGGTATTGTCACTTTTTAATGGTTTTCATTAATGAAATTACTATGAAACGCATTTTATTTTCCCCCAAATTCCGTGTTTTCCATTTGAATCTTGTGAATTCCATTTTTAATGGTTTGGTTCCATTTTAATAATAAAAAGGATAATAAAATTGTCTATTAAACTGTTTATGCATTCTGTGTTTTATGGTTTAATACAAACGTGTTAAAAAAAATGGTGGTAATCAAATTAATGCATAAATCTTTTGTTCTGTTTAAAATGGATAAAACAATTTTTTTAAACAAATCCTCCCATTTTTTTTAAACAAATCCTCCCATTTTTTGGCAAACATCATGTGTGATATGTGACGTTCCTCCAAATTTTGGCAAATTCTGTTACATTCCACGTAATACAGAAAATTGTATTTTTATGACTGAATTCCACAATTGATGATTGCAACAGTACAGTACAGATTGTACAGTACAGACAGTACAATAATTTGTGGTACCACCATGCATTAATATTTTAACATTTATATATTTGTAATTTTGTCATGTTACATTTTTAAAAACTAGGAGATAATAACATTAGCTTACTATCCTTAAATAAATCCTTAAAACCTCTTAACCTGCGCCCCTATTTTTGAGAATTCTTTGAAAACGACATCCCCAAATGAAAATGTCTGCAGCTCTTAAACCCTATGGTCTATATTCATAAATCTGGTCTTATTTTAAACTAGACACTTGAAATGTTGCTACCCAAGAGTCATAATAACTCAAAGTAATATGGGAACAGAGTAATATACATGTAAATATACATGTAAGTGACTCACGTTTTTTTTTTTCACTTAGGGAAAAAATATGAGAATTTAATGTTAAGAGCCTAAAAATAACTTAAATATAAAAATGAATGTCTAATCATGTCATGATTCAAATATGAGGATGATTCTCTCAGTAATGTAGCTTCTGTAAGCTTTTATGTCAAGAAAAGTCTAGACGTCCTTTCAAAAAAGGCCATTTATTTCAGAACATTTGCAATTGTAAAGAGTAGTTTTTCATTCAAATAAATCTGCAATAAACTGCTAATTATAATGGATAAACAGTTACTGAAAAACTAAAGCAACTATTTACAGAAATTACAAAGTGTAAAAAACGAATTTAGTTGATAAGAAGTGTCAAGCCTTGTTTACATTCGACGCATCCGCAAGAGCGCGAGGGTGCGCGCAGCAAAAATGACGGCAACGCGGAGTGGGTGTCGTGCGCGTTCATGCGCGTTGGGTGCGCAAGACCCCATTTCGCCTGGCGGTGTGCAGCGCATTTTTTGTAACAGCGCGCATGCGCGACTCCACATCCGAAGATGAACGAGTTCTAGGCGAATCTAGCCGAGCATGACGTCTCATCACACCGGCACCCAGTTTGCCCATACAAATTAGGTGCTTATATTTACAAAATTAGTCTACAAAAGCAGAAATAAGCCCTTATAAATAACGATCTATGTTTAATTTAAATTAAAAAAAATTCACAAAACTAAATGAAAATGTTTAGTGAAATTAGGAAATATTATATATAGGAAGATTGTTAATTTAGTTGTATACATATGTGCATAGATTTTGTTCTCATGTCACAAGTAATATCAAGGTTTACTGAGTTTTACACAATCCTTTTGTAGTGTGGTTTTTGGTGAAGCGTACTAAAATAAATATCATCACCTGAGTACATTAGCCCACTTTTTCTCTACGTTTTTCCTGATGGTTTATAAAACAATTACATTTACATTACATTTACATTTATGCATTTGGCAGACACTTTTATCCAAAGCGACTTACAGTGCACTTATTACAGGGACAATCCCCCTGGAGCAACGTGGAGTAAAGTGCCTTGCTCAAGGACACACTGGTGGGGACCACTGGGATCGAACCAGCAACCTTCTGCATATCAGTTAAGTGGTTTAACCCACTGGACCACCACCTCTCCCCTCTCCCAATTACTCTGAGTCGCCCTCTGTCGTTTCATAGAATAGCACAGCGGCGAGCGCGTCAAGTATAAACACCTCGTCCTTTTGGGGAGGAGCGCGCGCAGTCAGCGGAGGCTCGCACTGTGGAGCCAGGCGAAAGTATAAACAAGGCTTCAGTCAGGGTCTGCGCGCTCCACTGCAGTTTCTGCCTAAACACTGGCAGGCGCCATGGGAAACACGTGCCAGTGTTATGAAAGCCTAAGCACTAGTAGTATTCACCAAATCCTACTTACATAAACGGCGCAAGATAATGCCTTTTGATTGGTTACTAAGTCCATCAATCAAACCTTTGTTGGAAAGGCATTGGCTAGGCACCGAGTGCCTTTATCCAACGAAAACCATGGCAATGATTGACAGCTCACCAAGCCTGTAAGATGATTCTTCTATATGACGCATCACAGGAGACTCTGATTGGAGGAGAGAGATGGGGGAGGGTTTATATCACGGAGAAGAGACTATTCTTGCAGAGGGAGTTTGCCAGAAACGGATTAGAATCGATATTTAATTGAAAATGGACATAATTGATTACGCTAACTCAAAACTCTCTTGCAAACAACAGAGGATTTTTTGTTTTTTCCCTATTTTTTGTTGTTGTTTTGGATTAAAAAGTGGGATGCATTTTGAAGAGTGGACCCTTACACGGAGATGTATGCAGGTGTTTATTGGATTCGTCCGATCTGATCTGAACTACAGGAGATGAAAGATGAGTACCGCTAATATTATGCTAATGTTTACATGGCCAGTCCTTTAGCATTTCATTTAACCCTTTCCTCTCTGGTGTATTTATTGCAAAAACAAGTTCAGAACATAAATCTTGAGTGTTTTAGTTTTCAAATGATGCATAGTTTGTGATAGTTGATTGAATATTTTGTATAAAACAAAAGTAAATAAAAGTACAGACACGCCCACTCACGTCAACCGCCCCGCCCACGAGCCGGTGCATAGACAAGAGGTTAAACTTATCTCTCTTACACTGCAAAAAAATTAATTAAGAGTCCTAGTAGTAGATTTTATCTTTTAAATTATTTTTTTCTTCTGACAAAAATGACCTCTTCATGAGATTCACCCATATTTAATAAGAAATTAAATGTTTTTCTGAACATGCCAAAATAATTTTCCTTACAGATAGACAATTAAAAGCATTTTAGTTCTCACCTCCACACAGTTGCTATTGAAGTCCCTATGAGCTGTATGGCACATGTATTGTTTAAACTGCTGCAGGCTGTCCAGCACTGCCTGTTTAAGGAGTGACCCCTGTTGCCGAACACAGCCCTCCTGAGGCAGAGAACGCAGCTCTTCTACACAGGACAGCAGACGTGTCAAATTGTCCTTAACTTGCTGGTGAAGAGAATGAGACGAAGGAATGAACAGGTTGGATGAACAGGTTTACCTACTGTATCGCACCTAGTCAAACATGGATACAAATACACATATACTCATCCTCACCACAAAGGGTAGGAGGCACTCCAGCTGTACACTGATGGCAAAGACGCTAAGCAGTGGCAGACGAACAGGTCCTGCCAGACTACTGGCCAGAAAAAAGAAATCTTCCAGGGCCTGACACAGAACAGTGCACGTCTCTGACCACCAGGGCGGCGATGCATCTACGATCAACACACGAGAAGGCAGTCTGGTAAAGGATGATGAACTGCATGCTTGGAGGATGGAGGAAGAGCAGGATCTGTTTCTGGCACTCATGGTTCTCCTACACAGGAACATGAATATGGATGTAATTATACTGAACTAAAATCAGATCTGGAAATATCACAGAAAATGTACAATATTAATTCACTGATTGCCTAATTTACAACTTTTCCAGGTCAATTGCCAGTGATGAGCAGTGTATGTGGGTGTTTTGTTTTTGGGTGATGAAATATTAACAAGTGTCACATTTCATTTTGAAACACATAAATACTTCAACAGAACAAAATGTCCTGTAACGTCACCACAATAACTTAACAGGGGACTTTAGGCTTAATCACAGTCAATATGAACAAAAATGTTCTTCTGAGAAAAGAAGACTGTGAAAAAAAAGAGACCGCTTATAAAGTTCTTTTTCCAAAGCTGTAAAACACAAAGAGCGATATTGTTAACCATACCAGGGCAGATGGGGCAAATTGGTTAAATAAGGCAGCAGCTCTCTGCAATCTATGGACTCATCAATGCTATCCCACTTGACAAGAGTTCTTTTGAGCGCACTAATGCTGCGCCTCGGGCCTTTCCCGCCGTTTAAGCACGACACGGCCGACAAAAGACACTTTGTCTGCCCTAAAAACAGCTCCACAGACTCACTGCCCCGAGATGAGCAGCAGATAGTGCTGATGAGAAAGCCGAGGAAGGGTGACGAAAGAGCAAAGCAGGTGTTACTTCAGTATTCATGTACAGTTCACTACAAGTACTGCTAGGATTTGGATGTAACGTTAATTCGGGCACTGTCGCGCGCGCTCTCTCTCTCCCTCTCGGTGCATTTCAATAGGGTTTCGTTTAAGCACTGTGTAACAAATAACTTTTTAATTAAAAAAAAATTATATGTATTCGTTTTCAACAGCTGTATGTTACAAATATTTACCTTTCTTCACTAATGTGACCTAATCTCGCGACAGGTTGGTTATTTTCAAAAACGTCGAGATACTGGATGCTCCAAAATATAAGCCTTGTTATTATTCTGACTCATAGAGTGGTTAAAATATCTACTTTATATTTACCCTCCACTCGTTACAGACCGCAGAATAACTAAATGACGAACGACGCATAATCCATTTCCACCGTGACCGTAATGGCGTCCACTCACTGAATCCCCCTCCCCCACCCCGCTCGCTCGCTCGCTCGCTCGCTCATAAATGATATCGAATCGTGAACAAATCGTTATTTTGAGTCGGATCTTGTTCGGTTCTCGAGTGAATCGTTATTTTGAACTGGTTCATTTTATATCAAGAACTCCCTCATGCCATGCTCCTCTCTTGAGGTTAATATAATAATATAATTAGCAGAAAAGTGGACAAAGAACATATCCATCAATCAGTTTGTATTCCCTTTCCTTTTTAAATTTACTGAGGACACTTTTGAAATTCTCATCGCTACTCCCCAGGTGCAGTTTCACAACTTTCATGTAATGGGGTAAGTCAAATTATGAAATCTAATCTGTGCTGTTCAGTTTCCTGCATGAATAAAATCAGTGATTTGCACAGGGATGGTTACAGATCACTTACTGAAGCCTTAAGAGGCTTTAGCTGAAGGCTGTGTTGTGAAATCCACATGAAGACACACCACCTCTTCGTTATAGGCAGGAATCGGCGTGAAACTCCCACATCTGTTCATTGGAGATAAGGGAAAGCAAGCAGAGGCTTCAATCCCAGTAGTGACGTTGTTGCCAAAATTGGCAAAACGGAAATTCAAGCTTTGGAATGCTTGGGGACATTTCATCTCAAAACAGTTTGTCTACAAGTTAAGAAGGAATGGGAATGCAAGCCATTTACACGTGGAGTTTGTTGAGATGTTTTGCACTCTGGGACTTACTTTGCCACTGTAACATGTGAGCAATTACCAGAAACAATTTAACATCTCACTAAGCATTCCAGACGCCTCTTTTTAAATCCACCAGAGCCGAACTCAGGTTCCCAATGGTTACCAATGTTTTTTTTTGTTTTTTGCATAAGCATATACTTAGTCAGAAGAACATCCTCTAGGGTCAACAGTATTTCCAGAGAACTCAAACAATGACTACTCTCCTCAACCTGATGCGAAGTCTGAACCTGTTTACAACACATCAGAATAAAAGCTTTATTTGCATGTTATTTGTAGTGTACATTTTTCCCCAAAAATGTTTTCCAGAATTGCCCCATGTGCAATTAGGCCTACTCTCTTTACTCTCTTTATCTCTATGTTTGGTAGAAAGTGATTTTATCCACACACAATCGTTGTTAAATATGCACAAGAAGTATTTTCCATAGTAAAAGTCAAACCATGCAATAAAAAAACTATTATGGTTTTTAAGTAAAAGTTAGTTACTATTTAAATTGTGCATAGTTTTCCTTCATTTTCTTACCTAAGTGCACATAGTACCCCTGAAAATGTAATGGAAGCATAAAGTAGTCTCATAAAGATATTTTTAAACAATAAGATTTGTATTCACTACCTTGGCAGCCCAATTTACACATTGTTAGACTAAAGGTGTCATATAAAAACATTATTTGTTAAACTGTTTCTTTATTTATTAAAAGTCTTTATTCTTTAAAGGAAGTAAAAAATAATAGTAATAGAGGGTGGAATTATTTTGCATAACCTATATTTCTCCATTTTCAAATAATCAATGGTTGATTAGCTCTTTCTTTGTATCCATAAGCTTCTTAATCTGAAATATGTTCCGCCATGAACCCAATCACTAGATTTACATTAAAAAAGTAATAACTCTTGCCCCAGATTAGGTTCTCATGTTGATGGATGTATAGAGAATAAAAGGTTGATCCCCACTAAGCAGTATTACATCGTCCCTTCAGAGCACAGGTGGGTTTGACTTGAGAATTAATGAATTGAGACATGACTTGGACTTGAACTGCATGACTCAACAATATATTTAATAACAACTGAAATTAAATTATTATATATTTTTGAAATTGTTGCATTAACAATTGATAAACAAAATGCAAGAACCAGAACCACCAGCACCACTGATAAAAGTCTGTGACACTGCACAAGCGCAGAAAAAATGCAGCGTGCCAAACGGAGACAATTTCCCAAGATTATTTTGCTGCCTTCATTACTGGAAATTTCCTACTTCCCACTTGTGAAGTTGTGATTATGAGCTTGTCGCATTCAAGTTTTTGGAAAGAACTGGAATCAAGGAGGGACACCAGGTGTTATTCTTGCCTATTTATAGGGAAAATCTTATGAAAGCCAAAATAGTGCCCCACATTTATTAAAAACTGAATAAACATTCACCATGCTATATCTAGATGGTAAGCTTGCTAATTATTCATATATGTAAATATAAACGACGAAGCTGTTGTTGACTAGTCAGTCACTGCAGCAATCGTTCTCACCTCCGCCATATTTAAAGTTTATGGCCCGCCCAAACTATCGCAATTATTCCAGAGCTTCCCAGTGGTAAATATGACTTGAAAAGTCATTCATGTCCAATTTAAAGGTCCCGTTCTTTGTGATCCCATTGTTCAAACTTGAGTTAGTGTGTAATGTTGCTGTTAGAGCATAAATAATACCTGTAAAATTATAAAGCTCAAAGTTCAATGCCAAGCGAGATATTTTATTTAACAGAAGTTCCCTTTCAAAGCCTACAGCGAACGGCCGGCTTGGACTACATCCTGGTACAGCATGCTTTAATTACGTCAGTAGAACAGTAGAACAGACTAACCTCCGCCCACAAGAATATGTGAAAAAGAGGGCGTGGTGTTGTTGCTCTCCCACGTGGAGAAGAGGAAGTGTTGTGTGGAGAAGACGAGGAAGTGTTGCGTTTGAGTGTGTTTGTCGCCATGTCGTCGAGACGCTGTTATTTTCATCCCGGAGTCAAATCACCTTTGTTTGGCTTTCACAGGGACGCTGTACTTAGAGATCATTGAGCGCATACATCTCCCTGTTAAGAGGTGTGACCTTTCCGTGCAACATGCGCTAAGCTGCGGTCAAATCACAACACGGGAACCGCTGGCACAATCAGAACTCGTTACGTATTTCTGAAGGAGGGACTTCATAGAACAAGGAACTTATCAGCCCGTTTTTAGGACAGTGAAAACAGCGGTATACAGATAAGTAAATTGTGTGAAAAATACTGTGTTTTTTTACACGCGAAACATGAACACGTTATATTGCACACTGTAAACACAATCAAAGCTTCAAAAAAACACGAAGAACGGGACCTTTAAGGAAACTCTTATTTATGAGTTACTGGGAAACTCATATTTATGATAATTCCGATAGAACGTTAAGGCAATATAAACACTTCATAAAAGGAAATTTGCTGTATGAACAATTTGCATAGCCAGGATACCTGACACAACTACACAACCTCGAACTTCATGCTGCACTTAAATAAGGAAAGCTAACCTGTTTGTTCTAATTAATTTGACTAATGTCCAGAGAGAATAATTTGCAAAGCATGCTTCTTTATACAAAATTATGTTTTTAAACATACAATACCGTTGTCAGCTCCATGTAAACCACCAAAATGTGAATTTGTGAAAACACATGCGAATTATGTGTTCAGTTTGTGGGCATGTAGTGTACAAAGTGACATCACCAACTACTGGCCTGGCATGCATAATACAGCGTTTTTAGTCATTTCTGCGGATCCGTGTCATCGGGCAAAGTTTTGACAAAGTTGTCGATGTACGAAAAACTTAGCAAAAATGCAAAGGGAAAACTTTTCCGTTATTAGTACATTGTATTTTAAGCGTACCCTTCGTTGGTTTCACCTTATTTTCCTTTGTTCCCTGCTCTTCATTTATTTCCGTAGCAACCCATTGTGTTCATCTGTGTCTTGTTTAGCCTCATTGTTTGGCCTATGTAATTAAACACTCTGTTCAGTTCCTTGTGTCTGCAATGTTAAAGGTTGGTTTGTTACTTTTGAGTAGTTCTCCAATGCCAGGTTGCTTTGTTTTGGTTTATTTCGTTTTATAAAGGCTGCTGCTAACAGATCCTCTACTTTACTCATTATGGGACCAACCTGTTACAATGACCTTTACTAACCATATTATTCCGAATAAAAGGTTATAAGGAATATTGAATGTTTTTTTCTTAGAAATACATCAGGAAAAAAACTGGTTTGTCTTATAACCTGGTCTAAAGTCAATAGCGCAGTATTTTTTGTGTTATTTAAAGGGTGCTTTACTAATATGGTAGGTACACAACGCATGTAGCACACAAACATGCCACGTATAAAAAATAAAAGGATTACAATGTAAAAGATTATTTTTGTGTACATAAAGATAAAAAGGCCTACATGTCATAATGGATATTCATTGCTTGTATCAGAGTTACCTATTTGCAGTAATGACGAATGAAATTGGTTACTTATTTAACCAATCATGGCAATACATGTATTTAAAGGTCCCGTTCTTCGTGTTTTTTTGAAGCTTTGATTGTGTTTACAGTGTGCAATATAACGTGTTCATGTTTCGCGTGTAAAAAAACACAGTATTTTTCACACAATTTACTTATCTGTATACAGCTGTTTTCCCTCTCCTAAAAACGGCTGATGACTTCCTTGTTCTATGAAGTCCCTGATGAAAATAACAGCGTCTCGACGACATGGCGACAAACACACTCAAACGCACCACTTCCTTTTCTCCACGCGACCGTCCTCTTCTCCACGTGGGACAGCAACAAGACCACGCCCCCTTTTTCGCGTATTCTTGTGGGCGGAGGTTAGTCTGTTCTACTGTTCTACTGACGTCATTTATGAAGGAAGTACCAGGATGTAGTCCAAGCCAGCCGTTCGCTGTAGGCTTTGAAAGGGAACTTCTGTTAAATAAAATATCTCGCTTGGCATTGAACTTTGAGCTTTATAATTTTACAGGTATTATTTATGCTCTAACAGCAACATTACACACTAACTAAAGTTTGAACAGTGGGATCACGAAGAACGGGACCTTTAAAATGACTCGTCAGGTTGTCTATATTCCGCCATGTAAATAGCAAATGAGTGGGAATGGGGAATGGGACTCTGATTGGTTTATTGGGCTTTACACCCAAAACACATACACATATATATGACAGGCTTTTGCTATATATATAGTTTGATGCCTGAGTCTGCCTGTCCTTTTTTTGTTGTTGATGCTGTTAAAAGCATGAAATGGACCTTTATTTTTTGCACTTTTAAGGGG
>CM042239.1:53679270-53959270 GCA_023566225.1 Romanogobio albipinnatus
TATACTTCTTTATTCCAAATTTGAATAAATATACTTATCTTATTGATTTGAAATTTGACCAGTCAACAACTGCATTCAAGTAAATATCAACAATAAATGTATAGCTCATATAAGGCTGCCTGAACACATACCCTACAAAATGTATGTTAATTTACCCATCTCGGGGCTTGGGTAGTCTATCATCCCGGGTTTGTAAAACTTCCGAGGCTGTACATGTCCATTTTTAAATTAGGAAACGTATGTTTATAATTCGGATAGCACGTGAGGGCACAATTATTTAATCACAAAGATGATTAAACACAACGTTTGCGTCGGGCACAGTTCATCTTAAAGTTCACTGTACATTAAACTTCTTTAGATTACATGTAAAACATAGGACAATTGTTTTCGACACAGATGCTGTTTGCTAATAACGGATGATTCGGTTCTTTAGCAAACTCAACTCGAAGTTATATATTAACAGTAACGCTTTAACTCTTTAACCACCATGACTGCAGACAGCCTAATAGCTCTATACTTTTCTGCAAACGTAACTAAATTGACCAACAAATATTTCATAACTTACCGTGTAAAATTCACATCAGACTTCAAGAAAATGTTCCGTTGCTTTCCTCTGCGTGCCATTAGGACCCCAGTGAGCATGCGCATAGATTGCCTGGCTTCATGGAGTAAGTTTTACTTGCGTTTGTCATTTTTTGCATTAGTCCATTAGATGACAAAACACTAAGTAAATATTACTTGGGCAGTTCCATTTTAATTTACTTATGTATTTAAGCACAATAAATTAAAATGAAAGCTCAAGTAGTTTATTGAATTAAACATGACATTTTGAAGTAAAAAGACAAAATAGGATTTGTTTGTAAAATATACTTAAATTATGCTAGTTTTATTTACAAGTTCAAAAAATCACTTTTTACAGTGTATGTATAGATAACTTCGTCCCTTTCAGAATGTTAAATTTGCTGTATTAACATGAATTGAATTTTTTTTCTATTTTGCATATAATAAATTCATTAATTTGAAATCCCTTTGACTACTGTACATTTTTGACAATACAGACATTAGTAATGTGGTGACTGCATCCATTTCAGATGTATAGAATAAAAGTATATATAGTGAAACAGATTTATTGTTGTAGATTAATAGTGTGGGCCCTGTGCGGGTCTAGTGAGGGCTTCCTGGGGGCCAGGAAGCCGTACAGGGTTTCCGTACAGGGCCAGCGCTACGTTTTGCCAATGAGCAAATTCTCTGGGGCCCTGCACAGGCAGCCTGCTCAGGGCCCTTAGGTTAGCCCTAAATGGGTCCGTAAAGGGCCAGTGCAGGGCCCCAGAGAATTTGCCCATGAATGACTTAAGCTCTGACACATTTCCTAGCTTGGGGGCGTCATTGATGGCTCTGACTTTTTCTCGCACTGGATAGAGGCCCTGGGCTGATATTTGATGTCCAAGGTAGGTTACACTCTCTGCCTGGAACGTACATTTGCATTGTTTTAGCCGCAGCCCTGCCTCCGACATCATCTTGATCTCCTGGTCCAGGTTACTGAGGTGCTCCTCTTCTGTTTTCCCTGTGACCAGAATGTTTAAAGAATCGAGGTGTAGCATTGGGCTCCACACAAAGTTTCACCGTGGTGCCCCTTAGGGTGCCCAGTTCATCCTTAAACACTTCTGGATACCTCGCAACCATGTCACTTGCACAAAGTTCTTTAATGAGCCTAATCTCACCCCAGTTACTGAGCCAATCCCGTCCCAGTAGGCTTGGACCTTTTCCTTTGACCACGAGCAAGCAAGCAAGCTTCAGCCGCCTGACTGCCATAGGCGATGTTCACTTTCACTGCACCCACTACTGGAATAATCTCTCCAGTATACATTCTCAGTTCTCAGTTTAACAGAAGACTCACATAATGTTGGTGTCTGATCATTAGTCCATAACTTCCCATAAGTCTCCTCAATGATGATCGATGCCGAAGCTCCCGTGTCTATTTCCATCTTGAGGCTTTCTCTATTAACTTGAATTGTTGCATAAAGTGGGTCTGAACGAGTTTCACTCAAGTTAAACATTGAATAGGTCTCCTCTGGTTCAGCCTCCACAATGTGATGTGCTCTTGAGTGAGGTTTACCCCCATCTTTTGAGTTTCTCATTTTAGATTTGCTGCCTCTGCATTTCTTTGCCAAATGTCCCTTTTTGCCACAATTATGGCACACTGTGACTTTGAATTTACAGTCATTTGCATAGTGAGCTCCCCCACACCTGTAACGTTCCACTGCTTTCACTTTAACAGCTTTAGTCACATGAAACACATCACTCTTCACACTGCCACTTGCTTTTTGAATATCTTTTGCATGGAGTGCTGACGACTCCATATTGTGCGATTTCCATCGCTTTTGTAAAGGAGAGCGTTGCTTCCCCTAGCAGTCTGTTCTGAATTACATCGCCATTAATTCCACACACGAGACGATCAGGCAGCATGTCCTCCAGTACAGCCCCAAACTCGCAATGTTCAGACAACTGGCGCAGCTCAGCCACAAACTTTGAAATAGAGTCTCCAGACTTACGAAAATGGCTGTGGAACTTAAAACGCTGCACAATCACTGAAGGTTTCGGGCTGTGGTGGTTCTGAATAAGGTCGATCAAATCTTTGTAAGCCAACTCCCCCGGCTTTCGCGGTGTTGCCAAATTCCTCATGAGCTTATAAGTCTTTGCTCCACATACACTCAACAAGATAGAGCGCTTCTTATCTTGGTCCATGATCTCATTCGCAGCGAAAAATGCTCCAAACGCTCCGTATACTCCAGCCAGTCACCATTTTCTTCCACAAACTCTCCAACAGTTCCAAACATCGCCATTTTTTCACTATGATCCGTGCGGTGCGTGCAGGGCTTCTCACTCGTGCCAACCCATACGATTCGTCAGCAGAAGTGTGTTGTTTATCCTCGTCGCCAAATATGTAATAAATGGAGGCCAGGCAGTGATTTACAGAAATGAGAAAGCTTTACTCTGTCACTTTCTTCAACATATCAACAACTAACATGTACATTACTCTGCAGTCTTCTTCTCTATACAAGCACACGCACGCCCTTAAAGGGGCTGCATAACATAAACTAAAACCTTCCTTAAAGGTACAATAACCCATTATATAACAGCTTTGTCTTGAGATATTTAGCAAACCACAATCTGAGATAAATCTTGATTCATGTATTTTCATTTTCATTTTCATTTCATTATAAAAATATATTTTTTTATATTAACACTTGTCCGGCCTAAGTTGATAAATAGTCTTAATGTCAATAGCTGCAAATTACTAATTATATTACATTAAATGTAAAGACGACTGATAATGAATTAATATATTGACAGTAATTACAATGAACGGGCAGAACTCAAAAAAAGTTTTCAGAAGTCATGTAAACAGCCTCTTAATTTTCTGTGCCTGCTTGTATATTACCAGCACCTGATTACCATCGGCTTTGCTGTTTTGCAACCCTTCACTAATTTACGATACTCTTAGCAGATTGTGCTGGTCATTATGGAAATGAGCTGGCTGTGTCAGTGTTATTCAATTTGCATATTGTCAGTAGATCACCCGCAATACTTTTTACGCCCATCTGCGCATTATGGGATTGCAGTCTCATGCTAATTTGCCCTGTTTAGTAAATCTGGCCCTATATGTTTAGTTATAGTTTATTATATTCATTTTTTCCTTGCTTTTTTGCCACCTAATCAGAAAAGGCCAGATCGGATCAGATCAGATCCTTCAGTAGACCAAAAAGATCCAGTAGACTTTTGCTACTTTTACACATGATTTCAAATGAATTTATATCAACATTGATAAAGGGTTCTATTGATAGAGAAGGAAAGAAATTTTGTTGCCAAAAAATGACCAACAAACGGCATGATTGACTGAATCCTGCAATAAACGGGTCTGTTCATGCAGAACAGTTGTGCCTTTACATCATACACCCGTTGTGAGATTTTGGATATTGGTTTGCGAATTTCCGACAGTTTTATAGACAATCTTCAACTCCTTCCTGAGATCGCTAGGACACCCGAGGCTATGCACTCTACCCGGCCGGGTGGAAGTGCTCGCAGGCGGCGTTGAGATCGTAAACAAAGGCGGGGGAAGCGCGGAGGACTAAGAGCTAAGCTAAGGCTAACACCACACCGGCTCTCTTTACCCAGCATTTTCCTTGCCAATGTACGGTCGCTAGTGAACAAAATGGAGGAGATTCGACTCAGCATCACACACAGCAAGAAACTTTTGAACTGTAACGTCCTAATCTTCACGGAAACCTAGTTAAACAGCGGAATACCGGACACCGCTATTGAGCTAGCGGGACGCCACACACTCCGGGTGGATAGAACATTAGATGGCTCCGGTAAGACCAGAGGTGGTGGATTGTGCATTTACATTAACAAAGCTTGGTGCACAAACTCTGCTATTGTTGGGAGTCATTGTTCAGCTAACCTTGAGTTTCTCATGGTTAAATGTAGACCGTTTTATCTACCACGGGAGTTCACTTCCACCATTATCACTGCAGCCTATATTCCCCTGGATGCTGATGCCAAGCTTGATATGAAAGAACTTCACGCAGCAATCAGTAAACAACAGACTGATCACCCAGAAGCTGCGTTTATTGTTGCAGGTGACTTTAATCACTCAAACTTAAAGTCAGTGCTACTCAAGTTTCACCAGCATGTTTCATGTCACACTAGAGGAAACAAAACTTTAGACCATGTTTACACAAACATGGCTGGAGCTTACGTTGCAACACCCCTCCCCACCTGGGACAGGCAGATCACCTTTCTTTGTTCCTCACCCCCAAATATGCACCCTTCATCAACCATGTGAAGCCATCAGTGAAGACCATCAAGGTGTGGCCTGCGGGGGCAGATTCCACACTCCAGGAAAGGTTTCTACACACAGACTGGAGTATGTTTGCTTCTCAGGCCACCAGGACATTGACTCCTACACCTCCTCTGTATTGGATCATATCAATACCACCATTGACAGTGTTACAACCCAGAAACAGATCACCACATACCCAAATCAGAAGCCTTGGATGAACAAGGAAGTGCGACTCCTGTTGAAGTCACGCAACACTGCCTTCAGATCAGGAGATTCACAAGCCTACAGCACATCCAGAGCAAATCTGAAGAGGGGCATCAAAAAGGCCAAGCACTGCTACAAGCTAAAGATAGAGGGACACTTTTCCAACTCTGACCCTCGACGCATGTGGCAGGGCATTCAGGCCATCAGTGACTACAAACCCACCCACTCCACCCCCGCAGCCACTGATGTCAACTTCCTGAACAAGCTCAATTACTTTTATGCTCGCTTTGAAAGAGACAACAGAGAAACTGCCACCAAGCTCAAACCCTCAGCTAACCACCCACTAATCACACTCTCCTCCACAGATGTCTGCAAGGCACTGAGCCGGATCAGTGCACACAAGGCTGCTGGACCAGACAACATCCCTGGACGTGTTCTTAGGGCATGTGCGGAGCAGCTCGCTGGGGTTTTTACAGACATTTTCAACCTGTTTCTTGCCCAAGCAGCTTTAAATGCACTTCCATTGTGCCAGTGCCGAAACACTCTAGCCCGAGGTGCCCTAATGACTACCGCCCTGTAGCACTGACACCCATCGTTATGAAGTGCTTTGAGCAGCTGGTCCCGGAAACACCTAAAAGAATCTCTACCATCCATATTGGACTCACACCAGTTTGCCTACCGCAGCAATAGGAGCAGAGCGGATGCAGTTTCCATGGCACTGCACTCTGTGCTCACCCATCTGGACAATAAGAACACTTATGCACACATGCTGTTTGTTGACTTCAGCTCAGCATTCAACACTGTCATCCCAACCAAGTTAATAGCCAAACTTGGAGACCTGGGCATCAACACCTCAATTTGTAACTGGATTTTGGACTTCCTAACCGACAGACCCCAGAATGTTCGATCAGGATTCACCTGCTCCACGTCCATCACACTTAACACTGGTGTACCACAGGGCTGTGTGCTGAGTCCGTTTCTCTACTCCCTCTTTACCTCCGACTGCAAGCCTGTGTATGGATCTAATTCCATCGTCAAGTTTGCAGACGATACTACGGTGATTGGGCTCATCAGCAACAACGATGAGACTGCCTATAGGGAGGTGATCCAGCACCTGGCCACATGGTGCGCTGATAATAACCTGCTCCTCAACACCACCAAAACGAAGGAGCTCATCGTGGACTTCAGGAAAGAGTCAAGAGGCCCACATGACACCATCCACATCAATGGAATGGCTGTTGAGCGTGTCTCCAGTTTCAAGTTCCTGGGGATCCACATCTCGGTGGACATGTTGTGGACAACCAACACTTCCAGCCTGGTCAAGAAGGCTCACCAGCACCTTTTCTTCCTGAGGACACTGAGGAAGAATCAGCTCTCCTCGGCTATCCTGGTGAACTTCTATCGCTGCGCAATAGAAAGCATCCTGACCAACTGTGTTGCAGTATGGTATGGGAGCTGCTCTGTTGCGGAGCGCAAGGCACTGCAGCGGGTGGTGAAAACTGCCCAGCGCATCACAGGGACTCCACTGCCTGCCATCGAGCACATCCAGAGGAAACGCTGTCTGCATCGAGCTCGCAGCATCCTTAAGGACTCCTCTCACCCAGCCCACAGACTGTTTTCTCTCCTGCCCTCCGGCAGGCGTCTCAGGTGCCTTCGGACCAGGACCAGCAGACTAAAGAACAGTTTTTTTCCCCAGAGCTGTCTCTTTATTGAACTCTAACCCTCGCTGATCCACTCCTCTCATATACTGCCAACTCTCCTACCTCACATCTGCCTTCACTTGTTATTTGCACTACTGGAAAAACTGTTTACTTATGCATTTTGCACTACCATACTTTAACTGGATTATGCTCATTTGCACTGCCGACTGTATTCACAGTACAACTGTTTACATTTGCATTTTGCACCATACCTCTAACTGTAATATATATATATATATATATATATATATATATATATATATATATATATATATATATATATATATATATATATATATATATATATATATATATATATATATATATATATATATATTCAGTACATATCCATGTCCTGCACTTATTCATCCATTGTATATCATGCACTTATGCAACCGTTGTATATCCTGCACTTGCTGCTATTGCACTTCTGGTTAGACCTAAACTGCATTTCGTTGCCTTGTACCTGTACTTGTGTAATGACAATAAAGTTGAATCTAATCTAATCTAATCTAAACCTACTATGAAGTCTTACTCTTCACTATGAAGACAGCATGATTAATAGCTTGTTTTCGCAAGTGGAATTCGTCACCAATTGCTCATCTCTGAACAGTATATAACCCACTGTCTACACACTCACTCAGCTAGCTCTTGTTTCTTTGTTGACAATTGAAAGCTGTACTATAGAGGCCAATCTGTGCAAGCAATGTATTGGAGTCTAAATTTCCAATGTTTGTGAAATGAATTTAACCACATTCATGGTTTTACATAAATAAATGAATTTGCTGTCCATATATCATAGGGCATGTTTTAAAAGTCTAGAGGTAGAACACTGATGAGGATAGAAAGAGAGGGCAAGGGTATAGAGATGATGCAACTGCCAAAAAACAGAACTCAGTTAAAGCAGAAACACTTTTTAATAAGCTTTCTATCTCAATGCTGTGCTGTTTGTGAAGGCAAAACAAGTTTAATTAGATGGGTAAAGGCTAACGGGAAAACCAGGGAGAAGCCATTTCTCTTTGACATTTCTCTGGTACAAACCTTCATGGCAAATTAGCAATCAACCCTCTATAATATTTTTTTGTTTTCTCCTACATGATTAACCTCTATTGATACATTCATGAAATATGCATAGTAATAGGTTTTATTGTTTGAATAATGCAAGAGGACAATAATAAAGGGAGGAGAGATTTGAAAGAAATGCCCTGGTTTGTCACGGTGGTCCATCACATTTCTACAACAAATCTGTTATTCTATTGCCAAGATTAAATTAAATTGATTTATTCTCATTGTAGCGCAATGGCAGGAGCGAGGAGGTGCAAGAATCAAAATGCAAGCACAGTTACATTAAAAAAAAGAGAAAAAAAGCAGAAACACAGATAATCCAGTCCTGAAAAAGAACTATAATTATGGGGAATTTCAAAATAAGAGTTAATTAAACAAGACGGTGACACAGGCCGGAATCATGACACTCATTATATAAAAAGTCACTGGAGTTTTGAATGAATCATCCCACCATGAAACAGCCATCTATGACATTCATATGTTTCTATTGCTACACTAAGCATCTTCTACAGCAGCACAAACCAAATTTCTTCATTATTGTTTCCATCAGTTGTTACTAGGTTTTTGAGTTTAACACCTATTACTGAATGAGAATGGATTTAGAAACATTGTGCTTTAGACACTAATAATCTCAATAATATGGAAGTCATGGTGGAGTTCCCTGTTATACGTGCTGTGTAACAGATTGTTGTCTTGTACATTTTAATGGTATTATGTATTAAGAGGGCCCAGCGTAAAAAAGGCTTCCTCTCGGTTCAGCTAATGGATTCCTAGATACACATTTGGATACATACTGAATGAGGATTGTGTGTCATTAGAAATTAAACGCTCCATGCAACACAATCTTTCTGGCTTTCATCTTAGTCATACATAGATGGTTATACATAGCCAAGCATTCTGCCTATTAGCATAACGCTGGGGGAAAAAAAACACCATTAGCGAAGGGAAATCTAAATCTTCTGTACTTATATATTCACTAATATGTGGTCAACTTGAATGGTAAAGTGGAATGGAAAGAGAAAAAATAATCTAATATTTCAGGAGTCTTCTATCTCAGGAGTCTTATATCTTGTAATAACATTGTCACATGCTCTTGTGTATGTTAATGATCTCTTGTGTTTTATTTGTCATTTCACAATCATTTTAACTTTAACTTGAAAACAGTGGCATGGTTACAATAGTATGAGCAGTATGAGATACTTACAAGAATCTAAGAATCTTCTGAGAACTGAAAATTTAATCTTGACAAGACTTCACTTTCATGAAAATGTTTTAATTTACAGCAACCATCACACAGCACAATGCCACAGATGTAAGTCGCAAGTTTTGAGGGAGCGTGCAAATGGCATGCTGACTGCAGGAATGTCCACCAGAGCTGTTGCCTGTGAATTGAATGTTAATTTCTCTACCATAAACCGTCTCCAAAGGAGTTTCAGAGAATTTGGCTGTACATCCAAACGGCCTCACAACCGCAGACCACGTGTAACCACACCAGCCCAGGACCTCCACATCCAGCATCTTCACCTCCAAGATCGTCTGAGACCAGCCACCCGGACAGACGCTGCAACAATCGTTTTGCATATCCAAAGAATTTCTGCACAAACTGTCAGAAACCATCTCAGGGAAGCTCATTTGCATGCTCGTCGCGTGGGGTCTCGACCTGACTGCAGTTATGGACAATGAACAGTGCATTTTTTTGATGGCATTTTGAATTTACAGAGATACAGTGACGAGATACTGAGGTCCATTGTTGTGCCATTCATCCACGACCATCACCTCATGTTGCAGCATGATAATGCACATCCCCATGTTGCAAAGATCTGTACACAAGTCCTGGAAGCTGAAAACATCCCAGTTCTTGCATGGCCAGCATACTCACCGGACATGTCACCCATTGAGCATGATTGGGATGCTCTGGATCGGCGTATACGACAGCGTGTTCCAGTTCCTGCCAATATCCAGCAACTTCGCACAGCCATTGAAGAGGAGTGGACCAACATTCCACAAGCCACAATCAACAACCTGGGGTATGTTTCCCATACAAAGATGTAACTCACTGCTTAACTACCATAGTATGTTGCATCGTTGAAGAAATCAACTAGCGAGTCACGACTGTTTCCCGAAACCGTATTGCCGCAAATCTGTGGTTCAACCACGTTGGTTAGTGATGTCACACAGGTGGTGGATTAATAGATTAATTAATTAATTGATGATCGGATTTATAATCATTTTGCGGAGATTGTAAGGTTACCTGCATTTTTTTAAATACATTTTGTTTATTTGTTTAGATCGTATAGCCCGTTTCATTTGCAAGCGCCGTTGCGAGCAGCAGCAGGCCTGCCTCAGTTTCTCAAAAATGCCTTTTATTTCGGTGGTGATAGTTAGGGCTGTGACGGTGGCAATTTTTTACTACCGCGGTGGTAATGGACCAACTACCGGCTGTGGCGCGGAGGTTGGGGGGACGGGTACACGCACTCGCGTTCTTCAGGGAACGAGGGTTACATCCGTAACCGAGACGTTCCCTTTCGTTCAGTCACTACGACGTAACGTTAGTGACTAACGAATGGGGGTCCCAATATAATCACGCCACTAGGCTGTATTCCAGTGCCCTGCATAAGTGTGAGTACCCTGTCGTAAGACCAGTATGGACGAAGGACTCCCACTTATCACAGGAATACCAAGGTACACTGGGAAGCATATTCCAGTGGATATATGCAAAGATGCCTATCCGTAGGGAGGACTTAGAGAGTACACATATGACCCGCTAAGGGCTGCATATGGGAAAACTCTAGGGTACCAGCCGAAGGTGGATTTTTAACCCCAGGGTGGCAGGGACTTGCCAAGGGAAAGACACCTGCTCGCAAGGGAGGCTAACGGTGGAAATACTCGTGTGGGGGTCGCAGGAGGGGAACCATGCACACGGGGCACTTGGCCGGACACGAGGGTCTGGGCTCGCTAGAGGGCAGACTTACTGGTGTCGGCGTCGACAGTGCTGGAGGGACTCAGGGCTTTCGGGAAGCTCACCTGAGGAAAATATCACACGTATCCAGTCCGTGGAGTGGAATGGCGAGCAAGCGAAGACACCTGAGCCTGGTCCATTACCGGCCGCTAGTAGAGGCGAGTACATAGTCGGACACTGGCTCCACTCGGAGATTGTAGAATCTGGCGAATGTGTTAGGTGTCGCCCAGCCTGCAGCTCTGCAGATGTCTGTTAGCGAGGCGCCATGCGCTAAAGCCCAAGAGGAGGCCCCACTCCGAGTGGAGTGGGCCCTGACCCCAAGGGGACATGGTCGACCTTGCTGCTGGTAAGCCAAAACAATGGTGTCCACTATCCAGTGAGACAGCCTTTGCTTTGAGAGAGCTCTTCCCTTCCGCTCTCCACCATAACAGACAAAGATCTGGTCTGAGGTCCTGAAACATTGCGTCCTGTCTACGTAAGCATGGAGAGCGTGTACTGGACAGAGCAATGCCAAGGCTGGGTCTGCCCCCTCCACGGGCAGCGCTTGCAGGTTCACCACCTAGCTCCCAGAACGGAGTAGTGGGAACCTTGGGCACATATCAGGCCAGGAACACACTGACAAAGGAGATTGGAGTGGCTAAGAAGAGCGACGCCAAAAAGCTGGAAAACCAGTTTTCTGCCAACGACGCTGCATCAGTGTGGAAAGGCCTGAAAGACATTACCAACTACAAGACACCACCCCCCAGCATCGAGAGCAATAAAAAGCTTGTTGAAGACTTAAATCAATTCTATTGTAGATTTGAGACCCAAGATCAGACACTTCACACCCGCCCTGAACATCTCTCTACACAGCCATCAACACCTCCAGCCATCCCCCTCTCCTCCCACCCTGCACTTCAGATCAGTGAGGATAATGTGTGCCAGATCTTTAGAAAACAAAAGAGAAGGAAAGCACCAGGCCCAGACGGTGTTTCACCAGCCTGTCTGAAAACCTGCGCTGACCAGCTGGCTTCTATCTTCTCACTGATCTTCAACAGATCACTGGAGCTGTGCAAAGTCCCATCATGCTTTAAACGCTCCACCATCATCCCAATCCCCAAAAAAACAAAGATCACAGGACTCAATGACTACAGACCTGTGGCTTTAACATCTGTAGCCATGAAGTCATTCGAAAGACTGGTGTTGGCATATTTGAAGGACATCACTGACCCCTTGCTTGACCCCCTGCAGTTTGCCTACAGAGCAAACCGGTCTGTGGATGATGCAGTCAACATGGGACTGCATTATACCCTACAACATCTGGACAAACCAGGGAACTATGCAAGGATTCTGTTCGTGGACTTCAGCTCTGCCTTCAACACCATCATCCCATCACTGCTTCAGACCAAACTGACCGAGCTCTCTGTCCCTAGCTCTGTCTGTCAATGGATCACCAGCTTTCTGACAGACAGACAACAGCTAGTCAGAATGGGCAAAATCATGTCCGACAGCCGCACCATCAGCACTGGTGCCCCACAAGGATGTGTTCTCTCCCCACTGCTATTCTCCCTGTACACCAACGACTGCACCTCTAAAGACCCCTCCACCAAGCTCCTGAAGTTTGCAGATGACACTACTGTTATCGGCCTCATCCGGAATGGTGACGAGTCTGCGTACAGACAGGAGGTGGAGCAGCTGGTTCTATGGTGCAGGTACAACAACCTGGAGCTGAACATGCTCAAAACAGTGGAGATGATAGTGGACTTTAGGAGAAACCCCCCTGTACTCCCCCCACTCACCATCATGAACAGCACTGTGGCTGCAGTAGAGTCATTCAGGTTCCTGGGCACCACCACCTCTCAGGATCTGAAGTGGGACGCGCACATTGACTCTATTGTGAAAAAAGCCCAGCAGAGACTTTACTTCCTCCGACTGCTGAGGAAGTTCAACCTGCCACAGGAGCTGCTCGTACAGTTCTACTCCGCTGTCATAGAATCCATCCTCTGCACTTCCATCACCGTCTGGTTTGGCTCAGCCTCCAAAACTGACCTCCGAAGACTACAGCGAATAGTCCGGACTGCTGAGCGAATCACTTGCACTACTCTTCCCACACTTCTAGAACTGTACTCATCCAGAGTGAGTAAAAGGGCACGCAAAATCACTCTGGACCCCTCACACCCAGGACACTCTATGTTTGAACTGTTACCGTCTGGTCGGCGCTACAGAGCACCGAGAACAAAAACATCCAGACATAGAAAAAGCTTCTTTCCTCAGGCCATCTACCTCATGAACAGTTAAATGTTCACCTAAAGCAATAAATGTGTGCAATAAACAACTTCCGTCAGACTCTGTGTATATAGCACCTTAAAAATGTGTAAATTTGTATATTTAAAACACCTGTAGATCCTATAGCACCCGTATATACATATTATACACCCTACTGTGCAATAAATGTGTGCAATACTTTACCTCAGACATTTCACATATAGCACCTTATAACTTATATGTAGTACCTATATTTACAAAACATCTATACATATTCTATTACATCCGAAGCGCTTCTGTCACATTGCATTTCCACCATTGTGTGTTTAACTTACAAATTTATTTTTATGTTACTTGTCTCTTGTCTTGTCAATTTACATTGTGTACTGGAAGCTTCTGTAACCAAAACAAATTCCTCATGTGTGTAAGCACACCTGGCAATAAAGCTCATTCTGATTCTGATTCTGATTCTGATATCCAGGCCGGGGTCTCAGGATCACGTGAGAGTTAGCCGGCCCGAATTCCAGGCATGCTTCATCAACCGAAAATGCCTGCAGGTCCCTAACCCTCTAGATGGAGGCCAATGCAGTCAGGATCGCTGTCTTCACTGACAGAACTTAAGATCGACTGACTGCAAAGGCAGAAAGGGAGGCCTCTGCAGAGCATCTAAGACTACTGAGAGGTCCCAAGAGGACACGAGGGGAGAGCGAGGAGGATTTAGTCTCCCGGCTTCCCTCAGGAACCTGATGACCAGGTCGTGCTGACTTACCTTTTTGTTCTCCAAGAGGTCGTGGTGGGCAGATATTGCGGCCACATATACTTTAAGGGTGGAGGGAGACAGCTTACACTCCAACCCTTCTTGGAGGAACGAGAGCACAGACCCGATCAGGCATTTCCAGGGGTCTTCTTGGCGAGAAGAACACCAGGTGACGAAGAGGTTCCACTTCAATGCATAGACATGCCGAGTGGACTCGGCCCTATCGGAAGTGAAGGTAGCCACCACCGTAGGTGGTATGGTATTCAAACCTGCCGCGTCCCATCCAGGAGCCTCTTTTACGCAGAGGCTCCAAAGATCGGGACGCGGGTGCCAAAGGGTGCCCCGTCTCTGAGTGAGGAAGGTCCTGACTCAGAGGAATAGGCCAGGGAGAGGCTGTTGCAAGGAGTAAGAGTTCGGGGAACCAGGTCCGGCTGTGCCAGTACGGGGCGACCAGAAGGACCTGCTCCTTGTCCTCCCTGATCTTGCACAAAAGCTGTGCGAGAAGGCTCACTGGGTGGACGCATATTTGCGCAGGCCCCACGGCCAGCTGTACACCAGTGCATTCATGCTGAGCGTGCCCTTGGTCAGGGAATAAAACAGGCTGCAATGGGAAGAGTCGTGGGAGGCAAATAGATCTATCTGTGCATCGCCAAACTGTTCCCAAATCAGCTGGACCAACTGGGGATGGAGTCAACATTCTCTCGGAAGTGGCTGAGACCATGAGAGCTTGTCGGCTGCACGGTTCAGAACTCCCAGAATATGGACAGCACGTAGGGACCTCAGATGCTTCTGACTCCATAGAACGAGATGGCGGGTGAGTTGAGACATACGGCGGGAGCATAGATCAGCCTGGCGGTAGATGTACGCTACTGACCATGTAGTCTGACCGGACTAGTACAGCGGTGCAGGGCGAACCGTAGTGCCAGCAACTCGAGGCAATTGACATGCAGGAGGCGCAGGGGTCCTATCCAGGAGCCCGCAGCAGCACGTCCATTGCACATGGCATCCCAGCCCGTGGAGGAGGCATCTGTTGACACAACACTATGCCTGGAAACTCGTCCTAAGGGCCACCGGCACGTAGAAATGAGGTTCGAACATGGGGTGAGGGTCTGCAGGCAGGCCCGAGTCACTGGGACCCGGAGTGTGCCCGAATGACATGCCCATCTCGGGACTCGATTGTGAAGCCAAAGCTGAAGTGGTCTCATATGAAGCAATCCAAGCTGCGTTAACGCGGCTGCAGATGCCATATGCCCCAGGAGCCTCTGAAAAAAACTTTAGTGGGACCGGACTCTTTCTCTCGATTTAACGAAGGCAAGTCAGCAGTGACTGCGCGCGCTCGCTGGCACATGGCGACCGAGTCGGAAACCATACTGAGAAAAGAGATCCTCTTTTCTCAGTAAAGAGGGCGCCCTCGGCGGCGAGCGAACTGAGGCGACTGAGCCGGCGGCTGGGGCCTCAGTCTGCTCTCGGGCGGCCGAGAACCGTTGGGTGCAGTTCTCACCCGCGCCGCCAAAGAGCGGGTTGAGGAGGCGGGCTCACTTAACCCCCCCACATCACCAGGTAAGGCCAGGTGTTTCAACCGGACCACAGCTGTGGACATCGCCCGACTGAGGGACCGTGTGGCCACCTTCACCACTCAGAGGGCGGGATCAGTGGTGGCACGCAGCTCATAGAAGAGCCCTGGGTCATCTCCACCCTTGTGCATGTGCAAAGGGGCAGCGGCCTGCCCCGTAGCTCTGCAGGACCACGCCACCGAAGTAGACGAGCCCACAGGCTTAGGGAGGGTGCTTAGGACAGCCACGCCACGTCAAAGCCCTCTGTGGACACCGTAGTGCGCAACATAGTGTTCAACAGTGGGGGGGGGGGGGAGGGGGGCAGTGTACCCTAGGCCGCGGCCCCATTAAGGGCAGAGAAGGCGGAGGAGGCCACCAAATAGTCGCAGGAAACACAGGGACTTCCGGGACCGCGTGATCTCCTCATGCACCTCGGGAGCGAAAGGCATTGGGGGCAGGGCCCAACAGCTGTCGGGTGCCGCCCACAAAAAACGATCGCGTAACCACGAGCACTCGCGACAGGGCGGAGTTCCACATCAGTGCGAGGCTCGAGATAACATGGGTGTCAACTCTAGGTTGGATCAGGCAGCGCTGGCACACCCAAAGGCGGAGCACAACCTAATCGTCATCCCCAAAGGACTCTAGCCCACCTTGGGATGCGGCGATCGACATCTCAGTGCTATCTGGAGTATGAACGAAATGAACGAGGAGTCAGAGACGGGCCACTGTTTCAGTCCAGCACTCGTGGGAAGCGATGTGCGAGAGGCGGGTGTGGCCCGAGGAACGTATCGTTGGGGTTCTTAATACCACAGCACCGCCCTCAGGCCTGGCCACCAGCCAAAGTACCACCTCTCTCAGAGACAGTAGATTGGGGTGTGGCAAAGGGGACTCTCTCTCCTCACGGAGCTCACTGAGTCTCGACCGCGACATCGCGATGGTCACGTTCCCGCAGTGGGAACATGACACATCCACAATCACTGCCCGAACGCGCTGAAGCCCAAACACGTCGAGCAGTGAATGTGCCCATAGACAGCAATGGAGATCGATCGCACCCGGAATTGCACGGGCAAACCGTCTTGAAAAAGACGTGCCACGCGCAAGCTCTTTTTGTGAGAGGAAAGCTCTGCAGAGTGCCGAAGCGCCCAGGGAAAACACACACAGCTGTTGCAGATCACTGCACAGATCGCAAGGCAGGCAATGTGAGATCGCTGGAACGCGCCGTCACACCAACACTCTGGAGAATCGCTCGTCTCGAAGACTGAAGAGAGGACTTCAGAATTCAGACTTGCAGGAGTGAAGAGATGCTCTTGGCTCCGATGCAGAAACATAATGCGATATTGCCACGTACTTCCTTTTATACTCACGCGTTGAGGCAGAGTTATGTATGCAAATTCCACATGCCCATGGCATTGGCACGCCATTGGGCGTTTTCTATAATCTCGAAGAGGATTGACTTCTAAGCGAAACCCCCATTCGTTAGTCACTAACGTTATGTCGTAGTGACTGAACGAAAGGGAACTACAAATCTCTGGCATGTATGAAATGTGCTATACACATAAACTTGATGCACCTTAAGTCTAATAACAAGCACAAATTGTGTTAAATAGAATTTGAAATAAAATGTATCTGTCCTACACCGTTTTCTACTTTACCACAGTAAATGATGCAAATATACTCCTAATTAAAAGCAAACAAAAGGAAGAAACGTTTAATCCCCTCTGAGAGACGTAAATGAAGATTTGTGAAAATAAATAAGAGATTCCATGCCCAGTAGAATAAAATTGAGTAAGCCTATTGTTAAATTAGTGGAAAATCGGGTGAACAGATCGCAAAACGCAGGCAAAGTTTAAGTTTGGCTCACCTCACAAAGCCTACCTCTCTCGTTCGGCATTAATCTGTTTACATGGCTGCGATGTAACATTTAATTGTGAACCTATTATTTATTTAGTAAATAAAGCTTTGTGCTTGACACGTGAAATAATATTCACGTAAAAAATATGTTTGAAAAAAAAAACAACAACAACAACAACAACAACAACAGTGTTTTGGCCGACCACCACCACAGTGGTGCGGTTGTCACGTTTGCCGTCCACAGCCCTAGTGATAGTAAATGTTTAAACTAACATTGTGATACTTTAAGTGTTTTATATCTATGGATTTTATTACAGGCAAGACAGGTCAAGTGTTGATTTGAGAGGCTAAATTCATCAAACATGTGGTTAACTCACTATCACTTTAAAAAACAAAAACATTAATTTAACAAACAAAAAAATGCTCCAAACATTTTTCTAAATTAACTTAATAAAAGGTACGAAACAAAATATAACTACTTTTACATTAAAAACAAAACTGAACTATTTTAACGGCTGCAAAAGTGTAAATTTGTAAAAAAAAATTAATAATAATAATAATAATAATAATAATAATAATGAAAAGAAAAGAAAAAAAAAAAGAAAAAAAACACTGACTCCAGTCCGACTCTGGCCGAGAATTTTGATAAGCTATCGGACACGGGCCAGGCTAAGGCCTGAGCTTCTTGTGCCTGGGCTGGGCTAGGGCCTAGATTTGAGGCCTGTGCAGGGTTCTAGTTCAGCAGCACAGCAGTAATGTTTTTTATGATTTTCTTTACTTAGTTTCACATTCGTGCACTATAGCCCCCTGAAAAATTCCATTAATTCTCTGCTGTAGGGAAGGAAGAATTGTCTTAAATTACAATTATAATTATAAAAATAACAATAAAATAATTAAAATAATTAAAACCAACAGCATGTATGTTGGACCCTATATCTATTAAGCTATTGAAAGAAATTATTCTGGAAGTTGTAGATCTTCTTCTTAATATTAATAATTAATCACTGTCGTTCGTTAAAGGATATGTCCCCCAAAATTGTCAAGCTGGCTGAACACAACTTATTCCTGTTACGGCAATGACTCCGATTGTTCGAAATGACATCCTGTGATGACTCCGATTGTTCGAATATTACCATTAAATAATACTTAAATCGATATGTCATCCGCAATAAACCCGTCTCCAGCGTGTTGCCTCCGGTCCTTTGAATATTCCGATCTATTATGACCTCTGACCTGTAAAGCAGCCAGAATAATAATAATAATACGTTGTTTGTAAATTGGCCAGAGGAGAACTGGCACCCCGACTGAGCCTGGTTTCTCCCAAGGTTTATTTTTCTCCATTAGGTCACCTAATGGGGTTTTGGTTTCCTTGCCACTGTTGCCTCTGGCTTGGCGTGCTCAGTTGGGGACACTATATTTTTCAACTAAACATCGAAATAAATCTAATTAATAAACTAATTTAACCATGTAAACTAAATTACTGATCTAATTATTGATCTAAAGCCCACACTGTTACCGTATGGAAATTGAAATGAACTGATGACATCAAATGGCTATACAGCTGAATAAAATTAGGCTGCATTATTTTGCTGTTTAACACTGTAAAGCTGCTTTGAAACAATCTACATTGTTAAAAGCGCTATATAAATAAAGTTGACTTGACTTGACTTGACGGAATGGTTGAGTTAACAAAGCGCACAATAAAGGAGACTGAACTGGAGTAATATTTAATAGTAAACTTGGAGGACAACAATGAATAAACAATAAAACAATCTCAAACGAGGACGAACAGAGAATGGGTGAGAACGCAGGGTATATATACATGTGACAAACAAACAGAGGTGTAAAAAGTACTCAAAAATGTTACTCAAGTGAAAGTACAAGCACTGAATGAAATTTTTACTCAATTAAAAGTATCTGGCCAGAATCATACTTGAGTAAAAGTAAAAAAAAGTACCACAATAAAATTGTACTTGAGTATTAAAAATGTAAAAGTAGCGTAAAAGTAGCAGCAAGAATGAAAACTAGAGATTCTTCTTTAAGCTTTTAATCTCTAAAAAATTGAAGTGAATGAACCACATACAAGGTTTTATCCTGCTTTAGAACGGTTTGAATTTATTGGTATTTAATTATCAAACTATAAGACTACTACCTAATGCCAGTATGCAACATGCTACTCAAAGTTGTAAAACCCCGGATTTAACTTAAAGGGATAGTTCACCCAAAAATGGAAATTTGATGTTTATCTACTTATCTCCAGGGCATTCAAGATGTAGGTGTCTTTGTTACTTCAACAGAACACAAATTAAGATTTTTAACTCCAACAGTTGCAGTCTGTCAGTCGTATAATGTATGTGAATGGAAACAAAATCTATGAGAGTAAAAAAAAAAACATGCACAAACAAATCACGCAGCTCGTGACGACACATTGATGTCCTAAGACATGAAACGATCGGTTTGTGCGAGAAACCGAACAGTATTTGTAAAAATGTTTTACCTCGAATACGTTCTATGTCCGACACCAGTTCAGCATGCCATCACTTCCGGTAAGTGAGGTCTATGTACACAATCTGGCTTAGAGATACGTGCGAGAGATCACTTCCGGCAATCTGTCTGATCATTTGCCAGCAGCCATATCACCCTTTTGCCCAAGACTTGTTTCCCACTGAAGCTAAGCAGGGCTGAGCATGGTCAGTACCCGGATGGGAGACCTCCTGGGAAAACCAGGTGTCTGCTGGTAGATGTGTTAGTGAGGCCAGCCCCCTGACCACCCTGTGGTCTGTATGGGTCCTAACGCCCCAGTAGGGGACACTATACTGTCAAAGAGCACCGTCCTTCAGATGAGACGTTAAACCGAGGTCCTGACTCTCTGTGGTCTTAAAAAAAATCCTAGGATGTCCTTCGGAAAAAGAGTAGGGGTGTAACCCTGGCATCCTGGCCACACTGGCCTCTGTCCATTATGGCCTCCTAATCATCCCCATATACAGGTGCTGGTCATATAATTAGAATATCATCAAAAAGTTGATTTATTTCACTAATTCTATTCAAAAAGTGAAACTTGCATATTATATTCATTCATTACACACATACTGATATTTCAGTATTTCAAATGTTTATTTCTTTTAATTTTGAGGATTATAACAGACAACTAAGGAAAATCCTAAATTCAGTATCTCAGAAAATTAGAATATTAGAATATTGTGAAAAGGTTCAATATTGAAGACACTTGGTGCCACACTCTAATCAGCTAACTAACTCAAAACACCTGGAAAGGCTTTTAACGGTCTCTCAGTCTATTTCTGTAGGCTACACAATCATGGGGAAGACTGCTGACTTGACAGTTGTCCAAAAGACGACAATTGACACCTTGCACAAGGAAGGCAAGACACAAAAGGTCATTGTAAAAAAGGCTGGCTGTTCACAGAGCTCTGTGTCCAAGCACATTAATAGAGAGGCGAAGGGAAGGAAAAGATGTGGTAGAAAAAAAGTCTACAAGCAATAGGGATAACCGCACCCTGGAGAGGATTGTGAAACAAAACCCATTCAAAAATGTGGGGGAGATTCACAAAGAGTGGACTGGAGCTGGTACTGGACTGTTGCTTATCACCCTGTACATGCTACCCTTGGAAGTATGGGAGAACTAGGAAGCATGCTTTTAGTTTTCATAGTTACGCTGATTATATACTCAGCTCTATATTTCTTCAAGGCCTATCAAAGCATACCAATTCACAAAACTAACGGCATGCATAGTTTATATAAAAAATTGGATGAATGATAATTAATATTCTACTGGTACATTCAGAAAAGAAAAAAAAAAGGAAAAAAAAAAAACATTTTAATTATTGGACCACAAACCCATGCAATAACCTAGAATACTGTCTAAAGGTCTGTACACAGTCCTAGCTTTTTGACAAAATTACGAAAATAGACTATCTGCTGATATAGACTTATATTTAATTACACAAAGGCGCAGAACGCACATGCTAGTTGACAGTCGCATTTAGTCTTTTTGGTGTGTTCAAGCTCAGCTTTTTGGCCGAGTCACAGCCAACTAGAGGTGACAATACAGTTGGCTTTCGTTTCCGCTAGTTCTTTGACGTCGGATTGGTGTGTCCCCGGCTTAACATTTGATGAATGCTCTGTCAAGTCTTCATCAGTTAGGAACCTGGGTGTGCTACTGTAATGGGTGTAGGCCAGTAAGAGTTGTGCATGTAAACCTCACTCCACTGTCTTCAAGAGGCATGCTTGCGACTGACGCTGAAAGCTGCGGTCTTTACTGTCCTTTTTAGTGTCCCACACCGGAGACCCCGCTTCGAATCCCACTCAGAGCGGGTAGAGTAGGACAGATTACACTATTTGATAGCAGACTTTCATTTGAAAGCTAAATTTTTTAGTATCTGTAAACAAGACAAGCCCTCGGCACAGATCCTCATGAAAGTCCTTGGCATAGATCTCCATGACCAGATATGAAAATGCCAGAACCAACAGGGACCTAAATTCAGATTTAACAAGAAGGGCGTTTATTGTGCTTAAGGCCACTTACTACTGGTTCAATGGCAGTTCTACCTTCATGTTTCAAACTGCTGCGCAGACTACAACTCCTCCTTCCCACCTAATGCCTGTGTGACATATTCCAATCAATATAACACCATGTCCGTTTATCTAGGCCAGAGGAGAACTGGTTCCTTGACTGAGTCTGGTTTCTACCAGAGCTTTTTTCAATTTATATCACCTGATAAAAGGTTGGTTTCCATACCAGTCACCTTTGGCTTGCTTTGTTGAGGACACTTAATAATATTATTGATTTTACTATACTTACACTATTGGATGAGAACAAAACTTGAACTGAACTGAATAATGACATTGTCTTCTGGAGAGCTGCTTTACAGTAGAATTGAACTTGTTTCTTGAACTTTACACAGTTACTGAACTGAACTGAATCAACACTTAACTGAATTTAGGTGAATAATGACACTATCTTGCTACAGCTTCTACACAGCAGAATTGGTGACTTGACTTCTGTCAGCTATAATGGACCCTCTTTTTATTAGTTGGCCTTAACTACCATGTACAAAATTAATAATTTGATACAATCCACTTATTGTGTACATATATATTTTTACATTGTACTTCATGTAATTACATCTGTAATTAATTTATGTAATTACACTGTTGGCCCATCCTTTACACCCAACCCTACCTTAAACCTACTCATACCACCACACCGGTCTCTAACTTTACCCGTATCCCACCTCAATATCAGCAAAAGTGTTTTGCAATAAAATATGAACACAATAAGTACATTGTAGTTAAGGACACCTAAGATAAAGTGGGACCGCTATACTAGTATTAGGGTTTTTTTTTTTTCAACAATGTGTTTTGCTGTGGTCTAACTAACCCTAAACCAACAGAAACGATACTCGGTTACTTAACGTAACCTCGGTTCTCTCTAGAAGAGGGAACGAGTATTGCGTAAGTTACTTACTTGTTACTTGTAATATTGTCAACGCAGTGCGGCAGCCAGGCAGACCATAGCAGGCCATTCCAGCGTGTCTATTGGCTGCACGGCCGGCAACTGCTACAGCCTATCGGCGAGCCCGCATGACGTGGCATCCAATGAGGGCGCTCCGCGCCCTTCTTGCCTAATTTGCCTACAGGCAGGGCGTGGCCACGTGTATATAAGCAGGGCTCGCAAGGCTGGAAATTCGGTTTTCATAGTCTGAAGCGTAAAAGCCCTCTTCTAGAGAGAACCGAGGTTATGTTAAGTAACCGAGTATCGTTCTCTTACGAGAGGTTCTCTCGTATTGCGTAAGTTACTTACGCTACGGGAACTCTTTGTCCACGCCGTGCGCCCCGAGCATAAAGCATATGTTTCCCAGGGAGACCGGGGAAAAACAAAGCTAGGAACAGGTGGCCGGTAGAGAAAACGGGCCAACACATGTAAAAGACCACTTCATTGTACTGATAGGTGAACACAACACCCTATCTAGCGAATAGGGGGAGCGGCACTACCGGTCCCTTAAAAATTCACATAAGCACAATACCGAACGCATGACCAGTACGCGAGCTTTGTCTGCACAGAATCACTGGGCAGAGCTAACAGCTCACTCAAACTGATAACACTTTAGCCTGCAAGGCAGGAACTTCCATGTTGTAAAATCTCACAAATGTAGACGGGGAGGCCCAGCCTGCCGCCATACAGATATCGTGGATGGAAATCCCTCTGGCCCAGGCCCATGAAGAGGCCATGCCTCTAGTGGAATGAGCTCTAACTCCTAGCGGGCACTGCAGGTGTTTGGAGGCGTAAGCTACTGCAATCGCGTCCACTATCCATCTGGACAGGCTCTGTTTCGAGGCGGCGACACCCTTAGTGCGCCCACCGAACTAAACAAAGAGCTGCTCAGAACGCCTAAAGGCGGCGGAGCGTGTGACATAAACTCTCAATGCCCTGACAGGACAGAGGACGTTGCCACCGTCCCCCTCATCGGATGCTGGCAGAGCCGAGAGGGAGATGACACGCCGGGCTAACAGAGAGCGCGTGCAGATCCCCCACGCGTTTTACTGACGCCAGAGCTATCAGAAACACAGTTTTGAGTGAAAGGAGCTTTGGTACCACAGCCTCGAGCGGTTCAAAGGGATGCGCCTTCAGGGCCTCCAAGACCAAGGACAAATCCCAGATAGGAACCGAGGGGGGTCGCGGGGGGTTCATCCGTCTAGCTCCTCTGAGGAAATGGATAATGAGCTCGTTCCTTCCTAGCGCGCGGCCGAGCGTCGTCTGAGCGAACGCTGCAATAGCCGCCACATAAACTTTGAGCGTGGAAGGGGACCTGCCCAGCTCCAACAGCTCTTGGAGGAAGGAGAGCACCCGCTGGACCCCACATTCCAGTGGATCCAAACCTTTTGCAACACACCACTTAGTAAACACTGACCACTTGGAACTATATAGCCGCCTCGTCGAGGGGGCTCTAGAATGTGTGATCGTGTTCACAACCCCTTCGGGCAGGTCAACGGGTATCCGTTGGTCACCCATACATGCAGAGACCAGCGCTCCGGATGGGGATGCCAGACCGACCCTCCGGCTTGAGAGTGGAGATCTCTTCTCAGCGGGACTGGCCAGGGGAGTGAGTGCGACAGACTCACCAGCTTTGGGTACCATACTTGGTTCTCCCAGCGCGGCGCTATGAGGAGCACCGGGCGGCGCGTCTCCCTGATTTTCACTATGACCTGAGGCAATAGGGAAACCGGCGGGAAAGCATACAGCGGGAGGCTGGGCCATGGCTGGGACAGCGCATCCTCGCTCTTCGATAGGAACATCGGGCAGCGGGCGATGTTCCTATCGAAGAGCGAGGATGCGCTGTCCCAGCAATATATGTGGAAGAATTTCTCCCGGCCTGACCAGAGGCCAGAGGCCGGCCTGCCCTCGAAAACAGCGCCCCAGCCTGAGGTGGAAGCGTCTGTCGAGATAACTTTGCGGTGTGAGATGGCCCCCATCGTCACCCCCTGCTGGTACCAGTCGGCTACTAACCAGGGCTCCAGTGCTGAAGTGCAGCTCTGAGTCACTCTGATTCGAAAGCCTCCGGACGCCCAGGCTCTGTGAGGCACTTGGGCGTTTAACCAGCGTTGCAGTGGGTGCATGCGCAGTAGACCCAGCTGGAGCACTGCTGCAGCTGAGGCCATACTTCCCAGCATCCTCTTAAAGGCTTTGAGAGGTGCGGTGCTGCCCGGCTGGAAGGACGCAGCCATGCCTTGGATTCGGCGTGCGCGCCGCGGTGACAGGCGGGCTGACATTGCCACAGTGTCCAGATCCAGACCCAGAAATGAGGTCGACTGCGTGGGCACTAATGAGCTCTTGGTCCAGTTGACCGTGAGCCCCAGGCTGTCTAGATGGCTGAGTAGCACTGCGATCAAATCGAGGGAGATAAGCCAGTCTCTCGGGCGAACGTGCACGAGGATCTGTTTGGTCGTGAGTATCTTGAACGGTCTTCTCATAAGAGCTTTGTTCAGACTCGGTCTGAGCGACCCATCCCTCTTTGGAACGAGGAAATAACGGCTGTAAAAGCCCGACTCGCTCATAGAATGGGGAACCGGTTCTATAGCCCCTTTGCACAGCAGCGTCGCTATTTCTGCTCGAAGTAGATGTGCTACTTCCTCGTTCACTCTCGTCTCTGTACGCACAAAAAAAGTGTGGAGGGCGGCGAGCGAATTGCAGAGTATAGCCTAGCTTTACTGTTCTCAGCACCCATTCTGACGCACCCGGGATGGCTTCCCACGCACTCACGTGTGCTGCCAGGGGCAGAATGGCCTCCGGGCTCTGAACACCGCAGTTCGCGGGTTCGATAGCCTGACCGGGAGGGGCGTGCGCGGTGGCTGCCCTACACACTGTGTCCTGGCCGCTGCGGGGAATGCTTGGTGTGTGGCCCTACACGTGGAGTCCCGGCCACCTTGAGCGGGGAACACGTGGTGTGTGGCACGACGCGCGGAGGCGGCGTCGGGGGGAGAATGTTCGTGAGATTGTGTGAGCGCGCTTGAGCGGGCACAGCACTTATGCTTGGAACATAACCGGTTGTGAGGGGCTGTATAACAGCGCGTGTGGTGAGTAGGTGTGGGCGCAGTGAGGCGGACACGTGACCTAGCTCTAGCACTCGAGCGGCCAGTGGCCGCTTTAAGTGAGTGAGAGACACGGGATTTACCGTGCTTGGGTGCAGGGGTGAGAACAGAAAAGTGGGCACATTTACTGCATTTGAAACACATACGGCGTGAGCCGTGCTTTTGGACTGTGTAACAGCGCGTGTGGTGAGTAGGTGTGGGCGCAGCGAGGCGGACACGTGACCTAGCTCTAGCACTCGTGCGGCCAGTGGCCGCTTTAAGTGAGTGAGAGACACGGGATTTACCGTGCTTGGGTGCAGGGGTGAGCACAGATAAGTGGGCACATTTACTGCATTTGAAACACATACGGCGAAACACATCTTTTGTGATTTCTCTGGTTCGCCGTAAAAACGGCGGTTGGAAACAGGCGAGAAGGTGATTTTGCCGGCTCGTTGGCTGCGTGAGAACCATCTGCAGTAGCCACAATAGTGGGGACTGACAGGAAAAGGAGTTTTAACGGTGGTCCGGCCGCGGCGGGACTTAACCGTCGTTTCTCCCCTCTGGCTAGGAGGACTTTGGAGGCTCAGGCTTCAACACAATTCTAGGCCGGGGTCCCCGGGGGGGAGGCGGCTTGCCTCGGCTGGAGGAGCGCGATCTGGGGCGGCCGCTCTGTCTTCGCTGAGAGGACGGGGGCCGCGCTGGACGCTGGACGCCGGGCTGGGCTCCGCACAGGCTGGTCACGGGGACGGCGTGCAGCAGAGCTAGCGCTAGTGCTAGAGCATCGAGGCAGGAAGAGGTTCATCGCTTGAGTCGTCTTCTGTACCTCAGAGAAGTGGTCGAGATCCCGTTGACTGCTGGGCCAAAGAGGCCGGATGGGGAGAGTGGGGTGTTGAGAAACGAGAAGTCAGTGAGCGTTAGCCAGAGGTGCCTCTCTGCAACTGTGAGAGAGGCCATGCACCTTCCGAGGGCCTGTGCAGCGGATTTTGTGGCGCGAAGGGAGAGATCCGTCACGCTTCTCACATCCGAAACCAACTCCGAATCTCCACTTTTGTAGAGAATTTGTAGCACAGCCATGGAGTGGAGGGAAGACGCGGCCTGACCGGCGGTGGAGAAAGCGACGCCGATCAGGGATGACGTAGTTCTGCAGGCCTTGGACGGGAGGGCAGCCTTTGAGCGCCAGCCAGAGGGCGGGCAAAGGTGCTCTGCAACCGCCTCTTCCACCGGAGGGATGGCGTTGTAGCCTTTCTCAGCATCGCCGTCAACTTGTAAGAGCGTCGAAGAAGCTTGAGATGAGACCCTCGTGGAAAACGGTGTGTTCCAGGACTTCGAGAGCTCCTCGTGAAGCTCTGGTAGAAAAGGTGCAGTCCTGGAGGTGGGCACTCGGTGGCGACTGTTTAGAAAACATCCGTCGAGCCTGTTCGGCGCCGTCACCTTTGGTGGAGACCACTCGATGTTCGACAGCCCGGGTGAGAAGGCGCAAGAGCTCCGCGTCCTCACCCGCTCGAGTTCGACCGGAAGTCCGGACAGAAGAAGCTGCGGATGACCAATCCTCGCTATCAGAGGCCAGGACGGAGCAGCTGTCAGCACGGTCTGCAGCCACTTCCGCCTCATCCCCGGAGGCGGCGACAGACATGGCGACCAGGGGTGGAGGCGGGGAAGGTGAGAGAGAAGCTGGCGGGGGGGTTCCGGCGAGCTTCTCGTTGCTGACTCCAGTTCCGGTGTTCGCTGCGAGCGGCGCTTTTTCTTGCGCAGCCCGACAGGGACAAGCGGAGGAATGTCGTCCTCAAACTGCTCGAGCCGAGCCCGCAGTGTCGACATCGACAGTTCCTCGCACTCGGGGCATCCGCCGGAGAGGAGTGCGGCAGCGGCGTGGTCACGGCCCAGACAGAGTGCGCAGATCACATGGCGGTCTCCGGTGCTGAGCGGCACGTGGCACGAGCCGCAGGTGGAACGAGGCATTTTGCAACAAACGCCTCGTGCTCTTTTTGAGAAAAAACGTGTGACTCAACGGCGACAACACGTGCAATCAAAGGATATATGACGCCGGATAGCAGAGCAGGCACGGATGGCTGAAGGTGGCGAATACAGCCGGCTTCTTCAGACGCTGTCCTCTGCTTGCTCGTCTCTGCTGGGTTCGACGGTGGCGGTTCCAGATCCAGCGATGCGAAGGGCTTCGCTGAAGAAAAGAAAATCGAATTTCCAGCCTGCGAGCCCTGCTTATATACACGTGGCCACGCCCTGCCTGTAGGCAAATTAGGCGAGAAGGGCGTGGAGTGCCCTCATTGGATGCCACGTCACGCGGGCTCGCCGATAGGCTGCAGCTGTTGCCGGCCGTGCAGCCAATAGACACGCTGGAATGGCCTGCTATGGTCTGCCTGGCTGACGCACTGCGTTGACAATATTACAAAAATTAAGGATAATTTTGTGGTTTTTCAGTTCTCGAAGAAAGAATACTTTCCCGTAGCATAAGTAACTTACGCAATACGAGAGAACCTCTCGTAAGAGAACCATGTTACTATATTGGATAACCATGGCTTTTCTGAAAAGTGCATTTATGCTTTGTGATAAATCTTGAAGCTTCAAGTCAGAAGAATTTGATGGAGAATTAGATGTTAATTTTGAAATTACTATTATTATTTTTTACATATACCTCATTGGAGTCTCTGCATGGGACCCCAAACAAAAAGCAGTAAAATAAAGCTTACTGAACTTGAGGGTTAAGAGTGTTGTTCTTGTTATAAAGTCTATTCTTGGCATCTTTACTTCGTGGCTGTGTATTAATGGCTGAAACAACATCTAGTTGCTTCATTGGTGGTGCTTAATTGTACAAGCCCGTTTTATCTGCTTATATGACTAATACTTTATAATGTGGAATACATTTCCTGTGAATCTGCAGACATGACCCCTGTAGGTAAAAGAAATGCAGATCTTTTGTAATAACTATGTTTCAGCAGTTTTACTCACCAATGACTCCTGTAGAAAGATGTAGAGCTCGTTGTGTCCATGTACATGAGCAAGATCCAGTGGTGTATATCCATGACTGCTGGAGACCTTTAGGGCCTGCAGGGATCCAGGACACTGCAGCAGAGCACTGGCCAGATCTCGCAATCCATGCTGGGCAGCAAAATGCAGGAGAGTAGGAATGTCGTCTGAGCTACACTCTGGGGGGACAAAAATCAACGCAGTTTTGTCAGGTAGCCTAAAAAATGTGCTTCATGTTGTAACATTTAATTTGACTGGCTTTATTTACTCAGTCAAACTGACTATTTTAGGTTATATCAAAGAAAGTAATTTCTGAGGAATACATTTCCAAGTTTTACAGTATAAATTTTATTAAAGGAGCTCCATTTAAATGAGTTGACTTTCATTAATCAAACACAATGGTAAAGGTTAGCTTACTTTATGGTCTTAATAATTCATCACTTCAACCTAATGAGTAAGTGTCTTAAAAACAAACAACATGCAATGTGCCTGCCCTGTGTGGGCATCTAAAACCAAATGGGATTAGAGGAGTTGTAGAGCAAGCTAAACAATACAAGCGCAGTAAATTGTAAATAGACCGCTTATTTTTGAGTAGATCTCTAAGATTCATATTCTTTTATTACTCCTAATGTGCATTTACCTCGGGATAATTGATAATATGTACACATTTGCTTGTTCAGTATTACAATCAGGAGCGGTTCTTGGATTTCACCCTTAGGGGGGCTTAGCCCTCACTGCTGATAACACTACTGAGTGTTATGGCTGTGTATTGCAGAAAGTCGATAGCACAAATATAAAGGATAGCACAAATGTGCTCATAGCTGAATTACATTAGTTTAAATAAACCTAAAACTACAAATTTTACAGTCTTTGTTTTATTGCTTACGAAGTGTTACTTTTAATCTTTTCACTCATATTTACTTTTTCGTACTTTGACTTTGTATTTTGGGGTTAATTATCGCAAGAAAAAAAATTCTGGAATACAGCTGAATTGAATTGTGGGCACAGAAACACTAGAAAATGTATTTGGGATTGATGATTGGCACAAATATCGATTTCGATCTTGATTCAGTATCAATTCATACTGTACATATAAGGAAGTTTGCCTTTTTAGCACTATTTTAAACTTTTCTTGGGTTAAATTATATTTTGCCTCGTTGCTTGCCATGCTTGCATTCATTAATATTCACTTGTGTGTGCTTATATAAGTATCATTAAAATATTAGGATGTAACTTATTAACGTTTAAAAATTTCACATTTAAAGAAATCTAGTGTTTGATCATGTCTAAATATTCAAATGAAAAACCTAAAAATAAGTAAGCAGTTATGATCTGCAATACTTTTTTGAGCAACTAGAATATATATTTATTAAAGAGCCATACAGGCATCTATAGTGGGTAAACCATGGCATTACAAATTAAATGTATTATTTTGTCCAGCCAAAAAATGACTAATTGCCTCTTTGTATTGGAATTCTCTATTATTTTAATTGTAATATAAATGAGAAAAGTATTAGAAGACAAATATTTTAATTCATTAAATGGTCATTAATGGACCGTAATTATTGCATAAATAGTAGGCATATTTAGTACCAAAATATCTCCTCAAAATATTCAATAAATATTATTAAACTAAAATATAGAACATTTATTTAATTGAAAAATAGTTAAGGTGTATGGTCACATTTGACCATCAATGAGTATGAGTGTGACCAATAAGTAAGCAATGAGGGCTAAATACAAGAAAAACATCAACATTAATGTTAACAATGTTGCATCTCCATCACACTCCATAATATAATGATACTGTAAATATGATTGACGTAATAATAAATGCACACTATGCTGTTCTGTTTACCAAAAATTGCTGCAAATACCTGTATAGTGAAGCTGATTCAAATATATTGACAGCGCTGGTTTGTGTGGAACTATTGAGAGCTCGTGAACCACGTGACGAGAGGAGATGAGGAGATGAGAGCATGTTGCAGGAGATGAGAGCATGTTGCAACTGCAACGCCTCTGGCTTTAACTATTATGCCACATTAGCGCCAAAACGGTATTTATTGTTTGAATTTCGTATTAAAATGTTAAAGGCTTAGACTTTGTTTCATGTCAAAAGCAGGTTTGGCAATTTGAGAGTGAGAGACACGCGTGAGTAACAGAGACGGAGGGAGAGCAGGGAAAGGTAGTGCAGCTGAACGAATACGCTGCGCGTTTTAAATAGCGTTAAGCAAAATGAATAATGACACGCAATGTATGGCAGCCGGTGTTGATTCTGTGATTTCCACTTTCAATAAATTTTGATAACATGATAGTTGATAGTTTTAGGGGGGCTGGCATGACAGACAGGGGGACTAAAGCCCCCCTAAAAAGGGTCTAGAACCGCCCCTGATTACAATAACCAGGATTTACAAGATTTACAAGAAATGTACAAGATTTAATAATCAAATTATATAACTGGCATGTGTATAACTGAGACTAGAATGAATAGATACAGATAAACAGACAGGTACAGTCTCAATAGTGTATGAGTAGGGAATGTTTTCACTACCGATCATGCAGTTTTCTATTGAAATGAGACTGTGACTGCATCTTAATAATGATAACAGCATACACCGGTCAGGCATAACATTATGACCACCTTCCTAATATTGTGTTGGTCCCTCTTTTGCTGCCAAAACAGCCCTGACCTATCAAGGAATGGGCTCCACTAGACCCATAAAGGTGTACTGTGGAATCTGGCACAAGATATTATCAGCAGATCCTTTAACTCCTGTAAGTTGCGACGTAGGGCCTCCATGGATCAGACTTGTTTGTTCAGAACATCCCACAGATGCTTGATTGGATTGAGATCTGAGGAATTTGGAGGCAACACCTCAAACTTGTTGTTGTGCTCCTCAAACCATTCCTGAACCATTTTTGCTTTTTGGCAGGGCGGATTATCCTACTGAAAGAGGCCACAGCCACCAGGGAATACTGTTTCCATGAATGGGTGTACATGGTCTGCAATAATTCTTAGGTAGGTGGTACGTATCAAAGTAACGTCCACATGGATGGCAGGACCTATGGTTTCCCAGCAGAACATTGCCCAAAGTATGACACTGCCTCCGCTGGCTTGCCTTCTTCCCATAGTGCATCCTGGTGCCATGTGTTCGCCAGGTAAGCAACGCACATGCACCCGGCCATCCACGTGATGTAAAAGAAAACATGATTCACACCAGGCCACCTTCTTCCATTGCTCTGTGGTCCAGTTCTGATGCTCACTTGTCCACTGTTGGAGCTTTCTGCCGTGGAGCTTTCTGGGGTCAGTATGGGCCCCCTGACTGGTCAGCAGCTATGCAGCGCCATAATCCTAATAAGGTCGCAGATTAAGTTATTTATTTCTTAGATACTTAGCTTTAGTTATTGAGTTTAGCTTTTATTGTACATTGGTTTGCTGACAATATTTTGTGCACACAATAGCATTGCCAATTGCTGTGTTAAACTGCTGTGGATCTGGGTCATGCTGTATTTATGTGGGAAGGGAGGCACATGTCAAAGGAACAAGTGAACAGTAATGCACTTCTGTGGGCTGAGGCGACTTCCCTCCATCATTTATTCATGCCTATAACAGACTGTAAAATAGAGTGCTGGTAGCGTTAGCCTTTTTGTGCTGATCTAGAAATGGCTATCTGCAAGCGGTGGGTGAGACATAAAATGGGTTAAAAGAGCTAAACAAAACTAGAGAATCCCTTACCCCCAGCAGGAGACTGATCACACCGCAGGCCTTGGAAACCTCCTGTCGGCATTTTCTGTATCAGACAAGAAGCTAGAGTTTGATCCAGCTTCTCCAAGGAAGACACCTGAAAGGCCTTAATATAAACATAAGAAACATTATAAACTTGACAGTTCTTCAAAGAGTGAGGCATTAGCCAAAGTGCAAATATAATTCCCAAACACTTCTCCATCTGCCATTGGTCATACACTTTTAAATTAAGATACAACTTTAAATTAAATAAGTTAAACAGTTAGAAATAAAGTATATATATTTTCTTGTGAGTTAATTAAAAATATCAATGCAGAATGTTTTGGGACTCTTTAGAAGTTGACATGCTCTGACATTTGTCCTTTTTCAGTTGCTTATAAACATATTAATGGCAACAGTGTAATTACACTGTATTCAGCACAAACTGGGCTAATATCTAAGCAACATGTATGTACATGCTTGTATTTGAGAGAATAATGTTTAGATATGTGTCCACAATACTTTTGATTAATGGGTGTTATTGCCTAGATATTTTGCTTCAAAAATGATTCTGAGAATCATTGAGCCTACTCATTCACATAAAACAATATATTAATTTACATTTTGTAAGACATTATTTCTTTACAAAGGCAGTATGTGAGGAGGCGTGAACTTTAATGAATAATGCTGGGTATCCCACCTGAGATAACAAAAGAACGCATAATGGGCCACATAATGACCTGCATAATGAATGAGCTTCAGGTGTGTGACAGAGGGAGCAAAAGGACAAAGGAAATATATATTTGTTGTAGTTTATTTAGAATGTAGTCAACAAAGGCCAATTATATTTTAAATGATCAAAAGATTTGAGTACACTGCAAAAAATGCTCTTCTTATTTAGTATTTTTTATTGTTTCCAGTCCAAATTGTTACTAACTGCTCAGGCAAGAAGGCAAGGACAAGTGAATGTAGAACTCAAAGGAAGATTTACTGAAGGACAAGCAGGTATACACTTTACAAACACAACAGGTATATATATATATATATATATATATATATATATATATATATATATATATATATATATATATATATATATATATATATATATATATATATATATATATATATATATATGTGTGTATATATATATATATATATATAACTGTGACCAGACAAGGAGTGAATGAACAAGTGGAACTTAAATACAAACACAGATGACTGAATAAACGAAGGGCACAGGTACACTTTAGGCATAACTAAACACAGCTGAACAGAACTAGACTAACGAGGGTAACCAAGGAAACACAGGAGTGGCGGGAAACAGAACAAAGGAACATGTGATAAGAGTGTGTGCAAAAAGAGACAGACTAGACATGTGACATTACTGGAGCCCTGGAGGACCATGGCAGGTGTCTGGGAAGACACCAGGGTGGATCGGGAGCCGTGGGCGGCCATGGTGGGTCGGGAGCCGCAAGCGGACCAAGAGCCGCGGGCGGACCATGAGCTGTAGGGGGCATGGGAACAAGGGGACATGGGCGGAGGAGGAGACCTGGGCGTCCATGGCCCACGGGTTCTTGCCCCCCCAAAAAAAATTATTTGGGGAGCTTCAGGGGTGTTGTGGAGGGTTAACCCAATGGGACCACCTTGTGGGCTGGAGCGGGCTTTCGATGGTCTGGAACGGAATCCAGGAGACTAGGGGCGGAGTCCAGGAGACTAGGAGCAGAGTTCAGGAGACTAGGAGGGGGTACGTGGAGGCTTGGAGCGGGCTCGTGGAAGCCTGGAGCGGGCTCATGGAAGCCTGGAGCGGAATCCAGATGACTTTTATCAGGCTCATGGAGACATGGAGAGTGTTTTCATCCACTCTGCCAACCTCGAACGAAGACCCATCTATCCAGAGTGCAGAGTTGATGTACTGATCCAGCGTCCATGATGCATCTCCTCGGGGCATTAGATAGCGGGTCTCATTGTCCAGCCCACACCAAAATACCTCCATAAGAGTGAGGTCACTGCATGTGGCCTGGTGGCAGGTGTCTAAAAACTCCTCCACATAGTCCTCTAGACACCTGCCACCCTGGAAGATAAAAACAGTACCTCCTTCAAGAAGTTGATCTCCATCTTCAGGGGCAACGTTAATGGAGACCATATCCATATATCCCTTGTTTGGTCTGGTCATCTGTTACAAACTGCTCAGGCAAGAAGGCAAGGACAGGTGTATGTAGAACTCAAAGGAAGATTCACTGAAGAACAAGCAGGTATACACTTTACAAACACAACGGGTATACATAACGGTGACCAGACAAGGAGTGAATGATAGACACACACACACACACACACACAGCTCTTTCTGATTCTAATTCTAATGGCAGAAGCTGAACATATTATGAATTAATTATAAGTCCAAGGTATACTTCTGCCGCTTGTGTTCCGTGATGGTCCGTGTGACATCATTTTCATCATTTGGAGGGTCCATGGATGTGTCACGGTTCATGAATTCACTATCTCGCTCTCATGGATTCATGGATTCAGCAAGTTTGTCAGACCTGAGTGAGTTTTTGACACACACTGTCTCCAGGATGGATCAACAAGAAGAAAATCTGGCCGTCACGGGACGTGCGATTCAGACCTTGGTGGCACAGGTGTCCGAGCTGACCCAAAGGATTCAACAACTCGTCAGTCCTGCTGTGCCCAGCCCACCGCCGCTTCCTCCCACACCAGCAGCGCCGACCCGTCATCCTGAGCCACGTCTACCCAGTCCGGAGTTGTACAATGGTGAGCCGAATTACTGTAGACCTTTTTTGACTAAATGTTCTATGTTTTTTGCGCTCCAACCACAGACTTTCCGCACTGAGGAGGCGAAGGTGGCATTTGTTCTGACTCTGCTTTCCGGACGGGCGGTGCTATGGGGAACGGCGGTGTGGGAGAATCATCAACCCTGCTGTTCCTTGTTCCAGGCACTCTCAGAAGAGATGAAACGGGTGTTTGACTGAGCGGTGGCGGGGAGAGAGGCGGCACGTCAACTGGCCGACCTTCGTCAAGACAACCGCTCGGTTTCAGATTATTCCATCGAGTTCCGCACCCTTGCCGCTGAGTGCCACTGGAACGAGGAGGCACAGCGCATCCAGAGAGAGATCTACACACTGGACCTTCCCGAGAGACTCGATGGACTTATCGAGCTGGCTTTGAGGGTGGATAGTCGCCTCAGTCGACTGGAGCAGTCGTCCAGGAGAATATTTCAGCCCGCGAATGTCGAATGCCCTCAGGCCACCAGATGGGGTGCGGTCAGCCCCATTTCCGATCCGGAGCCCATGCAGGTGGGTCGTGCTCGGCTTTCCCGGGAGCAGAGACGGAGATCCCGTGGTCTTTGCCTCTACTGCGGCGGAGCGGGCCATTACCTGGATAGATGCCCGGTAAAAGGCCAAGCCTGGCGGTAAACCAGAGGCTACTGTCGGGCGGGATCTCCGTGGAGAAGACCTCATACTCTACTCTCCTTCCGGTAAGACTGCTGTGGGCAGCTCAGTCACACGTCTGCCAGGCACTACTGGATTCAGGGGCGGAAGGTAATTTATGGACTTTTCATTGGCATACTCTGGGTATACCCATCACTGCACTACAGGACACTATCAAGGTCAGCGAACTCAATGGACAAGAACTTCCCGGTATCACATTCACCACCAAACCATTGACACTCATCACATCTGGCAACCAAACCGAACTCATCTCATTTCTGCTCTTGGACTCACCCCTGGCCCCCATTGTCCTCGGTCATCCTTGGCTGGTCCAGCACAGCCCTAGGATTGACTGGGGACACAACTCTGTTTCAGTCTGGAGCAATAAATGTTATGAGTCTTGTCTTGTGTCTGCCTGTCCGTCTGTGTCTTGTCCTGTTTTTCAGAGTGAGGTGGTGAATTTGTCTAACGTGCCCCCCGAGTACCGGGATCTGAAGGAGGTGTTCAGTAAGTCCTTCGCTGCTTCTCTTCCTCCGCATCGTCCCTATGACTGTGCTATAGATTTACTCCCAGGTAAGTCTCCGCCTAAGGGCAAGCTTTACTCTCTTTCTGTTTCGGAGAGGGAGGCCATGGAGAAATATATTTCTGATTCTCTAGCCTCCGGATTCATCCGTCCTTCCTCTTCTCCAGCGGGGGCGGGGTTCTTTTTTGTGGGAAAGAAGGATGGTTCTCTGCGACCTTGCATTGATTACCGAGGGCTGAATAACATCACGGTAAAGAATACTTATCCTTTGCCGTTGATGTCTTCAGCTTTTGAGAGGTTGCAGGGAGCATCTGTTTTCACAAAACTGGATTTACGTAACGCTTATCATTTGGTTCGCATCAGGAAGGGGGATGAATGGAAAACCGCTTTTAATACCCCCAGGGGGCACTTTGAATACTTGGTGATGCCGTTCTGACTGCCTTGACCTCCCCTAGAACTACGTTCAGGTGGTCCGATAAAAGGAAGGCTGTATTCGCCAAACTGAAAAGCCGCTTTGTTTCGGCTCCTATCCTTGTCGCCCCTGATCCCTCACGTCAGTTCGTGGTGGAGGTTGATGCATCAGAGGTGGGGGTAGGTGCATTTCTATCTCAATGCTCTCTCTCAGATGACAAGATGCATCCTTGCACGTTTTTGTCCCACCGTTTATCTCCTGCCGAATGTAATTATGACTTTAGTAATAGAGAGTTGCTGGCCGTCAAGTTAGCTTTGGAGGAGTGGCGTCATTGGTTAGAAGGGTCGGGGGTACCTTTTATCGTTTGGACTGATCATAAGAACTTGGAGTATATTAGAACCGCTAAAAGACTCAATTCCAGGCAGGCTCGGTGGCACTTTTTTTTGGACATTTTGACTTTTTACTCTCGTACCACCCCGGGTCCAAGAACATCAAACCCGATTCTTTATCTCGCATTTTTGATCCATCCGAACGCCCGATTACTCCAGAGTGTATTTTGCCTGAGGTCGAATCGAAGGTCAGATCGGCCTTAGAAGGGGTAACGACCCTGCCCGGCGGCCCACCGAGTCGATTGTTTGTGCCGGAGGAGTTACGGTCCGAAGTTATTCGGTGGGGTCACTGCTCCAACATTGCTTGTCATCCAGGAGTAAACCGGACTAGCGGTTTAATAAAGCAACGATTCTGGTGGCCATTAATGGCTCGTGACATCCGCAGTTTTGTCTTGGCATGTTCGGTTTGTGCTATTGGTAAGATGTCTAACCGATCTCCTGATGGGTTACTCCATCCGCTGCCGGTGCCTTCGAGACCTTGGTCCCACATCGCGCTAGATTTTGTGACCGCCCTCCCGCCCTCTAATGGCATGACGGTTGTTTTAACCGTGGTGGACCGGTTCTCGAAGGCAGCACACTTTATTCCCTTGCCCAAATTGCCCTCAGCCAAGGAGACAGCGGTGTTTGTCGTTGACCACGTCTTTCGGTTACATGGCCTCCCGATGGACGTGGTTTCGGACAGGGGTTCCCAGTTTGTGTCCAAATTTTGGCGAGAATTCTGTAAATTACTAGGGGCAACAGTTAGTTTGTCTTTGGGCTATCATCCCCAGAGCAATGGTCAGACCGAACGTGCCAACCAGGATTTGGAGAGAGTGTTACGATGTTTGGTATCCAAGAATCCTTCTTCCTGGAGCCAACAGCTTTCTATGGTTGAGTACGCTCATAATTCACTACCAGTGTCATCTACGGGCCTCTCTCCGTTCCAGTGTAGTATAGGGTACCAGCCACCTATTTTTCCGAGTCTGGATTCCGAAGTCGCGGTCCCCTCCGCCCACGCCTTCGTCCAGAGGTGCCACCGCACATGGACCAGAGCCCATGAGACTCTGCTCCAGGTGGGGGTGCGCACCAAGGCTAAAGCCGATCGCCACCGGTCTAAGCCTCCCGTATACGTTGTGGGTTTAAGTGTGGCTTTCTACCAAGAATATTCCGCTCCGTTCCGTATCTAATAAACTTGCTCCCAAATTTATTGGCCCATTCACTCTCACCAAGATCATTAGTCCGGTGACAGTCCGCCTCAAACTTCCTCCGGCGTACAGGAGAATTCACCCCGCCTTTCACGCATCCAAATTAAAGCCTGTTTTTCATTCTCACTTTAATCTGCCTGTCCTGGTTCCCCCACCGCCGCGTCTCGTAGATGGGGAACCTACGTATTCGGTTAATCGTATTCTGGACTCGAGACGGAGGGGACGCGGATTCCAGTACCTGGTGGACTGGGAGGGTTACGGTCCGGAGGAGAGAAGTTGGGTTCCTGCTAGGCGCTCCTAGGTGGAGGGGTACTGTCACGGTTCATGAATTCACTATCTCGCTCTCGTACATTTTACGTGTGTGTGTGTTTGGAATGTGTGTGTGTGTGATTGGGTGTGCTGACGATTGGGTTCACCTGCAGCTGTAATCAGCGCTCCAGCTGCGACTGATCAGCGCACCCTATTTATTGTCTCTCTGTTTGTCATGTCATTTGTCAGAGCGTTGTTGGATGTATCCCGTCGTGTTCCTGCCTGCCCTCCTGTTCTTCCTGCCCTCCTGTTCGCACAACAGCATATGTACAAGGTGGATGCAGAGACAGAAGATTCCAGTAGGTAGCAAAAAAGCAATTGTGATGTATTGTGCAGTAGTCAAAGAAGAATGATACTGTTCCAAGAACAGTAAACAGAGCAGCATATCCTTCTCCATTGTTTTTGTTTGATATCCAGCCCTTTCAAATCTACCCTTTCTGTCAAAAATAATAGAAAATGCAGTGTCCTCGCAATTATGCTCCTTTTTAGAAAGAAATTGTATCTGTGAGGATTTCCAGTCAGGATTTAGACAGTATCATAGTACTGAAACTGCTCTCATCAGAGTTACAAATGACTTACTCTTATCATCCGATCGTGGTTGTATCTTTCTATTAGTGTTACTCGATCTTAGCACTGCATTCGATAATATCGACAACAACATTCTTTTGAATAGACTCGAAAATTGTGTTGGCATTAGTAGAATTGCATTGGCATGGTTTAAATCATCCTTATCTGACCATTATCAGTTTGTAGCAGTAAATTAAGCACCGATCACAAGTTCAGTATGGAGTACCGCAAGGCTCAGTGCTAGGACCGTTGCTCTTCACCCTGTACATGCTACCACTGGGAGATATCATTAGGAAGCATGGCCTTAGTTTTCATTGTTATGCTGACGATACTCAGCTCTATATTTCTTCCCGCCCTGATGAAATTTACCAATTCACAAGATTAACGGAATACATAGCTGATATAAAAAAAATTGGATGACTAGTTTTTTCTGCAACTTAATTAAGAAAAAAATGCTTTTTTTTTATTATTGAAAAAAAAAAAAAAAAAAACCTCCACAAGTAGTAACCTAGAATACTGTCTAACACTTGATGGCTGCTCTGTCAAGTCCTAGTAGTCATTTAGGAACCTGGGTGTGCTCTTTGATATCAATCTTTCATTTGAAAGCCAAGTTTCTAGCATCTGTAAAACTGCATTCTACCATCTTAAAAATATATCTAAATTACGGCACATGCTTTCAAAATGCAAAATGCTGAACAGTTAGTTCATGCGTTCATGACCTCAAGGCTAGATTATTGTAATACTCTAATGGGTGGTTGCCCTGGTCCAAAATGCAGCAGCTCGAGTTCTTACTAGAACCAGGAAGTATGATCATATTAGCCCGGTTCTGTCAACACTGCACTGGCTCTCTATTAAACATTGCATACATTTTAAAATCTTGCTTATTACTTACAAAGTAATAATAATGATTTCTAATTAAATGTTTTAGCTCCCCAATACTTGAGCAAGCTCTTAACATGTTATACTCTAATCACTTCTATTGCGGTCTCAAAATTCTGGCCAGTTGATAATACCTAGGATATCAAAATCAACTGCAAGTAGTCGATCCTTTTCCAATTTAGCACCTAAACTCTGGCGCCTAAACTCCTAGCATTGTTCGCTTTACTATGGCATACACGTAAAACATTTTAAATTTATATTATTCAAATCAGTTAATGATTGTTTGGTTGCATTAACTAGGTCAGCCGGAACTGGGAACACTTCCCATAACACCTGAAGTACTCATTACATCATAAAAAGAATGGCATCTACGCTAATGCTAGTCTCTCTGTTTATCCTGAGGTTTAATGCAGTAAGCCAGATCGGGGCCGTATCCAGATCAGATGGTGGACCTGCGCCCAGACATGACCAATGCATCCCTGAAGTGTCTGCAGAGACCATGTAAATTAGACTCCCCCTGAAATTGCCTCATCGACATGGCATCCTCATTAAACCTGTCCCCGGCGTGATGACTCCAATCTTTCGAATATTCCTATCTAATAATTGCCTCATCACCACGGCATCCTCAATAAACCAGTCTCAGGCGTGATGACTCCGATCTTTCGAATATCCCTATCTAATAATTGCCTCACTGACACGGCATGATGGCCATGATGGCATGATAACCTAACCCTAACTGGCACCCCGACGGAGCCTGGTTTCTCCCAAGGTTTATTATGCCACCTGATGGAGTTTTGGTTCCTTGCCACTGTCGCCTTTGGCTTGGCTTGCTCAGTTGGGGACACAAAATTTTCAACAAAATATTCAAATTAATTTTCAACTCAATTACTGATCTGCCCGCATTGTCACTATATGATAATTGAAATGAGTTGGATGACATCACCATTTTCTTTGGAGTGGCTGTACAGCCGAATCAAATTATGTTGCATTATTTTCCTGTCTAACACTGTGAAGCTGCTTTAGAACAATCGGCATTGTAAAAAGCGCTATATAAATAAATTTGACTTTGAAAATAATGACATGCACACAGAGGGTAGATGTTGGCTGGCCGTTTTTCTTATTAGCTGAATGATTCTAAAACTGAATTTGTAGTCTTTGGACCACCAGCATCTATTAATCTGTGTCCTTTATTTGTGAATTCTCATGTTAATGCTAGAAATTTGGGAATTATTTTTTATAACGGCCTAAAACTCGATAAACAATCAATTCAGTGGTGAAGAGTGGCTATCATCTCAGATCCATTGCAAAATTTAAAGTGTTTTCAGTAAAGGATTTGGAGACAGTGATTCATGCTTTTCTTTCCTCCAGGCTAGATTACAGAAACTCACTGTAACTTGGTGTGGCTCAGTCCTCCTTATCCCACCTTCAAATGGTACAAAACGTTGCTGCTAGGCTTCTTACTGGAATTAGAAAAAGGTTTTCTCCTGTTCTAGCTTCACCCTGGTTGCCGGTTGAATATTGTGTTAAATTTAAGGTTTTATTATATGTGTATAAGGGGTTAAATGGCCAGGCCCTTCACTACCAGAAATGTTCAGGGCCTTAAGGTCTTCAAATAGGTTGAAATAGTTGTCTTCTGATGTTGAACGTTTTAAAACCTCACTGAAGACATTTTGTCTTTCGGAAGCATTTGGATCAATTAAGTTTTATTCATTTAAGTATTTCCTTGTCAGCATGTTATGTATTTTATCATTTTATTCTATCATATTGTACAGCACTTTGGTCAGCACTGCTTTTTTAAAAATGTGCTTTAAAAATAAATTTGCCTTTGCTTGCCTTGGTTCGTTTCTTGTTCTAAACTTTGCATGCAGTGGCGGTCATGATTTAGCCTCTACTTTTATTTTTCTATCCTTCCAAGCGAATGTGCTGTAACTGACATGACTCAGTGCTGCCCTCTGACAACTGGTATAGTATAAAACAAGCAATTGCACTGTACAAGTGTCAAACTCGTCCATCCGCGCTCATCCGCAGTTGAGTATACTTTTAAAGCTGTGCAGATATGACTGTGCACAAGACGGAGCGGAACATGGAAAATAAAGTATATCCTGGCCTTAAGCATGTGGGTTAAAACTTAATTACAGATTAAAAGCCTATTTACAACAAGACACAACAGACATGTGGTTACCTGGCACATAAACTTCACAGGATCTGCAGCCTGCTGGAGGGATTGGGCAATATCTCCCATGATGGTGTAGTATTGTAAACAGGCATTGCCTTTAAGCAAGCCTTTACTGTAAAGTGTCACAATCACCTCTCCAGCAGTAAAATCTGAAAAACAAAAGATTATATTACCACCGAAGAATAGTATGAATACTATACATCAGGGGTGTCCAATCCTACTCCTGGGGGGCTAATATATATATATATATACTCAGCACCGTCATGTTGTTAACATGTTGGTTTTTCTTTTCAGTGCAATTACAACACGTAGGGACTGGCTTCAGATTTGTGCCGTGTGAGTCATATGATAGTTTCTATTTTTTTTCTATTTTAGTTTCTATCTTTAAAGCTTTACTTCCAGGGTCATTCTATAATTGCAGGTACATCTCTAGTCCGTGATGTGTAATTTCCCCAGTGCTTATGTTCATATTACAACATTATATTTTCCCCAGTTACACTACTACATTTGGAAAAACCCATATCTTTTGTTCAAAAATTTGGTTCATATCACATGGAACCCTGGTATTCAACTGTCCGGTTTTGTAAAGTTGCTCATTCTAATCTGCATTTAAGCATGGAGATGATCTCAAACATAAATTAATTTCATAGTTTTACCTTCAGTTAGATTAGATAATCAAGACATTAGGTTGTGTTCTTCAAAAATAATAAGTGTTTATTGTGCGATTTATGTGTCTGAAAAACCATTGCCAATTAAGTTACCCACTTGAAAAACCCCTTTCAAAAATAAATGGATTGAAACTCTGGGACCAAGGCAAGAGGATTCAAATACAGACGATTTTACAGGTTTTAATAATAGAATTAACAGGAACCAAAACAGAAACCATAAACAGGAGAGAACCAAACACATAACAGCCATCAAAAGACAAGACAAGACCTAGAACATGAGCAAACACTGGGGTATTTATACACAAGTCAAGGGCTGATGAGGGACAGGTGTAGGTGATTTGTTTTACCCTTAAGGCCAAAGTGTACACACATACTGAAAGCGCACTGCTGGATTTTTGTAACCGTGCATACTTTGCATGTGCACATGCTCATTTATTTTTTTGCAGTATTTACATGGGTTGTAACTTGTGGCGAGAAATTGCTCAAAACTGCACATGCATCAAACGCCTGTGTACACATACTAGTCAAAAGAATTATACTTTGCCAGGCTGTGCGCTCAACTGTGTGCATACGCTCGCATCCATGTAAAAAAACGAAGTATACTTTCAGCTTCCTTGCACTTTGACCTTGTTGCCATGGTAACTAAAAGGGACAACATCAGACAAACAAGGCAGCAAGGCAAACAGGTGCGGTGTTCGAAATCGCCCCTTATACCCTCATTCACTAGGCTATTCCCTACATTACTCCACTAATATAGTCCACTTGAAGGAGTGAATGAAAATTAAACTCTACTTGCCATTTGATAATTATTTGAAACATAGCAAACTCGCAGTAACTAGCATGTATAAACCGTAATTAAACCATTTAATAATCGATTAAAAAGGAATTTATACCTGTATGATATTATGCTGGACCAGTGCGGTTTGGAAAATGGAGGAATGGATGATTCAGCTGCGGTCGCAATTTCTGGTGAGATGCGGGTATTCATTCAGCATGTGGCTACTCTCTTTTTAATTTTCCACAACCAGGTAACCGAGAGATTGGCTAATAGAAATAAGTAGCTACTTGATTTTAAGAGTTTTATGTAAGGTCCTGTTTGTGTTTTGGGAAAAAAAGAATCACACATTGTCAACTTCAAAGCGCACCCCTAATTATAGAATAACCCTCCAATTAATTGTAATTGCATGGAAAAGAACGAGAACAAGGAAGTCATACAGGTTTGGAATGACATTAAAGGTGTGAAACTGAAAACAGTTTTCATTTTGTGGCATTCATACCTTTAAAATGTCAAGTCAAGCCAAATTTATTCATAGAGCTTTTCATAATACTCATTGTTTCAAAACAGCTTTACAGAAAATCATAATGTTAATATTTATAATATCTTAATATTGTCATGCAGCAGTCACATTTAGCAGATTAGAGCTGCAACCATACTATTTTCTACATCCTTTCATTCATTCAAAAAAGAAAAACATCTATGTAGGCCATCTTACCAGGTGCAGTGACACTCAGTGTGCTCTCATTCCAATTCACAGGCTTCACTCTCACTCGCTGCTTGTTCCCACTGAACTCCACCTCTGCATCTTTGCAGGCAAAGATCTCCTGCAGAAGAATGAATATCTTCCCTGGATTCTGTTAAGACGCACAGCATGGCAATATTCAGTCTAACCTACACAATGTGAAGAGCTCTAGCTCAGTTAGATGGCAGTGTTAAGCATTTACAAACAAAGTGCTTGCAGAATTCAGGCCCAGCTGTATGAACCTGCTTGAGTGACAATTTAAAAGCATCTACTCTATCTGCCCTTGACTGATAGACTGGCTATGAATGATTTGCAAGGTACATCAGAAACATTTGAGTGTTCAAGATAGTTTAGCAATAAATGAAAATTTGATCATCATTTAAAATAACCCTCATGTCATTCCAAACCCACACAATACCTTCAAAACAAAAAGAGATATTTTTAATGAAACCTGAGAGATCAGAAAACTTTCAAGCTTCAAAAAGTGTATGAGGACATTGTAAAGTCACTTTGTATAATTAACGCGTTAAATATAGCCTTTTCCTCGCATTTGTCGAGACACACACATAGAGCTCAACAAATACAAATCGCTGTGTCCGAATATGCTTACTTCCATCTTAATAGTATGTACGAATTCAAAGTGTTCATAACGCAGTAGGTGAAATGTACCCGGATGACCTCCAATGAGATTCTGAAGTGCTCATTCGACGGACACATTACCATCCCATGAGGCCATGGGAGAGGATTTGTAAATCGAGGTGAAGCGACGCAACTGATGCAGCAGGTCAATGAAAACACTTTTTTAAATAGTCGCAAAGTAGGTTTCAAACCAAATGTAACACTTACTATTGTTATGGAATGCAGACTCAGACAAAGAGGAATGATGTTAACAATGATGTTTATTAACAGCACAGAGCAGAACAGGCAATGACTGGTGAGTATACAGTTCAGATAGGCTTAGGAGATGGGATATGGCGATATAACCAAACTTTCCTTTATCTTACAGATGCAGGAGATAATGGAAGATGGAGCAGACGGATGGATGGATGCACATACCTCACTGTGAATGTTGACTATGGTTTCCAGTAGGATTCCCCCTGGTCAGGGGCTGGAGCGGTCATTGGACTGTGCTCAGGGGCTGAAGTGGCTGTGTGTGTGGCCCAAACACACATAATGGCAGACACATAAATGGTAAGGATCACTTTGGAGATTTCACTCATTGGAATGGACTCTGGGATTTCACACACACAAACGGACTTAGGAGTGGACTCTGGACTTGTGGACTCTGGAATCACAGGAAGTATGAGTTGTCTCTTGGGAGTGGATTGGCTCAGCAGGAGGGCATATAGAACATATTGTTTTAACGTACAGTTGCTAATTATCCAGTTGCTATTATTATTAAATAATGGAAGACGGAGCAGATGTATGGATTATGTAGCAAGCTTGATGATGGTGCAGATAAGAAACAGGTGATGGCTGAAGGAGTGCAGGTTAGATCAAGGAGGGATACTGGGAAATGTAGTGCCAGAGTGACAGGTGACTGAATTGGTGACCGTGACAACTATACACAGTATGCGATTTTTTGGACACAGCAAATGTCTTTATTAACTTTTTACAGGGAGTGCAGAATTATTAGGCAAATGAGTATTTTGACCACATCATCCTCGTTATGCATGTTGTCTTACTCCAAGCTGTATAGGCTGGAAAGCCTACTACCAATTAAGCATATTAGGTGATGTGCATCTCTGTAATGAGAAGGGGTGTGGTCTAATGACATCAACACCCTATATCAGGTGTGCATAATTATTAGGCAACTTCCTTTCCTCTGGTAAAATGGGTCAAAAGAAGGACTTGACAGGCTCAGAAAAGTCAAAAATAGTGAGATATATTGCAGAGGGATGCAGCAGTCTTAAAATAGCCAAGCTTCTGAAGCGTGATCATCGAACAATCAAGCGTTTCATTCAAAATAGTCAACAGGGTCGCAAGAAGCGTGTGGAAAAACCAAGGTGCAAAATAACTGCCCGTGAACTGAGAAAAGTCAAGCGTGCAGCTGCCAAGATGCCACTTGCCACCAGTTTGGCCATATTTCAGAGCTGCAACATCACTGGAGTGCCCAAAAGCACAAGGTGTGCAATACTCAGAGACATGGCCAAGGTAAGAAAGGCAGAAAGTCGACCACCACTGAACAAGACACACAAGCTGAAACGTCAAGACTGGGCCAAGAAATATCTCAAGACTGATTTTTCTAAGGTTCTATGGACTGATGAAATGAGAGTGAGTCTTGATGGGCCAGATGGATGGGCCCGTGGCTGGATTGGTAAAGGGCAGAGAGCTCCAGTCCGACTCAGACGCCAGCAAGGTGGAGGTGGAGTACTGGTTTGGGCTGGTATCATCAAAGATGAGCTTGTGGGGCCTTTTCGGGTTGAGGATGGAGTCAAGCTAAACTCCCAGTCCTACTGCCAGTTTCTGGAAGACACCTTCTTCAAGCAGTGGTACAGGAAGAAGTCTGCATCCTTCAAGAAAAACATGATTTTCATGCAGGACAATGCTCCATCACACGCGTCCAAGTACTCCACAGCGTGGCTGGCAAGAAAGGGTATAAAAGAAGAAAATCTAATGATATGGCCTCCTTGTTCACCTGATCTGAACCCCATTGAAAACCTGTGGTCCATCATCAAATGTGCGATTTACAAGGAGGGAAAACAGTACACCTCTCTGAACAGTGTCTGGGAGGCTGTGGTTGCTGCTGCACGCAATGTTGATGGTGAACAGATCAAAACACTGACATAATCCATGGATGGCAGGCTTTTGAGTGTCCTTGCAAAGAAATGTGGCTATATTGGTCACTGATTTGTTTTTGTTTGGTTTTTGAATGTCAGAAATGTATATTTGTGAATGTTGAGATGTTATATTGGTTTCACTGGTAAAAATAAATAATTGAAATGGGTATAAATTTGTTTTTTGTTAAGTTGCCTAATAATTATGCACAGTAATAGTCACCTGCACACACAGATATCCCCCTAAAATAGCTAAAACTAAAAACCACTTCCAAAAATATTCAGCTTTGATATTAATGAGTTTTTTGTGTTCATTGACAACATGGTTGTTGTTTAATTATTAATGTTGTAAAATGAATCCTCAAAAATACAACTTGCCTAATAATTCTGCACTCCCTGTAAAGCTTAATGAATATAAAATCTCTCAGGTTTCATAAAAATATCTTCATTTCTGTTTTGATGATGGTCGAAAGTATTATGGGTTTGGAATGACAGAATTTTCATTTTTGGGTGAACTATCCCTTTATGTAGCTGAAAATATTTCAGAAAATTGTCCATAAAAAGGTTAATTATTAAAAATAAAAAAGATGCGTGTCTCACCTCACATGGTACACGACTGGGTAGGACCAATAAAGTCTGAATAGCTACAGGAGCACCACTAGACAGTTTCTTCTCTATTTTCAGCTCCTGAACTGATCGCCCATCCACTGCTGCTGCCTGTCCACCTGGAGAAACATACTGTATTAATGAACTACTGCTGATATAAGCTGTGAGGAAATACTGTATGTAGATGCTCACAGAGACAGGCCTGATATATTAAATAGCCTTTGGGATGGCTTACCAACAAGCTCTATCAAATACAACAAAAAATTGAGCTGTATAGAACACTGACGTGTTCTACACAGAACAAAAATTCAGTGAAATGAATAAAAAACTTTTCTTCAAAAACAAAATGAATTTCCTATTATCACTGTAAAGCTGCTTTGAAGCAATCTGTGTTGTAAAAAGCGTTATATAAATGAAGGTGACTAGTGGAATGATAGTGGAATCACATTATTTCAGAATTTAAAGTTAACATGAAATCAAAATTGACATGGAATTGACATATTTTATGGAATAATTATTATAAATGATTTATGCGTGCACATCATTATTATTTTAAAATTCATGTGCCCTCTTTATCTTTAATCGAAATAACTTCCCCTCCCACTTGCAATGATATCTCTGACGTGTTCACTGGTGTGAAGGTGGGACAACCTGTCACTCACAGCAATAGCAAATAATAACGATCCAACTATCCAATTTATTGTAATGGAAAAAATCAAGCCCCGCCCTACATTTATTATTTTCTTGTTTGAGAAGCTGTTTCACTTGGATACGTCACAATAGGGACAAAAAGACTATCCAACTTCTATTTCATGTTGACTTTAAATCTCCTCTCTAGTGACCTCTTATTCATTTTAAAATGTCTTTATGGTGTTCCCCCATACCTCAGTAATATGATAATAAAATACAGTATACTCCAGCTAAATCATTCAGATTGTCATGACCCCGGTGTTGTGTCTTTTGTTTTGTATGGACTTTTATGTTGAGGGGGATTCTCCGTTCTCATTGTTTCTGTGCTCCTTCCCTGTGTTTTGTTTCTGTTTCTCTTGTGTAGCGACTGAGACAATTCAGACACAATTATTTGTCCAATTTAACAAGTAATCCGTAGAGCTCACTCTGAAAGTCTATGGACCCATCCCCCGAAAAGGCCCATGAGAGCAAGGAAGTGCTCTCTGGTCACAGGACACCTAAAAACTGATAAGGTTTACAACTCAAAGGAATGTGCAGAGAGCTGAAAGTGTATATCTGAAAAATACAAATAAACCATCTTAAATCCATATAGCTTATATATAACCACTTGAGAAATATATAAACATATATCCATCTCATGCCTTGTTTTTATAGGGTTTGGTGTGTATTATGTATTAATTTAATCTCTGTTGGATTTATGTTTCTGAATTGCATACTATGGTTAACGAAAATCATGGGTATGGCATGTTTGGTGTCTGCGAAGTTGTAATCTAAAGATCTGCATGATCGTGTATAGGATATGTCGATACCTGTGCAGCATATTAGTATTACAAGAACCTTTAACAGTTCCTTCAGCAGTAACCAATTGGCAAAGGATCTGCTTGGGCCAGTTGTTCAAAGGTAAAATGATCGGATTTTGGTTATCGGATTGGATCAAATCTTGAAAATGGGTTGTTCAAAAGGGAAAGAAGGGATCTGAAATCAGATTAGATCACGGAATCCAATTCTAGTTTTAATCTGGATCAAACCTTCGGGTAGGATTTCAAGGTGGATTCCAGGAAGAAAATGTAGTAAAACTTTAAAACTGGTCAAAAACATTTGTATCATATAATACACAAAAACATATTTTATTTTGCTCTTGATTAGTTAGGCTAATTGTTAAAATAATAAATTAGAAGTAGACATTAGGCTACCTATTAAGCCTTTCGGTAGCCTATAGTCAAAGTAAAAAAAGATTTAGCCATATAAAATAATCCCCAAACAGCTGTAAATATCAAACAAAAATATTATATTACATTTACAATGTTTTTTTTATCACGTATAAGAGTTTTTTACTTCTTATCAATTATGAGAGATGAACCAGTCAAAAGGTTTCTCAGGTGAACGCTACGCAAAACTTTTCTGAGAGAATGCAAAAGCATTTGAATTGAAAAACTATTTTTCCCATCACCATGTCCCTTTAGGGACTCCGTAGAGCACTAGTTGGTAATCTGAAAAGGTGTGTATTTGGATGAGGGTGATCTAATCCAATTTTGCTTTGAAAAAACGGCACAAAAGTAAGATGGATTACCTGATCCTGGATAACAAAACATGCGATTTCAAACTCCAGATCATTTTGATCCAGATTAAATGTTTTGACCAACTGGCCCCTTGAGACAAAGGATCGTAAAACGGTCCCTCCGAAAGCCTGAATACGATTGGCTCTGTGACTGAAGAGGTGGTGAACTCTTGCAGACCTTCAATCTCTCCTCTCTCTCTTCTTCTTCTGCTTCACGGACACCACACGCTGTGTCTGTGGGCTCTCACCCAGCAGGGTGCTCACATGGCAGGCCTCAACACACACCGAGCCAAAGGCCTCACAAGGCCATGGAGCAGAAGGCCCAAACTATGCATGCCATGTGCAACTTCCTCCACGTATTCGAAGCAACCACGAAACTCATCATTTCTTCTTCATCCAATACAGAAGACCTTGATCGCCAAGTCAAAGCCATCGGACGGAACCAACAAACTTTCTCCTGCGATTTCACCTCGGATTGTCTTCTACAGCTCAGGCTAAATGCAAGTAAAGTACGAAACAGAAATCGCTGTGTAGTTAGTAAAACTGTAAACTCTTTGTTCAGACAAATACGTTTTTTAATGATGGTTCTTCACAAAGGTTCTAGACTTTCTGCATAACTCCATCAATCTGTTCTGAACCTTTTCCCTCCAACCACTTTAACCTTACCTCTTATCATGTATGTATCGTGTTATGTATGTATTATGTCCTTATGTTTAATGTTAGTTTTAGTCTTGTTCCGTGATTTAGTTATTAAAGTTTGTGCACAATATATGTTTGGTCCTGACTTCCTGCCTGCAAACAAATTGTCCCTTAAATGATCGATCTTGCTAATGAGCTCTAAACGCTTAGGTAAATTCAAAGAAATAATACTTTTTCTGTGGCAATGAAAAATATCCTTTTCTAAGAATTAAATTAATAATCAATACTGAACGTCCTTAGGACGAACTGATTGAATGATTGTAATGTAAATGTAGCTACATCAAGTCAATCTAGTTAACTAATTAAAATATTCATAATTAATCATAATGAATAATCATAATGAGTTATGAATAATTATTAATATTTCCCCTCAGAGCTAATTCCCTGCACTTGGTTACCGTGTTAGTTACTATATTTGCCATCATTAGTTACACCCAAGTGAGCCACACACGTCCTAAAAGATGAAGCCAAAGCATCTCGATCGCCCGCAGGTGGTCGGTCCCAGTACAGCTCATAAACCCTGCACCCTTCATCTATTCTAATGGGACGCAAGACAAACTAAACTAATCAAATTACACTTCAAGGGATAGTTCATCCAAAAATGAAAATTCTGTCATCATTTACTCACCTTCAAGTTGTTCCAAACCTGTGTGAGGTTCTTTGTTCGGCTGAACACAAAAGAAAATATTTTGAAGAATGTTTGTAACCAAGCATATAGAGCAACCATTGACTACCATAGTATTTTTTTCCCTACTATGGTAGTCAATGGTTGCTCTCTCTGCTTGGTTACAAACATTCTTCAAAATATATTATTTTGTGTTCAGCAGAACAAAAGAACTAATACAGGTTTGGAACAACTTGAGGGTGAGTAAATGATGACAGAATTTTCATTTTTGGGTGAACTATCCCTTTCAAGTAAGTTTTTTCCAAAGATGGTTTCTGTCATTTTAGGTAGATTTATCACACTGATGTAAGTACAAGTGTTTTTTTTTTTTAATACGTTTGATTTTACCTAAAAAAACGGGGGTGTGATGTCATAATTGACAGCTTCTCTGAGTGAAGTTGTCACTGAGGCACCAACTGACTTTGTTCAGGATTTTCGGGAGGAGATTGGAGCTTTAGCCTTAATTTCTTCATTTCCATAACTGTTTATTTCACACCGATATAATGAGTTGTTCTGCAATAAACTGTACTATCAGATACTGCAGGAGTGTGGGCAGGGTTTTGATATAACGGCTGTACTTCCTGCTCTCTGCTGTGCAGATTCAGGTCCCGAGGTCACTACTGCGCAGATGCAGGTCCCAAGTCCGCACAAGATGTCAGCGCCATATTCAGACATTGGCGGCTTCACTTTTCTACAATGGAAGATAGTGAAGGTCGTCCATCTTTTTTACAGTCTATGATTACACCTGTCATTAATTAATCTCTGATTTCTCTGTGTATTCAAGCTTGTGCTTTTAAGTGTTTTGATAGTTGTTGTTTGATCGTATTTGTGTATTGGATCTGGGGTTACTGGATGTTACGTTTTTTTCCCCTCCTTGTTCCCTGGATTATGTTTCCTCGTGTGGACTATTTGAATACTTCCCTCGTTTGGATTATCTGTGTTTTTGCCTTTTGTCATAAAAGTTGTCTGGATTCTCTCTTTCTGTCTCATCTCTTCGAACCCATTACACAGATCATCCAACTGCAAGCTAACAGCTGAAAAGTGGGGTCATAAGTCCCAAGCAGTGGTACTTTCTCCCAGACAACAGCGGACATAAATCAAACTTTTAAAAGTTTTCACAAAGCTTGCTTAAAATGTATTTAATTTAATTCCTCTCCCTATTTTATTTTATTTTATTATTTTATTCATTTTATATCCATTTAATCACTTATTTTATTCTTACTCAGTCTTTGATTGTCTTGAATTTCCTGTTTAATGTTGCTGTTTTTGTTAAAACAAGTCAGGCCTGAATTGATGTCACGAAATTCTGTATACAACTGTCAGAAGGTTGGTATACAGCATGCATGAACGAGAAACAGGAGTAGGCCTAAACAAAACAAACAGTCTTTAAAGGGTTACTTCAGTGATTTAGCATTAAGCTTTGTATTTAAACCGGGTCATTTATGCAGTAGAAATGTGAAATTATTTTTGAATTTGGTGCCTTCTAGACTGAGAAAATACAGAAAATGTATTTTTGTCTCATGTGAATGAAAGACAACAACTCCCAGAATGCACTTGCTTCGCTGCCCCACGAGGACACTCTGTACACCATCGTTGTAATCTTCATAGTGTAGGGATTATGAATCAGATCAAATAATAACTCAAAGGGGAATTGAATTAAAATGAAAGTGACTCGAATTACATTATAAATAATTCAGAATTAATCTTTACACCTTAAAGGGGACTCTGTTAAAGGGAAAACTAGGTCTATTTAGCTCAAATGAATGAATTAATGAATTCATAGGGAATTTTGAGAGAGTCTATTTTACAGCCGAGCAAATGACTCTTCCAGCGTTCATTTGAACGGGCCGTAAATATCAACTCTGCAGTGGATATTAATATCCGAACAATAGTGAAACACTATTTAACAGCCAGGTAACTTAGATCGGCAGTTCAATACATTAAATTCGTAAGCACATAACACAAGAACAGTTATCTTTGAATACAAACGGAACTTTATTGATTACTCTAACACATCATACTAAATCTAACATAAACACACACACTCGCACATTCACACGCGTTGCAGAAAGGAAGAAAGTGAGGAAAGAATGAGTTTTAAGAGAGAGAAATGATGAAATCCCAAGCAATATGCATTTATGACACATGACCTGAAGAAACCATTGATCATTAATTTATCCTCCTATCATTTCTTAGGCGGGGTTATTAAATTTGATCTCAATGCACCAGTTCAGCTCGGAATCTAGAGGTATTACTTGCGTTTGTGTCTCGCGTGTCGTCTCTGGCAGGGGACTCCCTGGCTGGAGAGGGGTTTTCCCGGGTCTTTGATTCGTTTGATTTGATTTGATTTGAGGTCTGGTCATGTCTTTTGATCGACGTCTTGGGAAGCCAATCACGTGGCGTGTTGGCGGCTGGATGGAAGTCTTGTGGGCGTTGTTTGAAGTTGAAGCGCGCTGTTGGAGACTGGTTGAGAAACTTTGCGGCGAAACTTAACAGAACACGAGACTTAACGGAAAGAAAATAAACTTTAAGTAAAAGAAAGGAAAGTAAGAGAAGAGCAGGTGGCCTGAATGAAATCTGTAAACCCATTACCTCTGATTGTCTCCTTGGTGAATTCTGGAACTGCACTGTGAACAGCTCCCGACTGGGCAGAGCTCTCCTGGGAGCTCTCCGTTCAGAACTCAACTGGTCAACTGGAACTCTTCGTTCTTTTCTGAGGTTAAAACTCATATTTGCCCATCCGATGGGTTCTGGCCAATTAGGGTTCAGGGGTGACTGTGTTTCCACCCCTCCCATAAAATTGGGTTATCTATGGTAATTTAGTTTCCTGCTCTTAAGTAAATTTAGACCTAATTTCTTACTATAAGGACATTATCCATTCTACAAAGATTTAATTCAGCTCATCTGTTGGATTATACCCATACGAACAAAAAGATATCAAACACGGTGGCTTTTCATCCACTCATTCAATAGTTACATAATTGCATATATTGGGAGTGATATACATGCATAATAGTCACGTGTATCAGTTGTAGGCACACTAACAAGCTATGTCGAAGGCTATTTGAATGCAAGTCCAATAATCAATGATTTGATGCACTTCATATGTAACAGTTTCTGTGAGTTTGCTTGGAGTTTTAGCTGTGTCACGTGGAGTTCATTTACCGGTCATTGAAAAGACAGAGATCTGGTTTGTTTCTTTGTCTTGTGATCACACCGAGTCGTTTGTCCTCTTTGTCTAAGTTTTGGTCAAAAGTTCATAGGCAATCAAGTAATTATTATATAAAAGTAGTAGCTCCGGGCAGAATGGAGCCTACGTCTCTCTGGTGATAGATGGTCGATTTCCTGGGGTCGGGTTGAATGGGGCTTTATGTGGAATCATTTCTGATCGAATCATTTGGAAGATTCATTAATCTATGTGTCTGCGCCCACAATTCCTACATATTTCCCCCCTTCGTTAGGCGATGCGTTGGGATGAAGACATCGGCGAACGCAGTAGAAACACAGGAAGAAGAAGCAGACACAAAACACAACAAACAACAAGACAACACCTCCATGATTGGCCATTGTACTGGTGCAGGGCCTTAGATTATCTGAGTACTAATGGCTTTAAACTTTAAACTTAAGGTTAACTTGAAGTTTACGTTTTAACTTTCTTCGGTTTATTGTGTCGACGTAGTATAGTTTAATTTTGGTATTGTTATTCTAATTTGGTTCGGTACGGTGACTCTTTGACCAAATTCTGTGATTAAATAGTTTTGTTTGTTTTCTTCTCTTCTAAATCGTACTAGGTTGAGACCGTTGTACCTTTCTTCGTGACCTGGTGACATCATTTGTAATAAAAATGAGGTGACCCCTTAATCACGGAGCTCTCTAGCTCACATTCGTTTTAAGGTGGCATGCCGATATTAGGCGTGGTGCGTCAATCCCTATATCGTGATCTTGACCCTCATGGGGTAGACAGGCATTTTACCTAATAAAAGAAGAAGGAGAGGGAAGGAAGAGGTGAAACAAAACAAAGCGGTTGAGTGTTTCTAGGTCTTGCCTACAACTACTGTTGTGCAGCTAAGGTGTCGTGTACCCTAACTTAATGAGAGGTGTTCTACTTGTTGGGTAGATTGTGCAATGTTTCCTATGATGAGTGTAGCCGGGTCCATGCTAAGCTAGTTTCTGAAGCTAGTTTCTACCTGTGAGAAGAACATGTTTGTTGAATGTTTTCCATGGCAGATGTGGTTAACTTCTGTATGTTAGCGAATATGTAAGTGGTGTAATGTATGTAATGTAGTGGATGTATGGTCAGATCTGTTCCAGTCTGTTTTGGTCCCCCCTTTTCTTGAAGGTGTGTCAAGCAAAATCTGACTGTCCTATTTCCTGTCCTCTTCATTGCGTTTGAGGAATTCTCTCATGAATAGCTGCATGAATTCTTGTGAATTGCTGCTTTGCTTGTGCCAGCGGTCGTCTGGTTGTTTGGATCTGGCATTGGCATGAGAGTCCCGTTCTTGGGCGTACTCAGTGCTGTGCTCAACTGAGTGGTGCCGAGGTGGGTTTTGTCATCACTTACCCACGTTAGATGCTCTGGAATGTGTGGTATGATGATGGCCTTTGGTATCTTTAGGGTTTCTTGCGAAGCGAGGCTGGTCCCGTGGCTTTTCCGAGCGGTTGGTGTGGTAGCTATCAAGGGAGTCACATTCTCTGTGCTATTTATGATGGACTGTGGTGTTGTCATGCCACTGGGTGTCGTCCAGTGCAAGGCTTGGGTCTTGGTTGATGGAGTTTGACACTGTGGATGTTTTCAAACCTTTCTTTGAGGCCATCTTTTGTTTGATGTAAGCCTTGTGTGTTAGGTCACGCAGCTGTTGGATTGTCATCGTGTCTGGGCAGGCCATGATGCCTAGATGATGACTCATTCCAGGGTGCATGTTTCTCAGGAAGAGGGTTTTGAAGTTCACATCCTCTTCAACTTCAGGTTCGTTATGTGCACCAAAGTAGGCTTGTTGGAAACGGCTGTAGTAGGCTTGGGGAGTCTCTTGTTGACCTTGTTTGGTTTCCAAGGCGATTAACAGTCTGTGTTCAGACTCTGGGCCTGTAAATTCTTGGGTCAGCGTCTCACATAGTAGCTGGTAGTTGTACTTTACGTGAACAGGTTGCCGGTCTAAAAAGCTTCGTACCTCATGACTGGATGTGGCTCTGAGGATGTATAACCTGTCTCGGTCGGGCACATGAGGTCTTGCCTCTAGGTAGAAGTCAATATCTCGGAGGTAGGCTTGGATGTCGTGGCCCTCCGTGGAGTTTGGGTTGAACTGGGTGATGTTCTTAGCGAGCTTGTCAAGGTTTTCAAAGGACATCTGTGCAGCTTCGGAGTCTGCTTGGATGAGCTCTCTTTTGTTTGCCAAAGCGAGTTCAGTGGTGAAGACCGGTGACGTTTTGGGTTGTGGCCATTCACTTCTTCTGTTGTATGGCAGTTCTGGGAAGGGGGACTGTGTTCTACTCAGCAGTAGTGATGCTGAGGGAGTCCTCTCCCTTCTTGGCTCTGGTCTCTGTTTGACAGCATGATTGAGTTCATATCTGACCGCGAAGAGCTCGTTGTTGGCGTCGTCTCGCTGCCGGATCAGATGGTCCGTCTCAGTGCTGTACCTTTCAAGGTGGTCTTCCAGAGCATTGATTTTAGAGTTCTGGTCTTTAAAATCAGCATTGGCTTTCTCTAGCTGATGTTCAGAAGACTGGAGTTGGTTTACCAGGTGTTTATGTGCAGTCTTTAAAATCTTGTTTGTCGCGTTCAGCGAATGCAAGGGCTTCTTGGAGCTTGTCAACTTGTTTCTTTGATTCTTGCTCCGCTTCGTCAGCCACTTTGAGTTTGTCTTGAGCTTTAGCTTTGAGCTGGTCTGTGCAGCGTTGAGTGTGCATCAGCTCTCTCAGGAACTCAGTGGTCTGACGCTTGAAGTCGTCCTGGACTTTCACTTCCAGCTTGTCTATGCGGTTTTGGACACGTGTCAGCTCCTCTTGAAGGTGGATGATGTGCTTGACGCTTAGTTTCAGCTGGGCTGTGAAGGCGTTGCTTAGGGAACAGGTGATCTTGGCTAGTTCCATGTGGTTAATGTTCTGTTGTTCATGTGTCAGGAACCTTCTCAGAATCATGATTATTTTAAAAAATAATAACAGTTCAATTGTCTTTGGTGTGAGGCAGTCTGTAATGCCTCTGAGACAGGCATCCACATCTTCCCCTTGGGCAGTGGGGTTTGTCGTCTGTGACATGTTGGTACGCTGGGAGAAGAGACTGACACAGATCTGTGTGGGGTATAAGCCTATGTGTGGTGGAACAGCTATGTGTTTTCAATTTCAATTGAAAGAAACAAATAACATTCACTGGGAGAAATGTTTTTTTTTTCCAATAAATACTTCCTATCAATGAAAATCTGTTTTCAAAAGGGAAACAATATTATTGTTTATGTTACAGAGGAAAATAATACAATAATAATGCTGATACCTCTTTTCTTAGTCTGACAGGATTGACACCACACACCTTACAGGCAGACCGCTTACGCAGGGAGGCGTTGAAGGCGACGGTTGCTCAACACTTGTCTCTGTTAAATGAACTTGGATATGTCCATTTTTAATTGCGTTTACAAATGCAGGGAAAGTATGGAGAACAAAGGAGGGTTTGATTACCAATCAAATACCTACTGGTTTGTTTCTCTGGGAAGGATTATGTTTTTTCTTTTAGAAATTATCAATGTGTTACGAACTGCTCCAAGACTCGAAGGTGGATCCAATCGCAGCTTTATTTGAGGGCAATCCAGAGGCGTAATCCCAGGTACAGGCAAGGGTCATACACAGACAGGCCGTCAAAACAAAGAAACAAACAAAACAGGCAGGGACCAGAGGCAAGAGAGTAATCCAGGGAACAGGGCAAGATATCAAAAAACAAGAAACAAGAAAATCAGGAGAGTGCTCAGAAATGCAGGGTAACGTATAGACAAGACTTTGCGGTGAGTGAATGAATGACCATGGTATAAATAGACAGAGACTAACAGGATGGTGAGAGACAGGTGAATGCAATCAGTGAATGAGGTACAGGTGAATGTGATCAGTGATAAGTGATGATGAGTCCAGGCAGTGAGTTATGGGAAATGTAGTTTGTGAGTAATCATAGTCTTAAGTGTGGAGTGCCCTCTGGTGGCTCTCAAGGGCACTCCAGCTGGTAACCGTTACACAATGGTTCTTCCAGGCTTGTTCCCTATAAATATGAAGAATAAGATGAAATAGAGCAGGACAGAACAGGGAAGACGCAAGGAGAAGGGAGGAAAGGAAGGAGATCCGGCCCCGCAAATGGCTCTGAAGCCTTTATGTCTGACTACGAGTATAAAATTGATAGTTGATGGTCAACTAATCACACAAAATAAAAATTTAGTCAACAAGGATTGTCTCTGATTTATTTTGAAACTCGTAGGAATCTGGCACTGTCTCCTATTGAAGCTCAGGTGTGTTGCATTTGGAAGATTCATTAATCTGTGTCTGCACCACAATTCCTACAATAGTAATGCAATCATTTAGTTCAATTAGAGAATAAACACTACAATTAAAAACTGAACGTGTCTTTTCAATAAAGTGTGAGTGAGCCGAATGGCACAGACGCAGCAGGAGTCAGATTTCATTCATTACAAAGAGCTGAGGTAACGTTAAGCCCCAGTCTGGCACATTTTCAGATCGCATATGGAAGCTAAACTATCACAGGAATTCAATGAAAAGTTGAAACACTCACTTTGCTCTGCATCGCCCCGTTATGAATGTCCTTACATTGTGTGCGTGAGATCTCTCCCATATGGACGGGTTAATAACATGCGGAACAGCTCCATCTAGTGGCTGTTGTCTTTAGCCTCTGGCCAAAAAATCCTCCGATGGCGCAAAATGACGAAATTTGCGTCATCGGAGGATTTTTTCCAGAAATAAAATGCATAATTCTCTCGTCTCAGGGGGATATGAGGGTAAAGTACTATAATTTGAATATACTACCAGGTTTCTACTGATACAAAGCCTAATGCTAAATCACTGAAGTTACCCTTTAAGCACACTGACCTCACTTAAAATCAAGACTGGAACCAACAATGGACAGATCAGAACCGGGAGTACAGACTATCAGTCCAAATCTGATTTTTGTGCATATCCGATTGAAATTCGATCAGATTTAGCAAGTGTGAACGGCAAAAAAATTACATGAAATGTATTCCGTTTCAAGCTGCATTCATATGTGGTTCCCCTTCGAGGGAACTCGAACTGCATCATCGTGATGACACTTCGGGGAACGCCCCTCGCGTAAAGCGTCTGAAGAAACTGTAGAATCAGCCCAATCCGATTGGTGTTGCGTGATGACGTAGTATGTGACGGCATACCCGGAAGATACAAAGAGACGTCTGAACGTAACAGAGATAGCTTTTTTGCTCTTCAGCGTTAGCGCTCTGTGTTTCCAGTCTGAGAGTATTTGGTGTTGTTATCTACCAACGTTGTTTTCACAAGCATACAGGGCTCGCGAATTCCATGGCCGGTCCCGTGCTGTTGAGGCAGCACGGTTGATCTATCATGGACTCGCAGATGGGTCTGTCAGGGGAACTTGAGAGTGCTTATGCATCTTCTCCTTCCCGGTGACAGCTCCATTGTTCTCCTTCCCCGCGTGGAAGCCCGCGCTGCGGCTTCTTCCCCCGGGGTGGAGGACCCGATGCGTGAGCTGTCTGATTCTGAGGAATTAGATGGGCTCCGTATCGAGGCTCGCCTTTCCTAATGCAGATTCAACCTCGAGTTGCCGAGGCGGCACGCAGGTTTGGGTCTGTTATTAGAGTGATACAACGTGACACGGTGAGAAGGGATACTGTGGGTGCGAGGCATGCAGTCAGCTCCTGAGGGGGCGGGCTATTTTCATTCAGAAATATCGCGACGCGTACTGCCGTGCGCCTTCGGGTGTTTCAGCCTCGCGCCCGTTTGGCTTTTTTCTCTAGGGATGAAAGCCAGTTGTATTATAACGGCTTGAACCGCGTTGCTGAGGCAACGTGTGGTTTACGAGCCGTATATAATACAATTAAGCAGTATTGTCTGATAATTGTGGCTGCGTTTTATTCTGAGGAATTAAATGAAATATGATCTGACTTTGAGGAGTTAGATATTCAGCCTATTATTCAGACCTTGTTCACCGTATTTGTGAAATGTGATACTGTTTGGCTTTCTTCTCGAGGGAGGAAGGCCAATTGTATTATAACTGCTTGAGCCGCGTTGCTGAGGCAACGTGTGATTTTCGAGCCGTATATAATATAATCGAACAGTATTCGCTTTCACCTTACTATGGCTGCATTTAATTCCGAGGAATTAAATTAAAATATTATCTGACTATAGGAGTTAGATGTATTTTTTACTCAGCCTATCATTCAGACCAGGTTGCACGGTTGGGTGATTATGATGACATTTAATTCTGAGGAATTGAGTGTCATGTTATCTGACTTTGTTAAGTTAGATACTTAATCAGTCTGTCGCCCAAGCGTGTTTGACTTGTCTGGATATCCATCTAAGATTGGAGGTTGCGGCCCTGTCGAGCTGCTCCCTTAGATGAGGCCCCTGCTGGCCGGCCCCCTCTCCCGGGTAGGAGCGATCGAGGTCGCCTCCCCTGAGGAGCTTTTGGGAATCGATGTTGTGCTCCCGCCGTCTAGTACGTTTCGGGCCACATCGTTTCTCAGCGCACGCGCGCTGCACCAGCCGCCTCTAGCAAGACCTGCGGCGGTCCAGCAAACGCGTACGCACACCGAAAATCTTCCTCGATTTCGCCCTGCCGGTTAGCCGCTTCAGGGGGTCGGGGAGGAGGCTCGGTTGACACCCGAGGCCGGCCTCGAGAGGTTGGTTCCCTTAGCAGATTATCTCGGCGCATGGTTATGCCTCCGAATATATCTGCATGGGCCCTGCGTACTGTAGAACGGGTTACAGGCCGCAGTTCAGTTCCCTCCCCCGAAGTCTAACGGGGTGGTCTGGATTGGGGTCGGCCCAGAGCAGGTGCGGGTAATGGAACAGGAAGTACACTCCCTGTCGGTTAAGGAGGCTTTGAACATATTCCTCCGCCAGTCAGGGAGTCTGGGTCCTACAGCCGGTACTTCATAGTTCCTAAGAAGGATGGCCAGTTGCGTCCAACTTTAGATCGGAGGTACTTGGATCGTTCTCCGAGGAGATTCAGATTCAAGATGCTTGAGTATCGTGGTTCAGATCCAGTCTGAGGACTGGTCTGTCACGGTGGATCTAAAGAGGACACATACTTCCATGTTCCATCCTTCTGTGTCACGGGGGATTCCTGAGGTTCGCTTTCGGGGGCGAAGCGTATCATTATCAGGTTCCTCCATTCGGGCATCACTGTACAGCAGTTTAGGACTGCTGGGACTTGCGGCAGCTGCGTCCAACAGAATTTCTCTTGGCCTGCTGCACGAGACCCCTACAGTGGTGGCTGGGAACCAGGGAGGTTTTCCTTGAGGGGAAGACCATTCTGTATGATCAGGGTAACGCGCAGATGCCTTCGTTCCCTCGTCATATGGAAGAGACCTTGGTTCCTGTCCCGGGGGCCAGTGCTGGGAGCATCATGTTGCCGGGAAACCGTTTCAACAGACGCATCCCTCACTGGTTGGGACACGGTCATGGAAGGCCGCTTTTTCAGAGGTCTGTGGGAGACCCGGCATTCTTCCTGGCACATCTACTGCCTGGAAATGCTGGCGGTCTACGAAGCTCTGAGGAGCTTCCTCCCGGACCTCCGCGGCCACCATGTCCTGATGCGTAAGTGAACCAGGGGGCTTTCCTTGAGGGGAAATTCATTCTGTATGATCAGGGTAACGCGCAGATGCCTTCGTTCCCTTTTTCATATGGAAGAGACCTTGGTTCCTGTCCCGGGGGCCGGTGCTGGGAGCGTCATGTTGTCGTGAAACCATTTCAACAGACGCATCCCTCGCTGGTTGGGACACGGTCATGGAAGGCCACTTTCTCAGAGGTCTGTGGGAGACCCGGCATTTTCCTGGCACATCAACTGCCTGGAAATGCTGGTGGTCTACAAGGCTCTGAGGAGCTTTCTCCCGGACCTCCGCGGCCACCATGTCCTGATACGATCCGACAATATGTCGGCAGTATCGTATCTAAACCACCAGGGGGGCCTGAGGTCGCGCCCTCTTTGCAGACTGGCGCATCAGGTTTTCTTGTGGTCCCAGGGGAGGTTGTCATCCCTCAGGGCGATGTACGTCCCCGGGGACCAAAACTAGGGAGCAGACATCCTGTCGAGGCAGGGGCTGAGGCCCGGGGAATGGCGACTCCACCCCAAGGTGGTGGAGGCTATGTGCGAGCGGTTGGGCCCGGTGGAAGTGGATCTATTCGCGTCTCAAAAGACGTCCCACTGCCCGCTGTGGTTCTCCCTCACTCATCCGGCCCTGCTGGGGCTGGATGCCATGGCACAGATGTGGCCGAGGCTACGTCTGTACGCTTTTCCCCCGATCACTCTGCTCCCGGGAGTACTGGAGCGTGTCCGCCGGGAGGGCATCAGCCTTCTCTTAGTAGCACCCCGGTGGCCCACTTTAGTATGGTTCTCCGACATCATCTACCTGCGGGACGGTCCCCCATGGCAGGTCTCTCTGAGGAGGGACCTGCTATCTCAGGCGGAGGGCACGATTTAAGCCTACCCCCGGCCAGAGGTGTGGGGTCTCTGGGTCTGGCCCTTGAGGGGGCCCAGTACCTAGTAGAGGGCCTGTCGGCGGGTGTCGTAGAGACCCTACTCAGCTCCAGAGCTCCTTCCAGCAGGAGGTTGTACAGCCTGAAGTGGAATATTTTCCACTTGGCGTAGAGAGCGGGAGGTGAACCCAGTTATCTGCCCGGTGGCTTCAGTGCTGGAGTTCCGTCAAGACCGCTTCTCCGCCGGTTTTTCCCCGTCCACACTTAAGGCGTATGTGGCTGCCATTTGGGCTTTCCACGCACCTCTAAGTGATGGGCCGTTGGGAAGGCACTATCTGGTTGTACGATTCCTCCGTGGGGCTCGGAGGATGAGGCCTGCGGCTCATTCCAGGGTCCCAACCTGGGACCTGGCGGTGGTGCTCGAGGGTTTGGCTGAGGCCCCCTTTGAGCCGCTGGAGTCGGCTGAGGCGAGAATACTGACCTTCAAGGTGGCTTTTCTCCTTGCCATCACTTCTCTGAGGAGAGTAGGGGACCTCCAGGCCTTGGCGGTCACGCCGACTTGCCTGGAGTTTGCCCCTGGCATGGTTAAAGCCATCTTGCATCCCAGCCAGGGCTACGTGCCCAAGGTGCCATCTAACAGGGCAAGGTCAGTGGTTCTCCAGGCATTCCATCCTCCACCTCACGTGACGGCGGAAGAGAGCCGACTTCACCTCCTCAGCCCCGTGCGGGCATTGAGGATCTATTTAGGGAAGTCTGCTCAGTGGAGAAGGTCAGACCAGTTGTTGGTGTGTTTTGGCTCACCCAAGAAGGGGCTGCCTGCGTCCAAGCAGACGATCAGTAGTTGGATTGTCCAGGCTATAGCCATGGCTTATCAGGTGCGCAACTTGCCTTCACCTTTAGCCGTGAGGGCCCATTCGACTAGGAGCATGGCCTCCTCTGTGGCTCTCCTTTCTGGAGCCTCTATGCAGGAGATCTGCGAGGTGGCGGGGTGGGCCACCCCTCACACCTTCATTCGTTTTTATAGTCTGCATCTCCCTGAGACGCCTGGTGCGAGAGTGCTCGCCCCCTAGTTGTGCCTGGTTTCCAGCTTCACACTGGGGTGGGTATGATTGGTGCGGGATAGTTGGTACTCGTTCCCCGAAGTGTCATCACGATGACGCAGTTCGAGTTCCCTCGAAGGGGAACGTCTCGGGTTATGACTATAACCCTTGTTCCCCGAGAAGGGAACGAGACACTGCGTCTCGTGTCCACCCAATCATCAGAGCGCTCGCTTCATCGCAAAGAACGCTATCTCTGTTACGTTCAGACGTCTCTTTGTATCTTCCGGGTATGCCGTCACATACTACGTCATCACGCAACACCAATCGGATTGGGCTGATTCTACAGTTTCTTCAGACGCTTTACGCGAGGGGCGTTCCCCGAAGTGTCATCACGATGACGCAGTGTCTCGTTCCCTTCTCGGGGAACAAGGGTTATAGTCATAACCCGAGACGTTTCTGAAAATCCTTTTCAGTCTGACTGCTCTGATTGGATTTTGCGTGGTATTTATGACTTTTTCTTGTTACATGCTGAAAGTCGCAGCAGAAACATGGTTGTGTTGTTGCAAAGTACAACAGACACAGTAGTCCAGCGTGGCGGTTACACTGTCATGTTGTAAATAAGACAACATCTGTATTGAAAACCCCTCCATGTTGCAGGTGCTGTTGCTGTTGTTTTTGACTTATACCTACCAACGCAACACCATTACCATAGAAACCAAAGCAGATATTCTTGAAAATGAAAAAGCAGCATGGACACACAAATCAGATCTGAACAGTTGCGATGCAAAGGGCGATACAAATGGCGTAATGACGTATGACGCACGGAACGAGCTGTTCTTCCTGTTGAATAAAGTGTCCCGTCATTCTAAAATTATCCTTTCACGCAGCGTCTGTGAGAGCAGGACAACATCCCACCAGTCCTTGTTTCAGATTCTCATCCACAGATGTAAATATAAGCAGCACAGCAAAACGGTTCATATGCTCATTGTATCTAAATTATGACCAGAAATTGATAAAAATTAAATCTTCTGTTTAAAAGTAATAAAGAACCAATGTAGGAGAATAGTTATTATGTGCAAACAGCTGAAAACATGGCATATTTGTGCAGTGTGCACAGGTCAAAACATCAATTCTGTTTTGAAGCTTGTGACATACTGTAGCGTCTGGAGTCGCTCTTGACGTGAGATCAAAGTGGTGGGTCGTTCGAGAAACACCAGAGATGCAGAGCTTTTACCCAGCTCTGCCTATGAATTAGTATTAGCATATAAATGAGTGTAGTGGTGCCATTTGAGGCTGGCCAAATGGCCGCACTATCACCCTTACGACCAGCAGAGACAACGCAGGCCGTGCCGTTATCGCCTTGTGAGGAACTTCAAATAGATTCCTATCACACACACACCCCCCGGACCCCTAGCACACCTTCAATGACCTCAACCCACACACACAGACACACACACACACACAAGTATTCCTCTTCATATTAGCCTTTAATTTAACCATCCCAGAAATATATGTGATGACCCTTGGGTTATATGTATGTTGACCACCAAGTATATATTTGTATGTGTGTGATGTTGATCTTAAATGCTCAAAATGGCTCTGTAAAAGAGATACACTGTCATTTTCGCATTTAAACCAGCATGTTTGGTGTCTATCGGTTCCTCTTTCTCTGTCTTAGCCAATTATGTAAAAAGTATAATTATGACGTGTACCGTTATTATGCTTACCCCTTTTGGAGCAAAACCTCACTCGTTGTGGTTGCCAGCAAGAACATTCCAGTGAGTAATAAAAGTCCAAACAAAGGAACTTTCCCGCCTCAAATTCACATCAAGGATTGGTCCTCTCAGAGAAGGTGGGCGGAGGTTAGTGGACTTTAAAGTACAGTAACTCGAGCACACCCGTGCTCAGTTTTTTTGCAAGGACTCGGACAAGACAAAACTTCCCTTCCATCACGCCAGCGCGGCTCGCGGGGCTTCGGCCCGGGCCCGCTCGGCCATGCCAAGCTGATCGCCCCCTTTGAAGATGAGGCGCTCCGCGACACCGGCGCGCTCCTACCGAGCGCGCACATCACTGCGCGAATCTTCTTAGCGTGAACGAGATGCCTTTTGCCTTCCAAGACAATCGCTCCTACGGAAGGAAGGACCGAACGGAGGGAGAGCTTCAGCGCATGAACACTCTGAGAAACGCAACGCATGCATCTTGCTTACACAACACAAAGAAACCATGCAAGTATCAATTCTATCGAAATTTAGATGCGTTTAAGACTGTACCCCTATTATGGTGATAATTGTTCGTTGCTGGCTCTCGCGGTTTTGATTGGGAGATGTCTGACCGGACCATGCCCTTCTTCACTCTCCTTCCCTCTCCTCTTCCTCACTCTTCCTCCCCTCTCTCCTCATCCTCCCTCTTTACCTTCTTTTATTCTGTATATACATGTATCCTTTATGTAGTCGTATGTAGTCGTAGTAGCTATCACTATTAAGACCATTGTATCCACGTTTTAATTGTCATTGTTGTTGCTCACAAAACATGAGTCCCTTTAATGTCAGATCTAAGCTACGAGCTCTTATAAGTATCATTGAATGCTGTAATTAATACCATAACTCGGAAAGTTTGTCCTTTGTGGCCAGAGGGGTAAACTTCCCGAAAATGGGTTGAAGACCAAGTTGATAAGTATTGTACTGCTCGTTCGTTAAACCGAACAGAGTAGAGGAATTCATAATCACTTCCTTAGAGGCTATTTTGTGATTATTTAATATAGATATATATATCCAGAGTTGATTGCAATAAATTGTTGTTAACCATATATATATATATATATATATATATATATATATATATATATATATATATATATATATATATATATATATATATATATATATATATATATATATTGCATAAATACCTGTTAGGTATTCCCTTTTTGGGTGATTTTGGAGATTTGTGATTCAATTATAACCCGTTATGATTCATCATAAATCCCTAAATATTAATACCCATAATTCCCTATGAGCTAAATTTAATTTAATAATATATGTAACCCTAAGACGTTACAATATAAATGCGCATATTTAGCCGATCACTTTGTTTAGTGTTCATGTAAACATTACATTCAGATTCATCAATCAGAATGAATTCAGTCCGATTGAAACAAAAGTTGTGCTTGTAAACATAACCAGTGTGAACAAGGGAACACAGCAGCAAACAAGGGAACTCAATGAGACACAAGGTGTACCTGATAAGTAACCATGGTAGCAGACAGGGAGGTAACTAGGGGAGAGGGGGCACAACCTAACGCTTTTTGACTGTCTCAGTTTGTGTAAATCTACTTGGGGTTCAGAGTATTTATTTTTTCCCACATTAATTTCAAACATGTCTAGTACAATTATGTGGTTTTGTTTCATTAATACAGTGCATACTTTTTTCTTGATTTACCCCGAAAGAATGGAAGTGAAATGTGGCAACATGCCCCGTAGGTGGGGTACATTGTAACATGTGAGGGGCACATTGTAACATGACCAAATGACAGCTTAAAATGTTATCTGATATAATAAAAAAAATATCCAAGACAAACTAAAATATTTTGTCAATAAAATACAATTATTAACTTTTTAAAATAATGGTATTTTTTAATAATTAAAAATATACTAATTTTTGAGTTTGACAACAAACACATTGCTAAATACAGCTATACAGCATAGTTACAACATAATAATAATGAATCATTTCTGAACTTTGACTCTCAGTCATTCACCCTTTTCTCATGGTTTCTCAAAAGAATTCATAAAAGTATATATAAAAGAATATAATAGCATATTTCTAATAGGGGCTGTAACTGCGTTACAATGCGCAACTAGGATTTAAACCGGGCTTGTGTCTTCTGCTGGTTAGATCAGCATTAAAGAACTATCTCAACTGTTAAATAACAGATATAAGATTAAACTAATATCAGATTTGTCTTATTTTAAATAAACAGAAAAAAACAGAGATGAAAAATACATTTAGGAAGAAATTTACTTTTGCTATGGTTAAATAAATGTTCCGTGATATCTTCCAAAGATTTTTTAATTTTGGCGCAATTTTTTCTCTAAATAATGTTAATATGGCAACTAGTAAATACACTAAGTCATCCTGGCATCTGAGGAAAGTTTTAAACCATGCGTGTTACAACTAACCCCGCGTAAGGTTGTGCCCCGCGCTCCCCTGTGACATTTTAAACAAAAATTATATACTTGAAACAAAGACACATAAACAAAAACACACCTAAACTAAACCTACCCCTGACAACAATATTTTGCAGTAAGAAATTACTGTGAAAGAATGTCACAACTAGTTTTGCTTATTTCTGTCCAGAGACTCTTATGTTGAAGTTTTTTATGTTTCTTATGTTGAGTTCCAGCATCCTGTTTATTTCCTATTTCTTGTGTTTCCTTGGTAACTAAGTATGTGCCCACTTGTCACTATAGTTACTGATTTGTTTCTTCACCTGTGTCTTATTTAGTTCAACGGTAACACTTTACAATAAGGTTAATTAGCTAATATTAGTTAAAGGTGTCATGAACTGGCTTTTTTTTATACTGTTTATACTGTTGTCTGAGGTCCACTTATGACGTTCCCGTGGTTTTTACATTCAAAAACATCATAATAAATAAGTAATAGGCTATTTTCTACCCTGATTTTGAGGCTCTCTCAAGAAACACTTGGTTTTGATGGGCGTGCTACACTGAAGACTTGGAAGTAAACGCCCCCGGCTAGGATTGGATAACAGTTTTGCATATTTAATGAGCTTCGGCTCATTAGTGAGTGCATATGGAATTGTTTTGAAAGCGTGTGGAGAAACGGCAACCGAAATGATTTGTCCCACAGGGCTCAATGGTTTATCAATGATTTATCTCTCATCCACCCGCGATTGATTGGAGTGTTTTTTTTTTATTACTTGGCCCACCCGATTGGTGGACATAAGCGTGAACCGTGCATCACACACAAACACATGCACACACACATGCCAAATATGTTGCAGACTGCATGATCAAAACTTTCTTGATTGTATTTTTCGTTCAAATATCAAGTCAAGAGAGTGAACGCACATCAAGAAAGGAATGTTATTTCACTATTTAAGATAGCCCGTTGGCAGACCGGGCTTGCGTTTTGGTAGCCCGTCTGAAAAACACATAGCCCCATAGCTTTGCAAGCCCTAGCCCATACATGTCTGAGTCTGATCCCGAATCGCAATGATCCAACAAAACCATAAATAAAGGATTCTCTAATGTTCAGTTAGAAATGTATACATAATCAATAGATCTGTAACAATACAATACTATCACATATAAAAAAAAAATTTACTCACATAAGTGTGTTGCTTTATTCATTCATGTAATCTCATCCTGTCTGCAAATCCAGTCTCTTGTTTACAAACGAATCCATGGTTAAATGAAGGAACAGATGCGCAATATCTTCCCCACGTGAGCTGGATATTCATTAAAAATAAAGTGCATCCATGCATAATATTGGAATCCGAATTAAGCTTATGCGGTATGTTTAGAAATTCTATCCGGTTTAGCTCCATGTAGGCCTGTGTTATGTTAGTGGCACAAGTCGGTGGGCGGGGCTACAGAATCCGGCGTTGTTCTTCTTCTGTTGAGGTGTTTCATCACACTCTGATGTCATAGCCTGGCACAGTCTGAGATCGATCGTTTACAGGGCCTGGTGTCAATAAAAGCTTTTCTTTGACTAACAAGGAAGTTTTCAGCTCTGAAACTTACAGGATATTCTTATATTACCATGACCTTTTATATACCAAAAGCTCAAGGGAACGTTGATTTCTCAGTTCATGAACCCTTTAACTATATTAGTTAACATGAACTAATAATGAACTGCACTTATAAAGCATTTTTTTAAATCTTTTTTTAATCTTTGTTAATGTTAATTTCAACATTTATTAACATTGGTTAATGCACTATGAACTAATGCTGAACTGAGGTGTTGTTCATGGTTAGTTTATGTTAACTAATGCATTAACTAATGTTAACTAATACAACCTTATTGTAAAGTGTTACCAGTTTATCATTACCCTGTGTATTTATACTCCTCAGTTTCCACAGTTAGTTGTTGGTTATTGTTTAAGCATTGCCTGTGTTGTGTTTGAGTTCTCCGTTGATTATTTAAAACTGCTGCCAAGGTCCTCGTCCCTGCTAAAATATAACAAAGGGATAGTTCACTGAAAAAGTATGCTTCATCAAAAGTAATTTACTCCCCTTCGTGTCCTTCCAACCCTGTCTTTCTTTCTTCTGTAGAACACAAAATAAAACATTTTGAAGAATGCTGGTAACAGTTTTGGTGACCATTGACTTCCATTAGCTATATGGGGGGAACAACTTTGTTCTTTTATGTCCCAAAGAAGAAATTAAGTCATAAGTATTTGGAACAACATGTAAGTAAATCTCTTTAAATTGTAAAACCTTTAGGTAACACTTTATAATAAGTATACAGTAATAAAGTACTTACAAATAATTTGCAAAGTGTTAAAGGCCCACTGAAGTGCCTTGAAACACACAGCATTATTCAATGTGTTGACGCAATTTCCCCTGAAATGGTTCCAGCTGTTAGCAGCTCCTACCCTTTTTTTAAACAGCCGATAGCGTTTTCGTTAATATCACATTTTGACTAGAGCCTTTCTGTTGGTAAAGCCAGAGTTTCCTCCTAACCTCTAACCATTCATCATCACTCCTCCATATCGCTTTGAAATACAGCATTCCATTTTGATTTATAAGTTTATAGTTATAGTCTATAGTTAATTCATAGTTTTCAATATATTATTAGGCAATATACAAATAGTGAGTTCTCCATTTATTGTCACTGTAATTAAAAGTATTATTTTTTAATTAGCTCATATCTAAAGAGTTAGATAATGTTTTTATGCTTTGTTGACAACTAATTAATGGCCAATTGTCCCCATTAGGTCACAGAAAATGTAATTAATTAAGTGCTATAAACCAACATTTATTGGACATTAATTGCATTAATATTAAGTGATATTGATTGGTGACAAGGGCAACAACTCACTGTATGATGAAGCCTAAAGAATGCAGTTAGAATGCCCCTAAAATTCAAGATATCAGGGCAAATTTCCCCAAGTGAGTTTTTGTCTTATATTATGTCATAAGCAAGTAATTCGAGTAATGAGCGCAATATTCCACAAGTGTTTTTTTTGCAAAGATTTTATACAACAATTCAATACATAAGAAGTTAATATTTATTTATTTTTTGTTGTTTTTGTTTACCTGTAAAGCCAGAGCAGAACTGTTGTGCGTCTCCGAGCAACACACAGCAATGTTTAGTTTCTGATTAAATCAGCATGAATCATGAATAAATCAGGTGAATCAACGATTGAATGATTTTAATGGGATATATTAGGCAGCAAGTGAACATTTTGTCCTCAAAGTTGATGTGTTAGAAGCAGGAAACATGGGCAAGTGTAAGGATTTAAGCAAGTTTGACAAGGGCCAAATTGTGATGGCTAGACGATTGGGTCAGAGCATCTCCAAAACTGTAGCTTTTGTGAGGTGTTCCCGGTCTGCAGTGGTCAGTATCTATCAAAAGTGGTCCAAGGAAGGAACAGTGGTGAACCAGCGACAGGGTCATTGGCGGCCAAGACTGCCCAATTCTCGTTGGGAGCGAAGGCTGGCCCGTGTGGTCAAAACAAACAGACAAGCTATGGTAGCTCAAATTGCTCAAGAAGTTACTGCTGGTTTAGATAGAAAGGTGTCAGAATACACAGTTCATCACAGTTTGTTGCATATGGGGCTGCATAACCACAGACCAGTCAGGGTGCCCATGCTGACCCCTGTCTACCACTGAAAGCACCAACAGTGGGCACGTGAGCATTAGATCTGGACTACGAAGCAATAGAAAAAGGTGGCCTGGTCTGATGAATCACATTTTCTTTTATATCACATGGATGGCCGGGTGTGTACGTCGCTTACCTGAGGAACACATGGCACCAGGATACACTATGGGAAGGCAAGCCGGTGGAGGCAGTGTGATACTTTGGGCAATGTTCTGCTGGGAAACCTTGGATCCTGCCATCCATGTGGATGTTACTTTAACACGTACCACCTACCCTAAGCATTGTTGCAGACCATGTACACCATTTCATGGAAATTGTATTCTCTGGTGGCTTGTGGCCTCGTTCAGCAGGACACAAAGCAAAAATGGTTCAGGGAGCACAACAACGAGTTTGAGGTGTTGACTTGGCCTCCAAATTCCCCAGATCTCAATCCAATCAAGCATCTGTGGGATGTGCTGAACAAACAAGTCCGATCCATGGAGGTCCCACCTCGCAACTTACAGAACTTAAAGGATCTGCTGCTAACATCTTAGTGCTAGATCCCACAGCACACCTTCAGGGGTCTAGTGGCGTCCATGCCTCGGTGGGTCAGGGTTGTTTTGGCAGTTTTTGTTCTGACTACATGAGTTCAGACAGTACAGCATGTTTGTATACTGTTAAAGGGAATTGAGTAATATGATGGCCTGTGGGAAAAAGCTCTTAGTAAATCTCACAGTCTTGCACCGCATACTGCGGTAGCGTTTTCCTTATGGCATGGTTAAACAAACTATGGGTGGAGTGGTGTCTCTGACTATTTTGGTGGCTCTGCTAAGGCAGCATGACCGGTATAGATCATGTATGGACGGAAGATAAGTTCTAATGATTTTTCCTGCCGTCCTCACCACTCTCTGGAGTGCCGTCTGGTCAGAGGCGGTACAGCTGCCATACCAGACAGAGAGACTACTCGTCAGGATGCTCTCCAGTGTTTCCCACACATAGACTAATTTGTGGCGGTGCGCCACAGAATCAACACCGGCCGCCACATATTGCGCGCTGTTATTCATTAACCTTTAAGTGCCAAACCTGCTATTGATATGAAAGTCTAAGCTTTTAAAATTGAATACGAAATTCAAACAATAAATTTAGCGTTTTGGCACTAATGTGAGTTGCTAAACAGAACAGACAATAAACACTAAAACAGAGTTGCAACATGCTCTCATCTCCCGGCGGCGTGCACGGTCACGTGGTTCACAGAGCTTCTAAACAAACCAGTGCTCTGTCAATGCATTTGAATGGCTTAAGTGGATACACAACAGTTTTACTATACAGGTATTTGCAGCAATTTTTTATTACGTCAACCATATTTACAGGATAATTTTATTATGGAGAGTGATGGAGATGCAACATTGTTAACATTAACGTTAATGTTTTTCTTGTATTTAGCCCTCATTGCTTACTAATTGGTCACACTCATACTCATTGATGGTCAAATGTGACCATACACCTTAACTATTTTTCAATTAAATAAATGTTCTATATTTTAGTTTAATAATATGTATTGAATATTTTGAGGATATCTTTTGGTACTACATAGGCCTACTATTTGTGCAATAATTATGGTCCATTAATGACCACTTAAAATATGTTTTATTTTTTATATTACAATTAGTGTAGTAATCAAGGTTAAAATAGAGAATTCCAATGCAAAGAGGCAAATTAGAGTCAATTTGTGGCTTGAAAAATAATCATTTTCATTTGTAAAGCCATGGTTTACCTACTAGGTGCTTGTATGGCTCTTTAATACATGTATCTAGTCTGATTGCTCAAAAACGTCTTGCAGATCAACTTCTTACTTATTTTTAGGTTTTGCATTTTTTATCAAACATTAGATTTCTTTAAATGTGAACTTTTAAAAATGTAATTTTACTTATATAACTTATATAAGCAAACACAAAAGTTTAAAATAGTGCTAAAAAGACAAACTTATTTTTCCTTATATGTACAGTAGGATACATACTAATTGATACTGAATCAAAATCGAAATTTGTGCCAATCACCCCCCATAATTTCATAAATTTCTATTGAAACCCCCAACCTACAAACAAAATATATATTCAGTTCATTAATATCAGTAGTGTATAATATTTAAAACACATAGAAATTGATAAATTAATAAAGTATTAATAGCAATAGCCTTAAGCTGAAGATAACTTAACAAACACACATAACAACAGTCACAAAAACTGCAAACGAACTGTCCCTGTGTCATGAATAGCGCTTCACCGGTTCATCCTCCGGACCGCCGGAGGGAGCCATCACTGGAATATTGATTCACGATCAGTCGGACTCCATTTCCCATAGGCCCTCATTCCTGGGACTGATCACACGCACACCTGCACTGCATCATACACACACTATATAAGACACACACACACACACACACACACCACATAGTTGCGAAGTCTTGATTTGCTACGGTTGTCATTTCTGAGCGGTTTCTGTGAACTGATACGTTGTTGTTACCTGGACTGTTTATTATCTGAGATCCTCTGCTGCCTGCCCTGAACCTTGCCTGTACCCTGGTCTGTGATTGTTAACCGCCTGCCTTGATCCTTGCCTGTGACCTGACTCTGATTCCCGCCGCCAGCCTCGATCCTTGCCTGTCCCTGTTTACGGTATTGCTTTATCCCTGTCTGTACTTCTGCTATCTCTAATAAAACTGCAAATGGATCCACTGCCTGTTGACCCTTCATTACACCCTGTTTGTTGAATGTCCGTCTATAACTAATTGAATCTAATTCTCTGACGTGGGTTTCATCGTCTAATTTGTTGTTGTTTACTGTCTTTTTTTTTTTAATGAGCAATCAGCGTGGTGAAATTAAAGGTGTGAACATGTGACCAGTGTTAACCAAGCTTGACTGATTAAAATAAGTTAACTATTAAAAAGAACAGCTGAAAGAACACCAAATAGTGTTTGCTCTGCAGAAGATTCCCCCTCATCAGCCTCCAAGGTGTGCCTTACGGGAGGGCAGGGTACTCTCACGGTTTGGTTCTGTTTTGAGTTATTGTGTTCTTTTCGTGTTTGCCCATGCATTTATTTTTCTGCTGCGGCAACTACAGGAACCTATGGCGAGGTGGCTGAGAGAGCGAACCAATAAGGGTCGCTAAATAATCCCGCCAAAAAAGGTCGTTAGAATTAGCATACTGAGGCTATAAAAGGCTGTGTTCAGCCATAGGATTCAGATTTAATCTCGTTCAACGATACCTTCGCTGATCTTCGGAATTGAGCAAGCGCCGTTGAAAACACAACCAGCGGAACTTCCCTGCAGCCCTGAAGACGCCGGACTCCACCCGGTCTCCGCCTGCTGTTCCAGCTGCACCATCCGGCGTTAAATATCCTTTATTCTGTTTGTCTATGTGTGTGTGTGTGTGTGTGTGTTGCTGCTGCAACGCCACTTCAAAAGAGCATACAAAGCATTGTTCAAATGCCTCGTCCTCCCACGCCTCGTCCAGAGGCCCTCTCCTCCACAACCCAGAGGACTTGGTTCACCAGTTTTGATGCAGAGCCTTGCCCTCAGGACCAGCGCCTCTCTCATCCTCTTCTGAAGAAGCGCCGCGGACAGAGAATGCTAGAGTAGACGAGCGAACTCAAGCCGAAGCTCTCCTCACTCTTCCCTCGCTCTCGCCGCACTGAAGAAGCGCCGCGGACAGAGAATGCTAAAGTGGACGAGCAAACTCAAGCCAAAGCTCTCCTCACTCTTCCTCTTCTCTCGCTCCCGCCGCGCTGAAGAAGCACCGTGGACAGAGAATGCTAGATGTAGCGTCTGGAGTCTCTCTCTCTCATAGGATCAAAAGAAAGGCGTTTTGAGGAACATCAGAGATGCTCTTCTATTGCTCAGCCCTGCAGATAAATGAAGTTCCTTGCTCCAATGGCTCCCACAAGTCTGAGTTAGATTGCACCACTGTCTCTTTTACGATGAGCCGAGGTAACGCAGGCCGCACCGTTATGGCCTTTTGGGAACTTCAAACAGCTTCCAATCCATCCAGACCCAACTCTCTTCCCCCTCCCCATGAAGAGACTGTGACCTGATTCATTGCAATACACACACACACACACACACACACACACACATTCCTCTTTATGTAACTTGTAATTAAACCATACCAGAAATATATATGATGATCCCTCTTTATATGAATGTTGACCACAAAGTATGTATGTGTTTGTGTGATGTTAAAGTCATCTTGAATGCTGAAATTGCTCTGTAAAGAATATTCTTGCTTCTATGCCTTCAAACCAAGGCGTGTTTGATATGTGAATGTTTCTCTTTCTTTTTCTTAATCGGCGGTGCCCAGTATATGGTTATGAAATGTATGATTAATACAGTTAGCAAACGTGCATTAACCCTGACACATCATAAAACATGCAAAGTGGGTCGTTAAACATAGACAAAGAAAACATTCCAGCATAAAGTCCACACCTATGATTGGCCAGTTCAGGAAACATGGGTGTATGTTAATGAATGTTAAAATCACGGTACAGGACTTTGGGCTCTCTTCTCTCGTGTCTTCACATCTTCCTCCCGTCACATCAGTGCGGCTCGCTGTGCTTTGGCCCCGGACTCGGGTGGCCCAGCCAAGCTGGTTGCTTCCTTTGAAGATTGACGCACTCCGCAACACGGTGCGCTCCATTAGCGTTCCAACCATGCAGCGCTTGAGGAAATTTCCCAGCTCGGACGAGACAAACTTTCCCTTCCTCCCTTTTTGGCAAAGACACTCGCTCCTAAACACCTTTAAATCCCCCGCGGACCGACTAAGCTCCGGAAGGACCAAGCGGAGAGAGAGCTTCAGCGGACGAATACTCTGAGAAACGCCAACGCACGCATCTTACTTTACACCACACAAAGAAACCATGCAAGTATCAATTCTATCGAAATTTAGATGCGCGTTAAGATTTGAACCCCTGTGTAAGGTGATAATTGTTCTTGCTGGCTCTATGGTCATGTCGGTGAAATTGCCATTTCTCTGTCCTTCCTGTATTTCTATTCTCTTCATTCTTTTTCGTTACTTTCGTTATTCTGTATATACATGTATTCTCTATTTAATCGTAGCCTATTATCAATTATTAAAACCATTGTATCCATGTTTTGATTGTCATTGTTGTCGCTCACAAAACACAAGTCCCTTTAATGTCAGATCTAAGCTACGAGCTCTTATAAGTATCTTTGAATGCTTTAATTAATATCATAGTTTGGAAAGTTTATCCTTCAATGGAGTTGTAAAATCAAACTTAAGTCATAGCACGCGCTCTCTGTCTAGAGCATAACGGCGTCATAATATGGCTGCCAAGCCCTGCGCCTTTTTCACTCTATCACTTATCCTAGTCCCCTCTATTCAGGCGGCTGGAGAGGTTCAACACTGTAGGCAATGTGTCCACTACGCAGTGTGCACCCCTGCATAAGCGCTATTAATTCAGCGCCACAAAATCACTCATAAATCCCGCTGCGGTCGGATTACCACCATGGACTTCCTTATATTCTCCCAGTTCCCTTGGTTCAGGTGACTGGAGATGTAAATATTGCAGTCAACTAGCCTGTGGTCAAACACGCTCGTCTGCACACGCGCTCTAGGTCTAGACTAGAGCATAACAGCATCGTAAAATGGCCTCCATACCACACGGACTTCCTTATATTCTCACAGTTCCCTTGGTTCAGGTGGCTGGAGATGTAAATATTGCAGTCAACTAGAATGTGGTCAAACACGCTCGTCAGCACACTAACGCTGTTACGCGTTTACCCCTGTGGACTCGCTCACCGGCTTGTGCCGTGAGTACTCTAAATGTAAGTTCCCTTTAGTTCAGTCACTCCGAGTAATGTCAGTGACTGACGAATGGGGTTTCGCTTAGAAGCCTATCAACTTCGAGATTTAGAAAATGCCCAATGGCATGTGGAATTTGCATAGCAGACTCCGCCCCACCGCGTGGGTATATAAAGAAGTACGCTGGCAATGTTGCATTATGTTTCTGCTTCGGAGCCAAGAGTACCTACCTCTTCACTCCACAAAGCCTTCTGAGACTCTGTCAGGTTCTTCGAGACGAGCAGCCTTCCAGTCGGTGTTGGTCTGACGGTGCGTTCCAGCGATCGCATACTTCCTGCCTGCTGATCTGTGCAGTGATCTGTATACAGCTGGTGTGCGTTTCCCTGGGCGCTTCAGCATCGACTGCGAGGTTTGCTCTCACAAAGGAGCTCACACGTGGCACGTCCTTTTCAGGATGTCTCGCCCGTGTGCTTCTGGGTGCGGTCGTTCGTGTTTGGGCTTTCAGCACGCTCAGGCAGCGCTTGTGGATGACTCATGTTCCCACTGCGTCCGGCCACCTCTTCAATTCCTTTCTTCCCGGAAATGCATGAGGAGCTTGCGCGGTCCTGGAAGACCCCGTTGTCTTCCCGTGACCGTTTGACGGCCTCCTCCGCCTTCTCCGCCCTCGATGGGGCGGCAGCCAAAGGGTACACTGGGGTCCCCCTAGTCGAACACTCTGTCCCTCCAGCTGAAATGAAGTCCAGCTTCTACAGCCCCTATTTCATTGTACCCAAGAAAACCGGTGGGTTACGACCAATCCTGTACATGCGCGTCCTGAACCGATCCCTTCACAGGTTTCCGTTCAGGATGTTGACAGCGAAACGCCTTTTCGAATGCGTTGGTCCAGCCGATTGGTTTGCAGCGATCGACCTGAAGGACGCCGCCGCAGCTTTTGAGCGAGCGTGCACAGTCACTGCTGACTTGCCTCCATCAAATCGAGAACAAGATTTTCACAACTATTCACTACCTCAGCATTAGCAGTACTCAAACTGTGTCTATTGCACATGTGCCCCCTTCAACAGCGGTTGAATTCCCGCATTCCGGCTCACACATGGCCATCAGGCTACTTTTGCATCAAAGTGAACCACAGCTGTGTCAAAGCTCTGGCTCCTTGTAAGGCGACTGCCTGGTACCAGACAGATGTGATTATGGGTACGATTACGAAACGGAAAGGGGTCTCGACAGATGCATCCAACCTAGGTTGGGGCACTACACGAAGGCAAGGCAGTCTCTGGACAATAGGCAGAATCAGAGAAAAGGCTGCGCATAAACTGTCTAGAGACGAGTGCGGTTATTCTATCCGCTTAGAGCTTTCCTTCCATACATAAAGGGTCACCACGTCTTGGTCCGAACGGACAACATGTCAGTGGTATCCTATATAAATCGCCAGGGCGGTCTGAAATCAGACGCTCTACACTCCATGGCAAAACATCTCCTTTTATGGGCAGAGCGCAACCTGAGCTCCCTAAGAGCGGCTCACGTGCCAAGTATCCTGAATCAGGGTCCGGATATGTTATTCAGAGGCGACACCCTTCACCCTCAAACAATTCAGATTTGGAGCACCTTCTGCAAAGCGAAAGTATCCCTGGGGCTGACTGTTACCCATCTTACGTGCCTCAGGTTCTCCTCAGACCATAGTTGGGGTCAGGTTAGCACCCACAGCGTTTTAAATGGGGTTCCCATATGCAATAAGAGAGACCTCTCGAAAGGGAACGTACTCGGTTACTCACGTAACCTCGGTTCCCTGAGAGAGGGAACAAGTATTGCGTAACGCGCCGTGCTTGTGCTTCTCAGGGTATTGCTTCAGTCGATTTTTAACCTGAATCCTATGGCTGAACACGGTCTTTTATAGCCTCAGTATGCTATATTCTAGCGACCTTTTTCAGCAGGGTTATTTAGCGACCCTTATTGGTTCGCTCTCTCAGCCGCCTCGTTCCTGAAGTTGCCACAGCACAGCCAATCAGCACATAGCTCGCTCTGTTCTATCTGCAGTGCAGCTGCACTGCGTTTTACATATCACTGCATGAAAAAAGGTGTATCCGGACCAGGATACTCCTGTATACACTGCTGAAATTCGGAAGAATCCAGGAGTATACTGGCCGGATAGGTCAAATTCCATGGATCCGTAAATATCCGTATACATCCGAAATGGTACCAAATCGGATGTATGTTGTGCCCGTATACTCCCATGCTACAGCCATTTGTTGCCATGGCAAATAATCCCATCAAGTTTTTCCCAGGAGACATTTTCACACCTCTAAACAGCTTTGCCTTCCATCCCCTATTGGTCCTTCATCTCAAACTGGATTGGTTGTTTTTTTAAAACCACTCCCAAAACCCAGACTGCTATTGGAGGACAGGACACACTGAAGACCCAGTCAAGTGACTTTATTGGTTACTTCTAAGGCTAAGGGTGGGCTAGGTTTTGTAGCATAGTGACTTGATTGGTTATAAGCCAGCTATGCAGATTTTGCTCATATATATGCAAAATCTCTCTATGTATATATATATCCCCTCTCCCCCCCAAAAGAAAAATACACACAAAACAATTTGATAAAGTCTGAAATATTTATTAAAAAAACATTCTTAAGAGCATTATAAACAAACATTAAAACAATGGGGAAACAAATGTAACAAAATGTATTTAAAAGGGATGAAAATGTAAAGGAACAAATGTAAAAATATAAACAGTCCAAAGAACATTATAAACATACGTTAAAATGAATTGGTAAAGAAACAAAAGAAAAAAAAGTGAACAAAATGCATTTAAAAGGACAGAGATGTAAAGGAATAAAATACAGTGTACATAAAAAGGAACATCTAAAAAAAGGGAATAAATATACAAAGTACACAATATAAAATGAGAACAATAAATTTACAAGACAAAAAAAAAGTGTATATAACATACCCATAAATATTCCAAGTAAACAATATAACCAAGTAAAAAGAACAAAGAGCCTTATAAACATACATTAAAATTGAATGGGGTAAAAGATAAGTGACACAAAATGTATCTAAAGGAAGGCGACGTAAAAGGAACAACAATACAAAACGTGGAGATCAAAAGCAACATGGACATCTAAAAAGGAACAAATATACAAAGTATACAATATAAAACGAGACAAAGAAATCTATACATTAAAAAGTGTATATAAAATATATGTAAATATTCTATATATGGGAACCAATAAAAGTATAAGTATATAAACATAGGAATAAAGAAAATATAAAATGGAACAATTGAATATTAAAATTATAAATATAAAGGAATTGTGACCAACTCTAACACAATGTTGTTTGAGTTTGGAACATTTTTTCAAACTGGCATGACGGGCTGGTGATGTGATGCGTAGCGTGGGTCAGCCTAGTCTGGTTTGTAGTACCTAGCCTAACCATGCCTTCCATTAACAACAGCATCATCTTCATCAGACATCAGGTCTATAGTTGTGGTCTTCCACAGGTTCTGTGTTGGTTTGTGCAACCCTGGACCTGGTCTCCAGCAACTACAAAACATGACAGTAAATGAACCACTAAAACTCAGAGAGGAGTATAGTAACATTCTGGGGGGAAAACTGCTTAACCACTTTCTTAACTTACCCGTCTCTTTCTCTGACGGTTCTGTGTGATGTTCTTCATAGTGTTTCTTTTCTGGGCCTTTTCAGACTGAGCCAAAGAATACTTCCTCAGCAAAGTCTCACAAAATAAAATGCATCTTGCGACCTGCCAAATAATACATGAATAATATATAGTTAATGCCAATAAAAGTAAGTAAAACAATTCAATTAAAATGTATTTGTATAGCGCTTTTCACAATACACATTGTTTCAAAGCAACTTCACAGAAAATGCATGCGTCTACATTACAGAAAAAAACAGAGAACATTAAAATAATGACAACATTTTACCTTTTACCTTTTAAGATTACCTTTTACACATTCAGGGTCAACATCTGTAAAAGTTATTCAGGATCATGGATCCAAAACTTCTGGATCATGAGGGGGGAAGAAACATGCACACACAAATGAATATTAATTTGTTTGATAAAACATTAATATTAATTATTAACTTACTGACAGAGACACGGACTTGCAAAACGTACTCACCAGGCCCATACAAAAACTTCACAGTAGAGCCAAATTGCTGGTTTTCCTGTAATTCTTCAGAGTCCAAGGATGGTGTTTTCCTGTCCTCTCTGCTGAATGAGTGAACATGATCTCAGATTATTCATTCCAAAGCTCCTTTACATTTATGACAAGCTTGATCTTAAAACTAGCTGACAGTAGGGATGGGCATTATGACCATATTATTCTACATACATGAGAAATTGTATTTCACAATAACGATATCACAATATATTTATTTTATTTTGATAGATATGTTATTAAAATGCTACAGAATAATACTGCTTTAAAAGTCTTCACTGTATGATATTCTATGTATTAATATCAATGGATTCTTAAAGAAGCAGAAGGTCTTCTCTATTCTTTTGTTGTTTGATTAAAATTATGACAGACAGCAGTTTATTAATCTGCAGCCCCTTTAAGAACGGATGCACATAATGACGCATCCGGGTTTCCCCACGTTAACTTGAACTGTTTAACTTACTTAAGACATAACTGACTGTTTAAATCAAGTGAATACCTCACAGGCTTACTGAGATAACTGTGTGCATTTTACTGAAAGATAATTGATTTCGGGATCGCATGCTGTCTGGGAGAGGCTGATTTTAACACATGCATGTCCCACTCATTATTCTACATTCATGCATGTTTCTTTGTCAAAATGTCAAAAACTTTTAGTACAGTCAGTGCTGCGTTATATACACTATATTCATATTCACATTCCGCGATATAAAAAGGTAATTTTAACGTTTACTGCAAAATCGCTAACAATAGTCATAACTATGATCGTCATTAACACCCAGCCCTAGCTTAACAGTATTACAACACAACAAAACACAGAATATGTAAGATAATCGAGATTAGCAGATGACTTTAATGCACTAACATTATATCTTGATGAGCAGTAGAAAAAATATAAAGGGATTTACGTTACCTTCTGCCGTCTGTTGTCCGCCATTGGTAACTTAGTCTGTTCGTATTCATGTTTCTTCATTCTCAGTTGACATCCCACAATCAAAATGATGTAAACAGATGTGTTTTCAGATGTAAAATGATCCATGCAATGCCATTAATGCAGTCCTGCAGCAGATTAGAACTAAAAGCCGCGTCGCGTCCCCGCGAGCAACGAGCCGCGAGCCACTCCAACGACAACGGGTGTATAATTCAATTTGAAGGCGCGCACTGTCATTGGCCAGATTTCTGGATGACGTTCAGATTGACCAATCACGCTCAAAAGAACACGGAAAGACAGCATAGCCTTGCAACCATAGAAAAAAAAAACTTGTTTTAAACTACAGTTAGAAAATGTGTATATTTCTTTTTATTTGCTGTTATATTTAATTAATTGGTCAAGTGGTGTTTTGTGATGTGGGCAGAGGCTTGAAAGTTTCAACCTGGAGAGCAGTGCAGATTTGTACTCTTTAAAAACAGATTATGGTTTGATATTTAGTTTGCTTTATAGTTTATTATATTTGTATCCAGAATTACAGTTTGAATGTAAAATTACACCTAAACTGTAAAACAGAAAATTAAAGTAAAATATCTTAATTAGTTTCTTAACAGTGTTTTCTATAAAACTTTTAATGTAAATTTCTGTGAAGTTTTTGAACTTTATTTGACTTAAGATATTTTACTTTAATTTTACGGTTTTTGTTTGGCAGCCATAGCTGCCAGTCATTTGATCGTTTTTTTAGGTTTTTATTTTTTACAGTGTAAATATAAAACTAATAAGATTTACTTTAAAATTACAAAGAATAATGTTAAATTGTTAGTATGGACATAAACCTTTAATACAATGAGATAAATATTTTATTACAGATTATTTCTGTCATTTTACATACATTTGTATGTAATTTATGAAAACAGAAAAACAGAATGATGTTCCTGTATTAAAAATGAGAATTACTGTAATTTGTCATTAATGATATAATCCTTAAAATAACAGTCAAGTTGTTTATTTAGATATTGTTTGTAATTGTACATCGTTTTAAACATAATTCAAAATTACAAGAAAATACTGTAAAAAAACTGATTTTTTTTCTGTAAAATTAGGATTTTTTTTTTACAGTGTAACCTTATTGGTTGCACCTCCATTGCGTCACTACATCTATTGTGAGTGGTGGATATCAAACCTCAAAACGCCCCTTTTTTGCATCTTGTTAAAGTAAAGAATCTTGGAGTGACACTTTCTGTGAACAGTTGCAGAGTTGTTTTTTAAACAAACTTTTTTATATTCCACATTTCATCTCCTTTTTATTTAATGTTATTATTGCCTGCAATTTGTAAAACTTTGCAAAAATTGTTTGGGGATAGTCTAAAGTCCATTACATTTCGTTGTTTATTTCATTACATATTCAGATTTTTTTGTGAATGTATATGTTCAGACAGGGTTTTTATTTTGTACTGTTTTTATAAAAAATATTTGATTAAGAGACTCTTTTCATGCACTGGTTTTAAGGCCCTGCCACACCATTCTGATGGTTTGGCTCAGACCCAGGCAACGTGAACCAACCCCACAGTCGGCTTTAGTCATTGCTAGTTCGGTTTAGTGTTTCGGGGCCTTAAGAATTTATTTTTCTGTACGAAAAGCTTGTTTGCTGTAGCCTACAGTAGACCAGAGATAATTCTCAATCCTGAAGTCCTCCCCTGCCACCCCTCCCTCGGAGAACAGCCAGCACCTAGTGTCAGTCATTAACATATGAAAGGTCTTCTTCACACCAGTCTATAACAGTCTTCAGTCCTAGCACACCCAGCAGTGTTTCAGCTGTATATGTCCGTGAAATTTCACGGATTCCTGTATACGTCCGCATACGTGAGGTTTCCGGGTTTTTCTGGAAATATACTGTTCCGTGTTACTCTGATCCGCTTTTTCCCACATACATCCGGTAAACATCAAATTACACAGGAGTATACCATGCCCGGATAGTGCCGGATTTCAGTGTTTTCATGCAGTGTATACTTTACAGATACTTTATAGAATAAAAGTTGTGCTTCATATTCTCGAGAAAAGGAGTATTCTCCCATACGCAATACTCGTTCCCTCTCTCAGGGAACCGAGATTACGTGAGTAACCGAGTACGTTCTCCTCCATTATCTCCCTGTTTGTCAGTATGGTTACTGATTGATTTAGTTCTGTTCAGGTGTGCCTTGTCTATTATCTTGTTAGCTCCCCTGTTTGCCTGTGTTTAGTCCCGTCTTGTTGTCAGCTATCATTGCGTTTGGATGTTTGTTCCATGTCCATGTTATTCGGTGTTCATTCTTAAAAAATAAAGCTTAAATCTGCAGCACTTGGATCCTGTTCTTTCTTACTCTGCAACCACCGTGTGACATAGGCCTATATACAGTATATATATTGCTGTCAATTTTGTGTCTATGCAAATGTAAGTAAATGTAAGGTACATAAAAAAACTCATAATATCACAATGTTATAATTTGGCTACATAAGTTAGGGTTGGTTGAGGTTAGGATACAAAGCATAAAAAAACTATCTAACTTTACATATCTATATCTATCTATGGAAGAAACCCATGCTGACATGGGGAGAACATGCAAACTCTGCACAGAAAGTACTCCTGGCTCAGCTGATGAACTATGAATAATTACTTATACTAATACTAATACTAATACTAACTAATACTTTACAAATTATTTGTAAGTACTTTATTACTGTATATGTATTATAAATGGTAAACCATCTTCATTTATTTATTTATTTTTGCTTACTAACCACTGAAAGCCTGCAGGTACTTTCAAGTACATTGTAAAAGAATCACCAGCTCTGTTTTCTGAGAAATCTGTTTAAAAGAAAAAATATATATATACATTTACATATTTACATAATTTTTCAAAAGCATTTGTTGCGACTGTTACTGTCATTTTTAAACGGATCAAATAATAAGAACTGCTAAAGTGAACCTTTACCACGCAAAAGTGACCATTTTCACAGCATGGTAAATTGCTGCCAGAGGAGGTGATCAAGATTTACATATTCAGTGATAAGTACTGTGTTTGACGCATGAGGAAGTGCACACATTTGCATATTGTTTGCCCTGTGCTGAAGTATCCATCGGTAAAGCAACATCACATCAAACTGTAAAAGAACAGTGAACGGGCACATCGCTGCATTTCTGTCGTTATAATCTGAATGATGTTTAAGGCTATATTTTAGGAGTAACATGGTATGTAAAACTACAGGTGAAACTAGCCACTTTGTTCTTTGTGAGATAGCTGTTCATTTGCATAACTGTTTTTTAAAATGGAGCTTCAAGCAGCTCTACATGCATTAAATGTGATGAAACTCTCGTCTCCATTACACATAAAACACTGGTTAAAAAAAGGGCCTTCAAACTGATGTAGCACATACACTATAATTGCACTCATCGCTTCTCCCTCAATGGATAATACAGTACTCAGTGTTCTCATATGTGGCAAACTTTTCACTGCTGCAGAATGGATTTCAGAAGCATTAATAACAAAACCGGTTCAGGTTCACGAATAGTAACCTCCTGAAAGATGTGTTCCACTATTGGGTAGCACTGTCAAGTCAGGTACTGTGTGTAATATGCCCTGTAATTCATAACAATAAAGATAGTTTAAATCCAATCTCAGTGTCTGAAATGTCAGACTCCAGTTCATCCAAAGGCTAGACAGAAGTAAAAATGTACATTAAACAACAATGTGCTGTCTGTTGTGTATATATGCCCAGTTCTCAGCTATATTATTCTCAAAAGAACTGCAAATTGTGATGAATAGTTAAGAGATGATAGTAACTGCCTGTCAAGCTCTAGGAGGGATAATGAAGTCTCACATGTACCAAGAACAGCTCTGTCACTGGTCCTCTCCTCACACTATTCCTTAATTACAGTCTCCAGGACCACCAATTATAGCAGCAAAATGTAAACTCCCCCATAAGTGCTGCATAACCTGCAACAACAGGCTATTTGTTGTTATCCCACTTGGAGCAATCTAAAAAAAGGTTCTATATGGCACCAAAAATGGTTCTTCGTCGTAATCATAGGGGAACCAATTTTGGTGCTATATAGCACCATATCTTAACATGTTCTGTATATGGTAGCAGTGCTATATAGCACCTTAGTTAGCGGTGCTATATAGCACCTTAGTCAAAGAAACTACACTCTCAAAGTGTACACTCTAAAAAAAAAAGGTTCTATATGGCACCAAAAATGGTTCTTGGCTCGTAATCATAGGGGAACCTTTTTTAGTGCTATATAGCACCAATTTTGGTGCTTCAGTGGTTCTTCAGCGGTTCTTCAGAGGTTCTTCACCGGTTCTTTGACTAAGGTGCTATATAGCACCGCTAACTATGGTGCTATATAGCACTGCTACCATATACAGAACATGTTAAGATATGGTGCTATATAGCACCAAAAGTGGTTCCTCTATGATTACGACGAAGAACCATTTTTGGTGCCATATAGAACCTTTTTTTTTTAGAGTGTAGGCTGCCAAGCATCTTCCAAAAAGACCCCAAACTTTTACCTCCTTACCTTTGCGTACAATCTCTGCCACAGCCATTTGATAGTCCTGGGGCTCCTGCTCACTAGAGACCTGAAGGCACTTCTCCCCCTTAAGTGGAACCAGCTCCAGCAGAGGATCCAGGCTCTCCACCCCACACAGGAGAATTATCACACGGGTCTCTGGTCGCAATACACGAGCCAGAAAGAACCGACGGAGCTGGCATAGCCCTTCCAGCATGCCACGCGACAGGATAAGCAGCTTACATTTGTACTCTCCCAGTCTCAGGAAGTCATCCTGGCGACTGGTCACCATAGCAATATCATAACAACAGATGCCAGTCTCAGGAATGGGGCCTGTCAGGTGGAACCGCAGATACGATGCCCACTGCTCTGCCTCTGACTCATAGATGATCAGGAGATCTTCCGCTAAAAAATAGGTGTAAATAAAATATGTGTTAATAATTCTTCAATTTAGTTTGAAATGTAAAGAGAGTTTCATTTCAATTCTGAATTTCTAAACATTTGTGAAACGTAATTATGTGAACAATTGAATTATTTGTGTTCTAGTTAGTGAATGCAATGCAAAGCATATTATTGTCCTGCATACTTTTCTGGACAAATTTCAGCTCACAAATCGAAAGATTTAGGCCACATTTGTCATACAACCATGAATGAGGTGTCAAATATTTTGTCTTATAGAGGAAATGTGTGCTACGGCTTTTTATAAGCCATCGGGCGTAAAAAGTTAATAGAGACATGGAGGTTGATTTATTTGGTTTAGGCAGCCAGCCGCTCTGAAAGTATCTTTTTGACAATAGTCTAGCCACACCCTAGAAACATTCACAAGCCATATATTGGTAATAGAACTGGACATGGAAGTTGGCTTTATTGTAATCAGGTCACTGTGATTTTGCCAAGCAAAACATGTTACTGGATCAACATATTTTGTTGATCCTCTGGAGCAACATTTCTGTCCAAAAATGTAATCCTAACCCTGCCCATAACTTTCCTAAAATCAGAGGAAAATGATAGGTAAATAACACTGATATAGAAGCACATAATCCTGGTTATAAGCCTAAACTTGACATAAACTGTAAATTTGACCCCTCATATCTGATTGGTTAATTGTAATGTTGATCCAGGAACATGTACTTGATGAAATCAGGTTCGCCTCAGAAACTGCCCAGTGCCAAGCGTTGCCATAGAAAGCACCATTCACATTTTAAAATTTATATTTTATAAAGGCATTTAACTATTTTGAAGCTTGTTTATACATTTTAAGATATGGTTAGATCTAGTTAAGATGTAGTTCGATTTCACAGTTTTAAAATAATACAATTTACAGTTGTTAGGCCTAGATTATATTTTATTTATTTATTTATTTCATTTTAAAATATTTTATTTCCAGTTGTTTATCTCTATTGTTAATTTTTGTTTATCACCAGTTAAAGCAAATGTCACATTTGGTATTTAGTTGTAAAGTGTGTCACATCTGTATGAAACATCTTGTGAGTAACTTTTTGAAATTTCAGTAGTAAATTAACTAAACAACAAACAACTGAATAAGTTAAAGACTCAAACACTTTAAAGAAACAAAGGTAAACTTACATGTGTTGCTCATCTCTCTGTCTCTGTACCGTGTGTGCTGCTGTGTTCTATGATGGGTAGGATGTTTGATCAAACAACGGCACCTTTGTGCACTCTGACCAATCTCTTCACGCTCTGCTAATTTCCATGTCATGGAGGCACAGGTGTCTGACTGGTGAAGATTTCCTTTCACACGCATGTTTTTTTTTTTTTATATATAGGAAGTCGAAGTTGATCATTTTAATGTGCCATTTGTCTGCTAATGAACATAGATTTGTAGATTTGTTACACTGTTTATTTAAGTTTAAGTTATGTTATAATATTTTCTTCTATTATTTTGATGTTTTAATTATTATTTTATGTTGATATACATATTTTGTATATTTATTGACACATTTTTGACAATATTGTACATTCATGCCAATAAAGCAAATTTGAATTTGAATTTAGAAGTTAGAATAAGGGAAGGAAAGTTAATCAGAGTGGGCTCAAAATCCTCTAAGCACATACTACCTGTGTTGCTTGGGCACTCTCACAAAGAAAACAGTACATGGCCAAATGAGTGATGGCATCTCCTCCTATACAACACTTCAGTGTTTTCTTATGTTATATGTGAATCGACTTCATTCTCCTGAAAGCTGTACCTGCCCCACACTTTCAGAAAATGTATAATGCCTTTTCAATAGTTTTGCAACTATTTAAAAGGCCTAAAAGCTTCAGTCCATTGTCCAAATTAATTATTTTTTTATATGAAAAAGAGCAACAAGCACAGTCCTCAGAAATTCAGAATTAGAGAGAGAGAAATAAAATCATTTTAGTGTGCTTTTAGCAGATAATGTAACTGAGCTGTTCTCTTATACACACTAGCTGACTCTGCTCGGTTGCACCTCAACCTTCTTAGTTTAATGTGCAGAATAGAAAAAGTCCTCTGGGGAAGAACCAGTTAGATCACAAATTGCTGAGGATCTTCAAATATTCTTAAATAGTCATCACTTTCTCCCATTTAGTCCAGCAAACTGTAAAGGGGAAGTAAAGGAAAGCTCATTTGTTTGTCATGTCTTTCTATAACATATTTATCTATAGGCTATTCTTTCACATTATTAAACCCTGTGTAATTTAAAAATACTACTGTTAATGTGTGACGAAATGTAGTTTTAAGAATTTTTCAAACGAGAATGTACTTGTTTAAAGCTCAGATCTGTGGTTTATTTATAAAGAGAGCACCTATTTGAACATTTTATCTGCCGTTTTCGGAGTTGTGAGATCCAGCTGATCAGCGGGCGCTCAGCGTTCTTTAACCCCGCCGAGAGCAGCCTTTCCTTGGCTAGTCCTTCTGACATTTGCTGCTGGCTCTGATGTCCTGTGGTGGTTAATCACGAGATATAATTAGTCTTGTGTATATCTAACGGGCGATCTTTAGTCTCATGAATCTATAATTTGTTCCCTGGCAAATTGTTTTGGCTGAGGGCAAAGTTAAGTTTTGTGTACATACAGTACAAGTTTTTATAATGGCTACTTATATAATAAAAAAATACCTGAATGTAATTACAGCTGTAATTATTAATTTCTGTAATTACATAATTACATTGTTGAGCTTTTCCTTACAACTTAACACACCCTTAAACCCATCTCACCAAACCTGTCCCTAACCTTACACGTAATCCCACCTCAATATCAGCAAAAGTGTTTTGCAATACAATATGAACACAATAAGTACATTTTAATTTTTTTAATGTAAGTACATAGTAGTTAAAGATGTCTAATATAAAGTGTGACCAAAAATTCTAATTTATTGATTTAATTAAATATTTTAAGTTGCAAACATGGTTCAGCGAGGTCTGTGACAGGAGAGAGACCGTTTCTCAATATGCGTTGTACTTGTGAAACGTCATCAGTCGCTGCCCAAGTACTGTTCCATTTCAAAGTTCACATCTAGCCAAGTACAGTTCAAATCCCCGGATGTGTCCTTGATCCACCCCTTTTATCAAGGATGTATCTAGAGGTGGCTTGTGTGGAAAATTTTCGAACTGTTTGAAAATTTGATCTGGCCTTTTCGGAGTTGTGAGATCCAGTCGATCAGCAGGCGCTCAGTGCTTGTTAATCCCGCCAAGAGCAGCCTTTCCTCGGTAGTCCTTCTGACATTTGCCACTGGCTCTGATGTCCTGTGGTGGTTAAACACGAGATATAATTTGTCTTGTGTATATATAGCGGGCGATATTTATTCTCATGAATCTATAATTTGTTACCTGACAAATCGTTTTGGCTGAGGGCAAAGTAAAGTTTAATTTGCTTTATATTTGTTTGGCTATTTAACTTTACGTTACCGTTGTAGCTTACTAGTGTGGACTTTGCATGTTTGACTGAATTGTTTGCTTTATTTCTTGTATAGCTTCTTATACTTTTACTTATACTTTTATAATGGCTATTATTGATCATACATAAACCTAACTGACATTTAACAGTTAGGTCACATAGTCTCGTTTGTTATCGCTTGACCTCGTGCGAGCTAACGCGTTTCACTGGGTGTGGCCATAAGCCAGCATACTATATAGAGCGTTCATTGTTTACATTGAGTTAGAGAGAAGCATCGAACATCAGGGAGAACAACTAGTTTGTGAGTACTGTTTTCACTTTCCTCATTTGATCTGTAGTTCAGCTGTTATTTAGAACGTTGTCTGTTTGGTGTAGTTGGCTGTTTGTTGTAGTCTTGTTTGTTATCGCTTGACCTCGTGCGAGCTAACGCGTTTCACTGGGAGTGGCCAGCTGTATTCACTAACGACACTTAATGTGAGTATAAATTGAGTAGTACTATGCGGCAGCGGAAGCGGCAGCCCTCGTGTGAAGCCCTCCTCATGTGAAGACCGGAGAGTGTAAAGACCATTCGACTCTACTCTGCGCGACTCCACTCGAGCAAGGACACCTACAAGGCACTTTGAGTATAGCTTTCCTTCTACTTTGTCCACTTTTGTGTTTTGCTTGTTTTCATCTGTTTATTTATCTGACCCGTATTCACTATGTGCTTCCAAATCTCTACTATTATCACACACACCCATAAATCACGCTCAGTACACTCTAGACGCCGTAATCCTAATAATCTGCGTAGTGTACCTATTTCCTCTGCTACATTAATGTCCATTCCAATTGGTCTCTGGAATTGCCAGTCTGCTGTAAACAAAGCAGACTTTATTTCATCTATTTCCACTCATTCACATCTCAGTCTCATGGATCTAACTGAGACATAGATCAAACCAGAAGACACTGCCACTCCTGCAGCTCTCTCAAATAATTTCTCTTTTTCACACACCTCTCGCCCGATTGGGAGGGGCGGAGGTACTGGTCTGCTCAACTCAAATGATTGGAAATTTGAGCCCATTCCTTCTCTATCTGGCAACTGCTCCTTTGAATCGCACTCAATCACTATCACTCACCCTGCTAAAATCCATGTTGTAGTTATTTATCGTCCTCCAGGTCAACTGGGTAACTTCTTGGAGGAATTGGATATTTTACTCTCTCACTTCCCTGAGGATGGCACTCCTCTGGTACTGCTCGGTGACTTCAACATTCACCTTGATAAACCCCAGGCTGCAGACTTCACCACTCTTCTGATCTCATTTGACCTTAAGCGAGTATCTTCTACAGCTACTCACAAATCAGGTAAGCATCTGGATCTTATCTACACACGCTACTGCTCCACAGACGACACTTTAGTTACTCCATTGCACACCTCAGATCACTTTCTCATCACTCTTAACCTCCTACTAACTCCTGACACAACACACACTGCTCCACTGATCACCTTTCGGCGTAATCTACGCTCACTCTCTCCCTCGCGTCTATCCACTATGGTTTCCTCATCACTCCCTCCACCTGCTCAGTTCTCAGCACTGGACACTAACAGCGCTACTGACACTCTTTGCTCCACTCTAACATCTTGCTTAGACAACTTCTGTCCCGTTTCATCCAGGCCAGCCCGCACCACTCCCTCTGCCCCCTGGCTGTCTGATGTTCTCCGCGAACATCGCTCTGGGCTCCGGGCGGCAGAGAGGAAGTGGCACAAAACTAAAAACACTACTGACCTGACCCTGTATCAGTCTCTTCTTGCTTCTTTCTCTACTAATGTCTCCACTGCTAAAACTACATACTACCACAACAGAATCAACAACTTCTCTGACTCTCGTGCACTTTTCAGAACGTTCTCTTCACTCCTCTGCCCCCCCCCTCCCCTCCTTCATCAGCTCTTACAGCTGACGACTTTGCATAATTTTTCACAAAAAAAACCTCCTCCATCAGCAGCCAATTCTCCACACCACAAACCGACACGCACATCTCAACAACCATCACACATTCGCTCCCCTCTTTCTCTCTTCTCTCTGAAGCTGAAGTCTCCAAACTCATCCTTTCCAACCACCCCACTACCTGTCCGCTTGACCCTATCCCCACTCACCTCCTTCAGGCCATTTCTTCTTCTGTTACTCCTGCTCTCACTCACATTGTCAACACCTCTCTTCACACCGGGACCTTCCCCACAGCATTTAAGCTGGCTCCGGTAACCCCACTGCTTAAGAAACCCTCTATGAACCCAGCACTTTTAGAAAACTACAGACCGGTATCCCTTCTGCCTTTCATTGCAAAGACACTCGATCGAGTTGTTTTTAACCAGCTCTCTACGTTTCTTGAACAGAACAACCTCCTGGATATCAACCAATCAGGCTTCAAAAGTGGCCACTCAACTGAGACTGCCCTGCTCTCGGTTACGGAGGCACTGAGACAGGCAAAAGCGGCTTCCAAATCCACAGTACTTATCTTACTGGATTTGTCTGCTGCTTTTGACACAGTTAACCACCAGATCCTCCTGGCAACTCTCATGAAGATGGGCATCTCAGGAACTGCTCTCCAGTGGCTTAAGTCTTACCTCTCAGGTAGGTCCTTTAGGGTATCATGGAGAGGTGAAGTGTCTAAGTCACATCATCTAGCCACTGGAGTTCCACAGGGCTCAGTGCTTGGACCACTTCTCTTCTCCATCTACATGTCATCACTCTCTGTCATTCAGAAACATGGCTTTTCCTATCACTGCTATGCCGACGACACTCAACTCTACTTCTCATTTCAACCAGATGATCCCACGGTTGGTGTTCGTATTGCTGCCTGCCTAACAGACATTTATGCCTGGATGAAGGAGCATCACCTGCAACTCAACCTTGCAAAGACTGAACTGCTTGTGGTCTCAGCCAACCCAGCACTTCACCACAATCTCTCCATTCAGCTAGGATCTGCAACCATTACTCCGTCCAGGACAGCCAGGAATCTTGGAGTTGTGATTGATGATCAGCTAAAATTCACTGACCACATTACTGCAACAACCCGGTCCTGCAGATTTGCATAGATTAGACCCTTCCTATCAGAGCAGACCACACAACTCTTGGTCCAAGCTCTTGTTCTCTCCAGACTGGACTACTGTAATGCTCTTCTAGCGGGTCTTCCGGCATGCACTATCAAACCCTTGCAACTGATCCAGAACGCAGGGTGATCTTTAACGAGCCAAAGAGAGTGCACGTCACGCCTCTCTTCATCAGTCTCCACTGGCTGCCAATAGCTGCTCGCATCAAATTCAAGACACTGGTACTCGCCTTCAAAGCAACCACTGGCTCTGCACCAATATACCTAAACTCGCTTGTTCAGACTTACACACCCTCCAGGAGCTTACGTTCTGCCAGTGAACGACACCTTGTGGTGCCATACCAAAGAGGCATGAAATCACTCTCACGGACCTTTTCCTGGACCGACCCCACCTGGTGGAATGACCTGCCTATCTCAATTCGAGCAGCCGACTCTGTAGCCATTTTCAAAAAACAGCTAAAGACACGTCTTTTCCAGCAACACCTGACCAATCAAGAATAGCACTTAACATTCTATTCATTATCTGTATGTCTAATTTATAAAAAAATAAATAAAGAAAATTGTCCTGTGTTAGATTAACTGAGACTTGTTACAGCACTGCATACTGTAGCCTTTGACTGTTCTAGTTACTTCTATTGCTCTCATTTGTAAGTTGCTTTGGATAAAAGCGTCTGCTAAATGACTAAATGTAAATAAAAAGAGACTGGGTTGTGTTTTATGTCATGTTTAATTTTATTACAGTGATAATCATATGCACACTTGTCTGAACCACATATTAATATGTTTAATATTGTTTTAAATGTGTAAATGAAAGGTTGTGTTTTATATTTAATTTTTGTTATAAATATTCATATGGTTAAGATAATCAAGGCAAGCGTTGCCTGAACCACATTTGTGTCTGGCTATTAATTTTAGATTGAACACAGAGTGGTGTTTTATGACATAGCCTATTTTGTTTTATTGCAGCCTAAAATATACAAACAGAGATAACCGGAGTAACCAGAGCGAGCAAGTGATGTTAACAGTGACACCAAAGCTCCAAAGCTTGTGTCAAAAAAATGAAACAATTTTCAGTGAAGCTTTGTATCGATGCTTGATTCGTTCTATCAAAATCACGTGACCAATGACGTCCGAAGCTTCATTTCACACACACCCACGTGACTGCTTCGTACTCTGATTCAAAAAGGTTTAAAAATGCACAACATGGTTTGTTAGAACCGTTGTATTGCGCTAGTTTATTGTTGCAAGACTTCGTGGACTGTCGTGGTTCTGAAATGTGGGAACACTTTCATTTGAGTTTGCCCTTTAAGGTTGATAATATATTTGGCCTTTGTTCTGCAGCTAATATATATATATATATATAGTGGTTGGCCGTTATCGGCGTTAATGTGAGACTCTTATCGGGCGATAAAAAAAATATTGCCGTTAATCTATTCTCAAAGTTGGGTTGGGAGCTGGGTCTATACGCAAGCTATGATGACTTTCACCTTGATATTTTAGTGCGGATGTATACCTAGCCGAATTGCACTGTAGTAGGGGGCGAGAGAACGAGTCTTTGAACCTGTGTGAATGCCTACTAGTGTTGTCAAAAATATTGATATTTCGCTATATATCGATACTGAAATATCTGAAACGATACGATAATCATTTTCTACAGTAACGATATCAGCTGCGCTCTTGACACGCACCCGCCTCCTCTCATTCAGTCCGGTTAAGCCTCTGAACATGGCGAACGGGTGTTCTGTTGGATTTTTCCTCATGACAGCGTATTAGTATTAGTGTGACCAGTCTGAATTTTACGTGGGGTTGCACATAACGTTGATTCTACTAATTCCCACAGATTTTGCGCTCGCATCTGAAGCGCACATACACATACCGTAATAAAGCCGCCTCTGACATACAAGTGCAAAAACGTCTCGGTTACGTATGTAACCCTCGTTCCCTGAAGGAGGGAACGGAGACGTACGTTGGAACTGACCAACGAATTGGGATCTGTTTCAGAGACCAATCTACTTCGAGTGTATTAGAAACGAGCCAATGAAAATTGGCATGCGGTTCACGCATTCCACACACCGCCCCGCATTGCGGGTATAAATACGGAAGTGGAAGTACCGCATACCGTTTTCAACTGAGGAGCTGAGATAAGTGGCTCGGCCTTCAGCTGAAGCACAGCACCTGGCGACGGGATGTACGTCTCCGTTCCTTTCAGTCGGTCACGTTTGACGTACGTCAGAACTGACCGACTAATTGGGATCCCTACCAAAACGCCAGGGATGCTGGCCCTTCCAGCGCCCTGCCTGAGCTCGCTGGACCACTCCTATGTTGGAGTGGGAGTCAGGGCTCCCGGCAGGAAAGGACAGTCACTTGCTATTCCTGCAAGACCCACTCAGCGTGACTATTGGATAACGCTGGGAAAGCGTGCCTGTCTCGGGAGAAGGTACGCTGCGGAGCCACATCCTTCAATGGAAGGAGAGGTGGAAAAACGCATAAGGACTAACCTAACAGGGTAGTGCAACTATGGAAGTCTCTGGGGTGGACCCAACCTGGTCGCAGGGGGGGAAGAACACACCCAGAGATGACAGAGCGGGCTCTGTCGAGGGAAAGACATGGGGCTAGCCGAGTAGGGTAGCTGGTACCGTGGAGAATACACATATGGGGTAGCCGTTAGGGAACCGCAACATATGGAACCCAGCCTACACACACGTTCCACAAGCATACGGGTGAAGGCCTAGCTTCAGATGGTCCGCAGCGTCTGACACCGCAGGGGTGACGGAGGAGCTTGACAGGGTTAGCCGTTTCCGGGAAACACAACTGGAGACAATAGACGCACGTATCCGGCCCAGAGGGCGGGAGTGGCGTTGCAAGCCAACACTAGAACGGGTACTTAGCGCTACTGGCCCCAGGGGGCGAGGATGCGGGAAGATACCGGCTCTACACGGAGGCTATAAAATCTAGCGGACGTGTTAGGTGTCGCCCAGCCCGCAGCTCTACAAATGTCTGTCAGCGAGGCACCTTGAGCCAGCGCCCAGGATGAAGCAACACTCCTTGTTGAATGTGCTCGCACCCTGAATGGGCAAGGTACGTCTTGGGACTGGTAAGCCAAGACGATGGGATCCACAATCTAGTGGGCCAACCTCTGCTTGGAGACAGCCTTTCCCTTCTGCTGACCTCCGTAACAGACGAAGAGCTGCTGTGAGGATCTGAAGCTCTGAGTCCGGTCAATATAAGCGCGAAGAGCACGGACGGGACATAACAAAGCTAGGGCTGGGTCTGCCTCCTCCGAAGGCAGCGCTTGCAGGTTCACCACCTGCTCCCGAAAGGTCTCAGGACAATGTGAGAGTTGGCCGGCCCGAATTCTAGGCACGATTCGTCGACCGAAAGTGCATGCAGGTCCCCTACCCTCTTGATTGAGGCCAATGCGTTCAGGAGGACTGTCTTCATGGACAGGATTTTTAGCTCAACTGACTGCAAAGGCTCAAATGGAGGACCCTGGAGTGCTCTTAGCACTAGGGCTAAGTCCCAAGAGGGTATCGAGGTAGAACGAGGAGGATTCAGTCTCCTCGCACCTCTGAGGAACCTGACGATTAAGTCGTGCTTACCTAAGGATTTACCATCTACTGCATCGTGATACGCCGCTATTGCTGCGACGTACACTTTGAGGGTGGAGGGAGACAGCCTTCGCTCCAACCCATCCTGCAGGAAGAAGAGCACGACGTTAATCGAACACTTCCGAGGGTCTTCCCGGCGGGAAGAGCACCAGTCGACGAACAGGTTCCACTTCAGCATAGAGGCGCCTTGTAGAGGGGGCTCTAGCTGAAGCGATGGTGTCTACCACAGCTTGTGGTAGGCCACCTACAACCTCCGCGTCCTGTCCAGGGACCAGACATGGAGTTTCCAGAGGTCTGGACACGGGTGTCATAGAGTGCCCCGTCCCTGAGAAAGAAGGTCCGTCCTCAGGGGGATCGGCCAGGGAGGGGCTGTCGCGAGGAGTGTGAGTTCGGGGAACCAGGTCCGGTTGGGCCCATAGGGCGCAACTAACAAGACCTGCTCCTCGTCCTCCCTGACCTTGCACAGAGTCTGTGCAAGAAGGCTCACTGGGGGAAACGCATACTTGCGTAGGTCCTGGGGCCAGCTGTGCGCCAATGCATCTATGCCTAAGGGACCTCCGGTCAGGGAGTAGTACCACTGGCAATGGGTCGACTCCGGAGAAGCGAACAGGTCTACCTGTGCAACCCCGAAGTGGTCCCATATCAGCTGGACGCTCCAGGGGTGGAGTCGCCATTCTCCCGGAGGTGTCGACTGACGAGAGAACTCGTCGGCTGTCTGGTTCAGCGCACCTGGGATGTGTATGGCACTAAGTGACCTCACAAACTTCTGACTCCACAAGAGGAGATGACGGGCGAGCCGGAGCATGCAATGGGAGCTTAGACCACCCTGTCGGTTGATGTACGCAACGGCCGCAGTGCTGTCCGAATGGACCAGTACCTGCTTGCCCCGAAGCGGTTTCTTGAACCGGGCCAGGGCAAGACGTACCGCCAGAAGCTCCAGGCAATTGATATGCCAACGCAGTTGGGGTCCCGTCCACAGACCCGAAACTGCGTGCCAGTTATACGTGGCCCCCCCAGCCCGTGGATGAGGCATCCGTGAAGACCACAGCATGCCTCGACACCTGTTCTAAGGACACTCCGGCCCGGAGAAACGAGGGGTCTGACCACGGGTTGAAGGTTTGGCGACAGTAAGGAGTCACTGGGACCCAGTACTGGCCGCCCTGCCACGCCCATCTCGGGACTCGGTCGTGTAACCAGCATTGAAGTGGTCTCATATGAAGCAATCCGAGCGGCGTTACCGCGGCTGCAGATGCCATATGCCACAGGAGCCTCTGAAAGAATTTCAGTGGGACCGCCGTCCTGCCTTTGAATGTATTCAAGCAGTTCAACACTGACCGGACGTGCTCCGGAGTGAGGCACGCCGTCCGGCTGACCGAATCCAGCTCCATACCGAGATAAGAGATCCTCTGCGTGGGACAGAGTTTGCTCTTCTCTCGGTTGACCCGAAGTCCCAACAGGCTGAGGTGACTGAGCACCATGTCCCTGTGTTCGCACAACTGCTCCTGAGACTGGGCGAGAATGAGCCAGTCGTCGAGATAGTTGAGTAAGCGAACACCGCGTTCTCTGAGCGGAACAATGGCCGCCTCTACGACTTTCGTGAAGACGTGAGGTGACAGGGACAGCCGGAAGGGCAAGACTTTGTACTGATATGCCTTCCCCTCGAACGCAAAGCGCAGGAACGGTCTGTGTCGAGGAAGGATAGAGACATGAAAGTACGCGTCCTTCAGGTTGATCGCTGCGAACCAATCTTGGGGATGGATGCACTGGAAAATGCGTTTCTGCGTTAACATTTTGAACGGGAGCTTGTGCAGGGCCCGATTTAAAATGCGCAGATCCAAGATTGGTCTTAACCCACCCTCTTTCTTGGGTACAATGAAGTAGGGGCTGTAGAACCCCGACCTCATATCGGCTGGAGGAACCGGCTCGATCGCGCCCTTCGCCAGCAGGACATCGATCTCGGACCGCAAGACATGGGCATCGTTGCTCCACACTGAGGTGAAGAGGATGCCCCTGTACTTGGTAGGCCGGCGTGCGAATTGAATCGCATAGCCGAGTCTGATGGTACGGATGAGCCAGCGTGACGGTCTGGGGAGGCCAAGCCAGGCCCACGGAGACCGAACAAGCGGGATCAACAGCACCACAGACGTACCCGGGGTGAGGCAGCGAGGTGGAGCACTCAGACCCGACTCGGGAGGCTCGGAGGCGGCCCGGAGTGTTGTCTGAGTACTTCAGGTGGGGCAGAGTGTGGGTGAGAAGGCCCAGGGGCGTCCTCGGTGCCCACACTGCTGCCCCCTGGCAAAGGGGGAGAGGGGAGGAAAGGAGTGGCAAGGCCCGGGGGCGTCGCACACTGCCAACCTGACCCTCTCAGGGCCCAGGGAGGGAGGAAACTGCTCTGAGAATGTGGGTACCGCTGGACTCCGGAGAGCCAGTGGCAGGACCGAACCGAAAAATATTCTCCCCCCGGTCCTCCCCAGGGAGAGGGAGGGGTGCGGACACCGTCTCCCCGAGCAGTTTGCCATCTCGCTGGGCTGCCCGTTCCAGGGCTGCTTGCCCTTGTGCTTACTAGCGGACTCGCTGGACACTGGACGGGTTGGGCACATCCCCTGCGCCCGGCCACCTGCTGCCCGGGTGGAGGCTGCTGCTGGGCTTAGCAGGGGCGGAGGTGGACGCAGGGGGGGCACCCTCGGCGACAAGCAGATGGAGGTGCTGCAGCTGATGACGGGGTTGCAGGCTTACCAGGCGGACCTGTTGAGGGACCTCAGTCAGGGGGAGGGACCCCCTGAGGCGGTAGTCGAGTCATGCCGGACCGCGGTTTTTGCTCTCCGGGCCACCGAACAAATAGCACCGATGGTGGTGAGGGGAGAAAGAGAAATCCTTTCTCCTTGATGCCCCGGTTTCGCCATCTGAACTTTTCGGCACTTCCGTAGAGGCGGTGGTGAGAAAGTTCGGCGAGGCGAAGGCACGCTCGGCGGCATTCAGAACATGCATCCCGCTGAGGTCCGCCCGGGGGAAAGCCAGAGGAAGGGAAAAAGGCAGCGGACTCCGCCCTGGAGGACGCGGAGTTGAACGCTGCCTTTTTCCCTTCCTCTGGCTTTCCCCCCGGGCGCTTTACATCAGGCCGGTGGGCCTATGATGAGCAGAAAATGTAAGATTCTGCCAGCCGGCCCGCCTGGTTTGTTTGTTGAAAGCGCCCCCCTCAGGATGGCGGGCGGATACTAGCGCGACGGCTGGTTTGAAGCACCGCGAGGAGCGATCGGTGAGTCCCCCTCTCTCTATGAGGGTGAAACATTTTCAAAACTATGTTTTTCAGGACTTCTGTACCTTCGCTCTCCTGAGAGGTTATTTGGGGAAATTTTGGAACGTCGCTGGATTTGGCAGGGCCTGCAGCTCCCCGTGAGTAAGCTAAGAACGATCTTCTTTGCAACATTATGTGGTTGTGTGTGAATGCCTCACTTTTGCTAGTAGAGTTTTTGTTGTAGAGCCTCTCCGTGTTATTTTTCCCCACTAATGTGGGTAACTGAATTGCGCTCTTGCCTGAGGGCTTGTAGTGTCGGGGGCGAGCTGTGTTTTTCCTAGCGTAAAAGTGTGAAGTAGCTGAAGATCTGGTATGCACTTATGCATGAGCTGTAGTGAGATCTGCGCCCAGCTCTGCGGGGCTTTGGGGAAGGGGTTTTTCGGGGCCTCATTGTGTAATATTAGAGGTGATAATATTTCTTGGAGTGGATCTAGTGCGGACTTACATCGCACCACTTGGCCTAGGTTCCGTCAAGGATGGGGGCGTTCCCTTTTAAGGAAGGTCGTTCGCCCCTGGCCTGTCTTTTGATATAAGAACAGGGCTTTGTGTATGCATCCTTGATTCTGCCTCCTCTTATTACAGAATCGTCCGGCCAAGGCCCGCCCCCTTCTCTGCATTCTGGGGTTACGCGTAATGCAGTCAAGGTGTTGCAGGAGACAGCGACTTTGCCAGTGGTCGTGGGGCAGAATTAAGCGTCTTTCGCCGGTTTGCGATTAGACTTTATCTGCTGTTTCCGCCTTTCAGAGCTTGGTGGCCGCCATCTTTTGGTGGCCCCCGGCCTCTTCCTGGAGGATGGTTCGGCCGGTGGGTTCCATATTTAAAAGAAAAGGTAATGTTTCACCCTTGCTCTATGTCTCTGCTCCACCTTCTTTAGGGCTCGGGTTGAGCTGGACATCGGATAAACCTTCTGTTTGCGGTTCTGGTCGGATGCTCCCCTAAGGCCCGAGCATTACCAATGGCTGACGCCCTCACATTTACGGTTGGCTGCTGCATGGAAAGTAAGACAGCCGCCCCGAAGCAGGTGACATGAGTTGTACTACCCTCGCTTTAGAGGGTTTTCGTTGAGCACTTCTGCTGAGTACCCTGCTGTTGGCAATGTGATTAGGTTCATATCTGTAGGCACTGCCCGAGAGACTACGCCGTCATGGAGGCCCTAGGACAAAGCAAAGAAGTTGTTCCCTAGCTGCCTCTGGGATGGAGCCAGCCCCAGGTGCGGGCATAAGAGCCAGCTGGTTGTTAGTAGCCAGCTTGGGCGGTCTGGGCAGCAGGACTTCAGGACAGGTAGTAGGCGTCAACCGGCCTCCTTGCAAGAAAGTCTCGACGCCATGGCCCACGAGTGTGCCTTGGAGGATCTTCTCCACCGGTGTCAACATCAGCAGTAACCTCGTCAACTAGAGGCTCTTTACTTGGCCTCCTTGGGGATGAGTCCCCAGGTGTTAACTGGATTTCCAGGCCTTCGTCAACAGCAGACAGCTGCCGTCAGCCCAGGCGCAGCAGCCAGCCTTATTTAAAGTCACGGCAGGGTCCATGGAATCTGCAGACCTCCTATTTGGGGAGTAGGCCCTGCCAGGCCTCCCTGAGGGGTAGGCTCCCGGTTTGGGTTACCTTGGCTCAGGTGGTAGGCCCCATTTAGCCTCCCTGAGGGCCTGCTATGGTTAAGCAGGCGTTGTCTGGTCTCCCACGAGGGGGTGTTGCTGGGCGTTAGTCCGTCAACGGCTGGTACGAGCTGCTAGTAGGTGGTAGGCGCTACCAGGCCTCCCTAAGGGCCTGCTGTGGGGTAAGCAGGCTCACTTGACCCCCTCTGAGGGGGTGTTCCTGGTCTCCAGTCACTGGATGGCTAGCATGAGTGCTAGTAGGTAGTAGGCCTCACCCGGCCTCCCTAAGCGAGTTCCGGTTTCCCAGTCGCTGTGGCGGTGAGCACGAAGTGCTATGAGTAGCACGTTCTGCTATCAGGTGGTAGGCTTTGGGCCTCCATGAGGGCGAGCTCCCGGTTCCCGGTCGCTGTGGCGGTGAGCATGAAGTGCTATGAGTAGCACATTCTGCTATCAGGTGGTAGGCACTGGGCCTGCCTGAAGGCGAGTTCCCGGTTCCTAGTCACTAGACAAAGAGCATAAAGTGCTATGAGTAGCACGTTCTGCTATCAGGTGGCAGGCACTGTGCCTCCCTGAGGGCGAGCTCCCGATTCTTAGTCGCTGAGACGGTTATCGAAGTGAAGCGCTATTGGCGGCAGTGCGCCTCCCTGAGATCGTTCCCCTGTCCCCAGTTTCGGTAACGGATCATAGCATGGGTTACTATCAGGCAAGCGGCACGGGGCTTCCCTGTGGGATTCGCTGTGGAGTAGTAGGCCCCACGTGGCCTCTTCTGAGGGAACGCTCCTGTCTCGTGGTTTCTGGATAGGTCCAGTCACTGAGCGGAGGGCTGTGATGGAGAAATGCCCGACTTTTTTGCAGGTGGTAGGCCCGCTAGGCCTCCCTGATGAAGCGAGTCCCTGGTCTTCCCAGCTACCTCGAGGGCTAGCACGACTGCGATCAGGTATCAGGCTCGTATGGCCTTCCTGAGGGCGAGCTCCGCTGTTGGACACGCGAGCAGTCGGCACAGGTTACCAGGTGGAGGCCCCTCTCGGCCTCCCTGGGGACCGAGTTCCCTAGGCGGGAACGCACAACTGGCTTTACGCTGACAGCTAGTGGTCACCTGCTATCAGCCGCCGGTCTCTGGCCATTCGCGAGACCTGAAGGCGGTGTTCTTACCCTAGCATGACGAGACGTCGCTGCTGCTATGCGGTCCCTACAGGAGGGGACTTTCATAGACTGCCTACGGCATGGTTACCTACCGGGCAGGCTTATGAGCTCCTCTCAAGTGAGGGTCTGCTATGAGCTTACGGCCGCCTGGCGCTGATTTATTGGTTGTAGGCCCCTCTGGGCCTCCCTGGTATGATCAGCCTGTAAGGCTTTTGGCCTCCTAAGCACATTTTAAAGTAAGTGCTTGGTAGATCCGAGGATCGAGCGGCTAAACTCCCCTCGCTAGCAAGGGTTAGAAAGCACTTCGCTGAGCACTGCTCTCCGGGATAACCCGTCTCTTTGAGGTCCGGCTAGTGGAGGACACTGCCTTTCTTGCAGCACCCTAGCGGGATGTCTCTTCGGAGGCGAGTACCAGAGGCTCTGTACTTTACAGACAGGGTTGACTGTATTACGTGTCCCATGTTGGTCAACCTGTCTAGGCCAACCTTGGTTACCTGGTCAAGTCTCCCTGGTGGCATTCGGTGAAAACCTCCTGAATAGTGACTGGCATAGGGTCCCTCAGGTTCCCTTGCCACGTTCCCTTAAAGGAACCCCTTCTGTCAAATGGGTGGTTCCAGGCCTTCGAGCAAGGCCTGGGTAGGACCTCATGTGTGTGAAGGTTTCCTCCCAGGCTATAGCTTGGGCTTTGACCGTAGGGAGCGCTGTCACTGACAGCCTAATGTGACCAGAAGGGGAGTGGTTCAGGCATTTCAGTTGAATTTGCTTGTCCTGACAGTTGTCACTGCCAGTAGGCATGCACTCCCGGCGGCATGGCGTAGTGGGTATATCGTTCCCCGTAGTGTCAAGCTAACGCAGCACGAGTTCCCTTTCGAAAGGGAACGTCTCAGGTTACGAATGTAACCATTGTTCCCTGAGAACAGGGAACGAGACGCTGCGTCGCTTTGCCATGCCGCAGGGCCTGCCTGCCAAAACAGTCCCTTCAGACGATTAGATACTGTCATGTTGGCAAGGCGCCCTTATATACTTCCTGGTCGCACCTTGATGACATTATAGGCTGTCGCCGGTCAATAGGATTGACGTTTTTTGATTGTGATTTCAGGCACCAGTCACGCTGGAGGCATTCCCCGTAGCGTCAAGCTGACGCAGCGTCTCATTCCCTGTTCTCAGGGAACAATGATTACATTCGTAACCTGAGACGTTCTCATGCAATATGGGAAATAATATAGATCTTTCTGAAGATGAAAAGCATGTAATGATGCAAAAGGAATGAAAACCAGCTAATATTGTGTGAAAACTGAATGGAGATAATCATACACTCAAAAAAAATGTATGTCTAAACATAAGATTTATGTACTTTAATTGCATATAAATTTTCCATGCATTTGGATTACATAATTTTAACATAAACAAATTAATAAACTTAATGTGATTCATATATGTAAGTCATACATAAATGTAACAGGTAAGATTTATGTAATTGTATTGTTAAACTGAATGTGATTCAGTTTACGGTTTGCAGCCGAGTGTGAAGCGGCTGGGATGGGAATCAGCACCTCCAAATCCGAGGCCATGGTCCTCAGTCGGAAAAGGGTGGCTTGCCCACTTTAGGTTGGTGGAGAGTTCCTGCCCCAAGTGGAGGAGTTCAAGTATCTAGGGGTCTTGTTCACGAGTGAGGGGAGGATGGAACGGGAGATTGACAGACGGATCGGTGCAGCTTCTGCAGTAATGCGGTCGATGTACTGGTCTGTCGTGGTGAAGAAAGAGCTAAGCCGTAAGGCGAAGCTCTCGATTTACCGGTCAATCTACGTTCCTACTCTCACCTATGGTCATGAGCTTTGGGTCATGACCGAAAGGACAAGATCCCGGATACAGGCGGCCGAAATGAGCTTTCTCCGCAGGGTGGCTGGGTGCTCCCTTAGAGATAGGGTGAGAAGCTCAGTCACTCGGGAGGAACTCGGAGTAGAGCCGCTGCTCCTCCACATCGAGAGGGGACAGCTGAGGTGGCTCGGGCATCTGTTCCGGATGCCTCCTGAACACCTTCCCGGGAAGGTGTTTCGGGCATGTCCAACCGGGAGGAGGCCCCGGGGAAGACCAAGGACACGCTGGAGGGACTATGTCTCCCGGCTGGCCTCGGAACGCCTCGGTGTCCCCCCGGAAGAGCTAGAGGAAGTGTCTAGGGAGAGGGAAGTCTAGGCATCTCTGCTTGGACTGCTGCCCCCGCGACCCGGCCCCGGATAAAGCGGAAGAAGATGGATGGATGGATGGATGGATGAATGTGATTCATATATACCAGTTATATGTGAATGAAACAGGTAAGATTTATGTAAAAGTGCACAGAAAAACGCCCATGTTAAATTAACACTTCCTAGTGTTCATGTGTGTGCTCACTACTGGGTTAAAGTACCATTGAAGCAGTGTTAAAGTTAATGAGATAATTGAGTGATGACTGAGAATTAATAATGAACACCTGATGATAATGAGCAGAATCACTGAAGGAAAGAGAAACACAAGAACTACAACTGACTTCAGCCACAGCCTTAGATGAAATCAACTGAAGATAAAAGAAGGCATTACATCTCTGAAGATATCAGTAGATGAGGATTAAACAACTTCACAAACAGCATTATCAGCTTCACGCATTACTAACCAGACTGACTTTATTTCTGTAATTTCTGTTTTAATGAAAATAATAGTTTCGTTGGAAGTCACCATGCTGGAGAACGTCTGCTTTAGTTTGCTCTTGACCCTTAACTTTAGTTTTTTCTGGCTCCTTTAACTGTGTGTTTATAAAGCACATTTGTTATTTCAAGGGAATCCAAGAGAAAATATTATCAGGTGATGTTGGCTATTTGTAGGAAGCTCTTTTCTCCGCTTCGGGGGACACACAACCCTGACTGGATGAGGGTGACCGCACTGCCTGAGTCTAGCAGGGCTCTGAACCGTTTCCCCTCCACGACCACGTCCGCTTCAGGGGCTCCCGATGGTACACGCTGGTGGACGATGCAGCCTGCCAGCCACGCATGCGGAGGCGGTATAGGTTCGGCGCTGGGCATGGGCTCGTCTCGCGGCGGGGGAACCGTCGGCCTGCCAACTGGTCGCGGGTGCCTTCGAGCGGGCGCCGCTCCTGGACCACCCTCCGGGGAAACGGCAGCACTCGATCCCCTGGCTCACGGTGGTGGATGGCATCCGCCAGCTCGATCGCCTCCACCAGTTCCAGGGTGTTGGCAGGGTTCTTCATGCCAACCGCTTGCCGAATTGGACGGGGTAGAGCGCGGAGGAGGCGATCAACCACCACTCGTTCCGCTACCTGAGCTGCAGTGGGGTTCCCTTCCATCAGCCAATGATGAGCGATGCGGCTGAGTTTGGCGGCTTGAGCACGGGCTGGCACGCGAGACTTAAACTCCCATTCGTGAAACTGTTGGGCGGCGCAGATGGATGAGAGGCCCAGCCTCGCCAGGATTTCACGCTTGACTTCGGGAGTGAAAAATAAGCCCGTTGGGCTTCTCCAGTGAGCAAGGGTGCCAGCGCGCGTGCCCAATCACCCTCGGGCCATTCCTCACATCAGGCGGTGGTTTCGAAGACCTGAAGGAAAGCTTCCACTTCATCATCCGCCGGCATCTTTGTGCAGCAGGCGGGTTGCTTGGGCACGAGGATCAGGTAGCGGAACTCGCTGGGCGGCGGTGGCACAGATGGCGGTCAGTTCTTCCTCCGTCCTGCCCTGGCGAGTGGCGAGATGTTCCACGATTTGTTGCTGGCGGATGCTCACCTCCGTGAGGCGTTGTAAAACCTCCTCCATTGTGGGGAACGAGTGGGGACGTCTCCTGTCGTGCACAGAAAAAAAAACAGAAGATTAGGGGTTGGGGGTGGTCACGGGGTGAGGAATCACTCGACAAGGCAGGCTTAGTGAAAAGGCCCCGGAGGGTGGATTTTATTTACAGTGAAAACAAAACGGTGCTGGAAGTTGAGCCGATGTGTGATGGCTGGTGCTCCAAGTGCTCTATAGTGTTCAGTCCAACTGAAAGTGGGTGTCCAAACGTGCTCCAAAAGTGGTGTGCTGTCGGCCACTCGCTGCTTTCTGGGGAGAACAAAGAGAAAAGTTAGTCCAGCGATTCATTCAGCTCGAGACCAGAGTCTGTCTGTCTGTTCAGCATGTGCTGCTTTTGTAGCTGTGGCTGATGAGGTGCAGCTGTGACCGATCAGCCCGGGGTAAGGACGTGCTTCTGTGTTTCTGTGTTTGTTGCCAGGGTGACGCTGACTCCTCTGAGGACGCTCGTCACAATATATAACAAAAAGAACATCTATTTGTGTTTTGGGGTTCATGTCAAATTGTTTATTTGCTCTTTATCTTTGAATGTAAGATTGGTCAGTGGGTCTCTCCCTCAAATGTATCTTGTAGTTGTCTTCCCTAGGTTGTTCCTAGGGAGACTATTACAACGCTTTGTCTCACAACTGTAGCAAATTAGCTCAGAGGGGAAATATTAATAATTATTCATAACTCATTATTATTCATTATGATTAATTATGAATATTTGAATCAGTTAATGAGATTTACTTGATTACATTAACATTACAATCAATCAGTCAGTTCAACCTGTGAACGCTCAGTATTGATTGTTAATTAATTCTAAGAAAAGGATATTTTTCATGGCTACAGAAAAATAATTCTTCCTTCACATAAGCGCTTCGAGCGCATAACAAGATCGATCATTTAAGTGACCATTTTTTTGCAGGCAGGGGGTCAGAACCAAACATACAGTATATTGTGCACAAACTTTATTAAATCACGGACAAGACTAAACTAACATAAAACATACATGCACATCACACAAACATGGTGTAGGAATTGTGGGTGCAGACACATAGATGAATGAATCTTCCAAATGATTCGATCAGAAATGATCCCACACAAAGCCCCATTCAACCCGACCCCAGGAAATCGACCATCTATCACCAGAGAGACGTAGGCTCCATTCTGTCCGGAGCTACTACTTTTATGAATAATTACTTGATTGCCTATGAACTTTTGACCAAAACTTAGACAAAGAGGACAAAAGACTCTGTGTGATCACAAGACAAAGGAACAAACAAGATCTCTGTCTTTGCAATGACCGGTAAATACACTCCACGTGACACAGCTAAAACTCCAAGCAAACTCAAAGAAACTGTGTTGCATATGAACTGCATCAAATCATTGATTATTGGACTTGCATTCAAATAGCCTTCGACATAGCTTGTTAGTGTGTCTACAACTGATACACGTGACTATAGACATAGATAACCCAATGTGGGGTAGAGTAAGAAGAGCGGTGAGTAAGTAGGTCAAGTGCAGATCACTAACACCTGTCTCTCGTTCCAGTAATTGGCGTGGAGAGATCGTAAAAGCCGCGGTCGGGAGAGAGGGAGGAGAGAGAGATCACGACTGGGACTGTCACACGTCTTGCCAGAGGCTGTAAACTGAGAGAGAGTGTCTGGAGTTTTGAAGTGACGAGTTTTGAGAAGTTAATGAGTTTGAGTTTGAATGCGCTGAGCGCTTACCACTGTTTTGAGGATCGTGAGATCAATAAAGTGCAGTCCCAGTTAAGCCGACCCTGTCTTCTTCCTTCCTTCACCCACACAAAGCTATACTACACTACACTGGTGCCGAAACCCGGGAAGGAAGAAGAGTGCCACCGCTATGCAGACCCCGCCAAAGACGCCGCTTGCGGACCTGGTTCAATCGCTAGCCGGTCTTCATCAACAGACCCACGAAGACCTGCTGGCCGTGAGGGCGGAGCAAGACAGGTGCTTGAGGCCCTCATCTGGGCCCAGCATGAAGACCGCAAGCTGTTTCGAGCTGTTGATTCGGGTTGTAACCAGACCTCTATCCACCAAAGCCTGATTCACCCTAATGCATTGGGTACTAGCCGCACGGTTACGGTGAGGTGTGTGCATGGGGAAGTGGTGAACTATCCGTTGTTGCCCGTGGATATTCTATTTCGGGGACATAGCATAGTGTTGAGGTAGCAGTTAACCCGTACCTCAGGCATCCGCTGATTTTAGGGACCAATTGGCCAGCCTTTAATGTGTTGTTGGGGCATTTGTGTGCGGATGCTTCTTGGGGAAAACGTGCAAACAGGAAAGAGACTGTTGATCAGTTGGGAGAGGTGGATTCGGGGCCTCTGGGAGCTCTTCCGGGGGAGCGGTCTTGTGATGCCCATTCTCACAGACCGCGATGATTTTCCCCTGGAACAGTCCCGGGATGAATCGCTTAAAAACGCGTTTAATCAGGTCCGTTCCATCGACGGCCACCTCCTCCAGCCGGACCAGCCGCTCTCTTATCCCTATTTTTGTATTTTAAAGGATAGATCGGGTGACCCAAGACGACCAGTCAATGCAAGATACAACCCAGTAATTAGTAAAGTAGTGTACATGATTTAGCTAAGGTTGCAAAGCCGCCCCCTCGCTTCAAAAATGGCAGGACAATCACTTCCGCTACTAAAGATTGCTTTTTAAATAATCTTCCTCATCAGTATCATCTCCTCAGCATCCCAGATAGCATAGAAGAACTCGATGTTGCAACAGAAACTATTGACTCTCTCTTTTCCAGTACTTTAGACACAGTTGCTCCTCTGCGCTTAAAGAAGCTTAAAGAAAATAGTCCAACGCCATGGTACAACGAGCACACCCGGGCCCTTAAAACAGCAGCCAGAAAAATGGAGCGCAGCTGGAAGAAAACAAAACTAGAGGTATTTCGTAATTCGTGGAAAGAGCACATGATCACATACAGAAAGGCCGTAAGAACTGCTAGATCTGCTTATTTATCAACTCTCTTGGAGGAAAACAAACACAACCCAAGGTATTTATTCGATACAGTGGCTAAATTAACCAAAAATAAAGCTTCAACTTCTGATGATTGTAAACAGCACAGCTGTAATGACTTTATGAACTTCTTCACATGCAAGATTGATAATATTAGGAAGACAATTTTAATCATGCAGCCGTCTACTACAGTATCACATCAGACAGAGCATTGTAGTGTCACTGAGGAAAAATTACAATTATTCACTGCTATAGGAGAAGAAGAATTGGCTAAACTCGTTAAAACATCAAACTCAACAACATGTATGCTTAACCCTGTACCGACTAGGCTATTAAAAGAGATGCTACCAGAGGTCATAGATCCTCTTCTTAATATCATTAATTCATCTTTGTCATTAGGATATGTACCGAAAACTTTTAAGTTGGCTATCATTAAACCACTTATTAAAAAAACGCAACTTGATCCTACAGAATTTGTCAATTATAGACCAATCTCAAATCTACCCTTTCTGTCAAAAATACTTGAAAAGGCAGTGTCTTCACAATTATGTTCCTTTTTAGAAAGAAATTGTATCTGTGAGGATTTCCAGTCAGGATTTAGACCGTATCATAGTACTGAGACTGCTCTCATCAGAGTTACAAATGATTTACTCTTATCATCCGATCGTGGCTGTACCTCTCTATTAGTGTTACTCGATCTTAGCGCTGCAAAAGAATGTTGTGGTCAATGGCATCAACATCGACCACAACATTCTTTTGAATAGACTCAAAAATGATGTAGGTATTAGTGGAATTGCTTCATCATGGTTTAAATCATACCTATGCGACCGTTATCAGTTTGTAGCAGTAAATGAAGAGATGTCACACCGATCGCAAGTTCAGTATGTAGTACCACAAGGCTCAGTGCTAGGACCGCTACTCTTCACCCTGTACATGCTACCACTGGGAGATATTATTAGGAAGCATGGCGTTAGTTTTCATTGTTATGCTGACGATACTCAGCTCTATATTTCTTCACGCCCTGAAGAAACTTACCAATTCACAAGATTAACGGAATGCATAGCTGATATAAAACATTGGATGACCGGTAATTTCCTGCAACTCAATTCAGAAAAAACAGAATTTGTAATTATTGGACAAAAAAGCTCCACAAGTAGTAACCTAGAATAGCGTCTAACACTTGATGGCTGCTCTGTCAAGTCTTCGTTGTCAGTGAGGAACCTGGGTGTGCTCTTTGATACCAATCTTTCGTTTGAAAGCCACGTTTCTAGCATCTGTAAAACTGCATTCTACCATCTTAAAAATATATCTAAATTACGGCACATGCTCTCAATGCAAAATGCTGAACAGTTAGTTCATGCGTTCATGACCTCAAGGCTAGATTATTGTAATGCTCTACTGGGTGGTTGCCCTGCTCGCTTAATAAATAAACTCCAGCTGATCCAAAACGCAGCAGCTCGAGTACTTACTAGAACCAGGAAGTATGAACATATTAGCCCAGTTCTGTCAACATTGCACTGGCTGCCTATTAAAAATTGCATACATTTTAAAATCTTGCTTATTACTTACAAAGCACTAAATGGTTTAGCTCCTCAATACTTGAGAGAGCTCTTAACATATTATACTCCATCACGTCTACTGCGGTCTCAAAATTCTGACCAGTTGATAATACAGAGAATATCCTAATCAACTGCAGGCGGTCTATCCTTTTCCTATTTAGCTCCTAAACTCTGGAACAGTCTTCCTAAAATTGTTTGGGAAGTAGACACACTCTGTCAGTTTAAATCTAGACTAAAAACACATCTCTTTACTGTGGCATACACATAAAACACTTTTTTAATTAAATGATTGTTAGGCTGCATTAACTAGGTCAGCCGGAACCGGGAACACTTCCCATAACACCTGATGTACTCGTTACATCATCAGAAGAATGGCATCTACGCTAATGATAGTCCCGATTTTATCCCGAGGGTTACTGCAGTCAGCCGGATCCGGGTCGTATCCAGATCAGATGGTGGACCTGCGCCCAGAGAAGACCAACACAGGACCCCGAAGTGTCTGCAGAGACCGTGTCAATTAGCCTCCCTGTGCAACTGCCTCATCGACACGGCATCTCAATAAACCCGTCTCCAGCGTGATGACTCCGATTGTTCGAATATTACAATGAAATAATACTTAAATCGATATGTCATCCGCAATAAACCCATCTCCAGTGTGTTGACTCCGATTGTTCGAATATTACAATTAAATAATACTTAAATCGATATATCATCCGCAATAAACCCGTCTCCAGCGTGTTGCCTCCGATCATTCGAATATTGCACTTTAATAATTATTTAATCATATTAATAATAATAATAATAATAATAATAATAATACGCTGTTTGTTAATTGGCCAGAGGAGAACTGGCACCCCGACTGAGCCTGGTTTCTCGCAAGGTTTATTTTTCTCCATTAGGTCACCTAATGGGGTTTTAGTTTCCTTGCCACTGTTGCCTCTGGCAACAACTAAATTAACCATATAAACTAAAGTACTGATCTAATTATTGATCTAAAGCCCACACTGTCACCATATGGAAATTGAAATGAACTGATGACATTGTGACGAGTCCACCCAGAGGAATCAGCGTCGCCCTGGCAACAACACACCTGCACATCATCACCATGGGCTGATCGGTCACAGCTGCACCCCATCAGCTCAGAGCTACAAAAGCAGCTACGGATGAGCAGACAGACAGACTCTGGTCTCGAGCTGAATGCACTGCTGGACTAACCTCTCTTTGTTGTTCTCCCCCAGAAAGCAGCGAGTGACCGACAGCCCACTTCACTGGAGCACGTTTGGACACCCACTTTCACTAGGATTGAGCACCACCACGGGACGAGGATTCACCAGCCACCACGCACCGGCTCACAAACTGTTTTCACCTTTTTCACTCACTGTAATTAAAATCCACCCTCCGGGGCCTTTTCACTCAACCTGCCTTGTCGTGTGATTCCTCACCCCGTGACATTGGTGGAGAATGCGGGCAGAAGCGTGAGGAATCACCGACAAGTTCACCGCACCCCAAAATCCTAATCTTCTCTGTTTGTTTTTTTTTCTGCACGCCAGGACCCGGAAGTAGCGCGCTCGCTCCCCGAAGATGGAGGAAGTGCTACAGCGCCTCGCGGAGGTGAGCATCCGCCAGCAACAGATCGCGGAACATCTCGCCACCCGCCAGGGCAGGACGGAAGACGAACTCACTGCCATCCGTGCTGCCGCCGCCCAGCGCGTTCCGCTACCTGATCCGTGCGCCCAAGCCACCCGCCTACTGCCGAAGATGACGGCGGATGATGACGTGGAGGCTTTCCTACAGGTCTTCGAGACCACTGCCCGGAGCGAAGAGTGGCCAGAGGGCGATTGGGCACGCGCGCTGGCACCTTTGCTGACTGGAGAAGCCCAGCGGGCTTATTTTTCACTTCCCCGTGCGATCGCTGAGGATTATGACGAAGTCAAGCGGGAAATCCTGGCGAGGTTGGGGCTCTCATCTATCTGTGCCGCCCAACAGTTTCATGAATGGGAATTCAAGCCTCGTGTGCCAGCCCGTGCCCAAGCCGCCGACCTGAAACGCATCGCGCATCACTGGCTGATGGAAGGAAGTCCCACGGCAGCTCAGGTAGCGGAACGGGTGGTGGTCGATCGCCTCCTCCGTGCTCTTCCCCGTTCCATCCGGCAGGCGGTCGGAATGAAAAACCCGGCCACCACCGCGGACCTCGTGGAGGCGATCGAGCTGGCGGATGCCATCCACCACCGTGAGGCAGGGGAGCGAGCGTTGCCGTTCCCCCGGAGGGTGGTCCAGGAGCGACGGCCGTTCGAGGGCACCTCGCGACCAGTAGGCAGGCCGACGGTTCCCCCGCCGCAAGACGAGCCCATGCCCAGCGCCGAACCCATGCCGCCTCCGCGTGCGTGGCTGGCAGGCTGCATCGTCCACCAGCGGATGCCATCGGGAGCCCCGGAAGCAGACGTGGTGATCGAGGGAAGACACTTCCGAGCCCTGCTGGACTCTGGCAGTACGGTCACCCTTCTCCAGTCACGAGTGTGTGGGCCCCGAAGAGGCGAGAAGAGTTTCCTCCCCATTACGTGTGTGCATGGAGACACTCGCCAAGTGCCAGCCCGTCGAGTCACCATCTCGTCGCCCCAAGGGACCTGGCCGGTGGAAGTCGGCCTGGTAGAGGACCTTCCGGTGGCCGTACTGCTGGGGAGAGACTGGCCGGGCTTCGATGCCCTGCTCGCCGCCGCCACTCAGCCTGTCAGCCAGGAGGGGAACCGTCGAAGACGGAGACGGCCGCGAGGACCCCGCCGCCGACCGGCGCTGCTAGCCTCCGACAGCGGGAGAGATGGTGAGTCCCCCTCCCAATCTACTAATCCGTTCTTTGATGTGTATCAGCAGGCTGCCGGAGGGGGCTCATTCGCCAAGGAACAACGGGAGGACGATCGCCTGAAGCACTGCTGGTCCCAAGTGCGGACCCTCGACGGGAAAGACGTCCTCCCACGGCCCCATCCTCTCCCGCATTTTGTCGTTGAGAAGGGCCTGCTATACTGTGTCGCACAGCGGAGGGGGGAGGAGAAAAAATTATTAGTTGTTCCTCGGACCAAGACCGAAACCATCCTGGAGTTGGCGCACTCCCATCCGATGGCAGGTCACCTCGGGGCAGCTAACACCACGCAGCGTATCCGCGACCGGTTCCACTGGCCGGGACTGGAGGCCGAGGTGAAGGGGTTCTGCCAGGCCTGTCCGACCTGCCAAGTGACGTCGCCCAGGACTCCTCCCCCCAGCCCACTCATTCCGCTGCCCATCATCGAGGTGCCCTTCGAACGGATTGGGATGGACATAGTGGGGCCGTTGCCGAAGTCTGCCCGTGGCCACGAACACATCCTGGTCATCGTCGACTATGCCACCCGGTACCCCGAAGCGATTCCCCTCCGCAAGGCCACCGCGAAGAACATCGCCCAGGAGTTGTTTCTGCTGGCCAGCCGGGTTGGCATACCAGCGGAGATACTGACTGACCAGGGTACCCCGTTCATGTCCCGGCTAATGGCGGATCTCTGCAGGCTGCTGCGGGTGAAGCAGTTGAGGACCACAGTCTACCACCCACAGACGGACGGGCTGGTAGAAAGGTTCAACCAGACCCTCAAGCAGATGCTGAGACGCGTGGCGGCGGAGGATAAGCGGGATTGGGACCTCATGATTCCTTATGTGCTCTTCGGGATCCGCGAAGTACCCCAGGCCTCAACTGGCTTCACCCCCTTCGAGCTTCTCTTCGGCCGCCAACCACGAGGGCTCCTGGACATCGCCCGAGAAGCTTGGGAGCAGCAGCCTGCCCCTCATCGCACCCTCATCGAGCACGTCCGCCAGATGAGGGACCGGATCGACCGGGTGATGTCATTAGTCCGGGAACACCTCAGCAAGGCTCAACAGGCGCAGCAACGCCGGTACGACCGGGCAGCCCAACCACGGGAGTTCCAGCCGGGAGACCGCGTCATGGTCCTGGTCCCCAGCTCTGCCTGCAAATTCCTGGCCACCTGGAAAGGACCCTATACTGTGATTGAAAGAATTGGGCCAGTCACCTATCGTCTGAGACAGCCGGGACGGCGGCAGGCAGAGCAACTCTACCACATAAACCTCCTGAAGAAATGGGTGGGGACCCGGGACCAGGTAGCGGCATTGTGTGTCACCGATCCCGTGGTTGTAGACGTCAACCCCCATCTTTCGGCTGCCCAGAAGGCGGAGCTGCAACACCTGGTCAGTCAGTTCCAGGATGTGTTCTCGACCCAGCCCGGGCAGACCAATGTGGTACAGCACGACGTCCGAACCTCGCCAGGAGTCATCGTCCGGCAACGGCCCTACCGTGTCCCGGAGGCTCGTCGGCAGGCTATTGAGGAAGAGATCCAACAGATGCTGAAGTTGGGGGTAATCGAACCATCCCGGAGCCCGTGGTCCAGCCCCATCGTGATGGTCCCAAAGCCGGATGGCACCCTCCGCTTCTGCAACGACTTCCGACGCCTGAACGAAGTCTCCGAATTCGACGGGTACCCCATGCCTCGGGTCGACGAGCTGCTGGACCGATTGGGAAGGGCCCGGTACATCAGCACCTTGGACCTCACCAAAGGCTATTGGCAGGTACCACTCTCAGAATCCGCTAAACCCAAGACTGCTTTTTCTACCCCCAGTGGCCATTGGCAGTACCGGACCCTTCCCTTCGGCCTGCACGGGGCCCCAGCGACCTTCCAGCGGATGATGGACATCATCTTGCGGCCCCACCAGGCCTACGCGGCGGCCTACATAGATGATGTCGTCATCCACTCCGAGGCATGGGAAGACCACCTGGAACGTCTGCGGAGGGTGCTTTTGGAGCTCCGGCGGGCTGGACTCACTGCCAACCCCCGCAAATGTCACCTCGCCCTCTCCGAGGCCAAGTACCTGGGTTTCCGAGTCGGAAGGGGCCTCATCCAGCCCCAGGAGAAGAAAGTCGAGGCCATCCACTCCGCCCCAAGACCGCAGACGAAGACCCAGGTACGGGCCTTTTTGGGGTTGGCAGGGTATTACCGATGTTTTATCCCCAACTTCTCCTCTCTAGCCGCCCCCCTGACAGACCTGACCAGGAAGGGGCAGCCGGAGAAAGTCTGCTGGACCCCAGCCCTCGAAGAGGCTTTCGCCCGGGTCAAGACAGCCCTGACGTCGTCGCCGGTACTCCGCGCTCCAGACTTCGGTTGCCCCTTCCTGCTGCAGACGGATGCTTCCGACACAGGACTGGGAGCCGTCCTGTCCCAAATCCAGGAAGGCGAGGAGCATCCGATCGTCTACATCAGCAGGAAGCTGTCCCCGGCTGAGACGAGGTACGCCGCCGTCGAGAGGGAGGCCCTGGCCATCAAGTGGGCAGTCCTGGAGCTGAGGTACTATCTACTAGGCCGCAAGTTCACCCTGGTCACCGACCATGCGCCCCTACAGTGGATGGCCCGCGCCAAGGACACCAACGCCAGGGTGACTCGCTGGTTCCTAGCGCTCCAGGACTTCCACTTTGAGGTACGTCATCGGGCCGGGGCCGCCAACGCAAACGCCGACGGCCTCTCAAGGATATGGACAGCTTATGCAGGTCTGTCAGGGGTCATTCCCCACCCTCCCTTTGTTTCACCCCTACTGTCTCCATATGTTCGCAGGACCAGGACAACGCTTAGGGGGGGGGAATGTGACGAGTCCACCCAGAGGAATCAGCGTCGCCCTGGCAACAACACACCTGCACATCATCACCATGGGCTGATCGGTCACAGCTGCACCCCATCAGCTCAGAGCTACAAAAGCAGCTACGGATGAGCAGACAGACAGACTCTGGTCTCGAGCTGAATGCACTGCTGGACTAACCTCTCTTTGTTGTTCTCCCCCAGAAAGCAGCGAGTGACCGACAGCCCACTTCACTGGAGCACGTTTGGACACCCACTTTCACTAGGATTGAGCACCACCACGGGACGAGGATTCACCAGCCACCACGCACCGGCTCACGAACTGTTTTCACCTTTTTCACTCACTGTAATTAAAATCCACCCTCCGGGGCCTTTTCACTCAACCTGCCTTGTCGTGTGATTCCTCACCCCGTGACAACATCAAATGGTTATACAGCTTAATAAAATTACGCTGCATTATTTTACTGTTTAACACAGTAAAGCTGCTTTGAAACAATCTACATTGTTAAAAGCGCTATATAAATACAGTTGACTTGACTTGACTTGACTTAATTATTCGGACCTCGCTAGCCCACTGACTGATCTAACTAAAAAGGAGGTACCAGATACAGTTCAGTGGACGGAGCGGTGCCAGCAGGCTTTCACCCAAATAAAGGCTGTTCTGTGTGGTGGGCCGCTCTTACAAGCTCCTAATTTCTCTCTCCCTTTTTCCCCACAGACAGACGCCTCGGACAGGGGGCTGGGCGCGGTCCTGTCCCAGGAGGGGGAGGGGGAGGAACGGCCGGTGCTGTACATCAGTCGCAAGCTCTCTAAGAGGGAGACGATGTACAGCACCATAGAAAAAGAGTGCTTGGCTATCAGGTGGGCCATCCTCCCCTCCGCTACTACCTCCTGGGGTGGGAGTTCACCCTCTGTTCGGACCACGCCCCTTTGCAGTGGCTCCACCGCATGAAGGATACCAACGCCCGGATCACCCGTTGATATCTAGCTTTACAACCTTTTAAGTTCAAGGTGATCCACGGGGGGGGGAGGCTGCAGGCCGGATGGCTCCCCGGCCTGGTGCGGGCGGTGGGGGTATGTGGCGGAGGGGGCGTGGTTCTGCGAAGTCTGTAGTGGGATTGAGGGACCACGGAGACGAGCGGTGAGTAAGTAGGTCAAGTGCAGATCACTAACACCTGTCTCTCGTTCCAGTAATTGGCCGACCCCGTCTTCTTCCTTCCTTCACCCACACAAAGCTATACTACACTACACCCAATTTTATGGGAGAGGTGGAAACACAGTCACCCCTGAACCCTAAATCTTGAGTTTTAATCTCAGAACACGGATGAAGAGTACCAGTTGACGAGCTGACCAAGTTGAGTTGAGTTCCAGCAGTTGACGCTCCCAGGAGAGCTCTGCCCAGTCGGGAGATGTTCGCAGTGCAGTTCCAGAATCCACCAACGATTAGACGATCGTGGCAGACCAAGATCAGAGAGAATGGGTTAACAGATTTAATTCAGGCCATCTGCTCTTCTCTCACTTTCCTTTCTTTTACTTAAAGTTTATTTTCTTTCCGTTAAGTCTCGTGTTCTGTTAAGTTTCGCCGCAAAGTTTCTCAACGAGTCTCCAACAGAACGCTTCAACTTCAAACAACGCCCACAAGACTTCCATCCAGCTGCCAACACGCCACGTGATTGGCTTCCCAAGACAACTGTCAAAAGACACAACCAGACCTTCAGCGAATCAAAGACTCGGGAAAACCCCTCTCCAGCCATGGAGTCCCCTGCCAGAGACGACACGCGAGACACAAACGCAAGTAATACCTCTAGATTCCAAGCTGAACTGGTGCATTGAGATCAAATTTAATAACCCCGCCTAAGAAACAATAGGAGGATAAATTAATGATCGATGGTTTCTTCAGGTCATGTGTCATAAATGCATATATTGCTTGGGATTTCATAATTTCTCTCTCTTAAAACTCATTCTTTCCTCACTTTCTTCCTTTCTGCAATGCGTGTGAATGTGCGCGTGTGTGTGTTTATGTTAGATTTAGTTTGATGTGTTAGAGTAATTGTGGCAGGAGGGGAGTGGTTTAGCGGGGTCTGTGACGGGAGAGAGAGTCGGGAGGCGAGCACGCCTTAAGTCGGTCAAGTGCAAATAACGAACACCTGTGACTTGTTCCAGTGATGGCCGTGGAGAGACCGTTAAAAGCCGGCAGAGAGGAGGCTTGGGGAGAGAGAGAGCAGCTGAGGACTCGTGTGCTGAGTGTGCTGAGTGTGGGAGAGCTCTGGAGAGCAGAACTGTCGATTTGAACTGAGAAGTGACGGAGAACGGAGTTGAACGCGCAGACCGCGCTCTTTTGTTTTGAGTACTAAAAAAATAAACACACGAGTCCCAACAAGCCGTCTTCTTTCTTCCCTCCCTACTAAAAGAACCTGAGCCCTGTTACAGTGGTGCCGAAACCCGGGAGGGAAGAAGCGGCTGCTACCATGCAAACCCCGCCAACCACCACGCCATTTGCGGAAATCATCTCTTCCCTCGTGGTCCTGCATCAGGAACAACACCAGGCCCTGCTCGACCTGAGGAGCGACCAAGAGCGCCGCTTCCAAGCGATCGTACAGGGACAGCAGGAGGACCGCGAGAGGTTCTGGAGCTGGGTGGACCGGGAGGTGGACCCAGCGATCCCGAGCCAAAGCACCCACCTGCCGCTGAATAAGATGGGCCCGCAAGATGATCCGGAGGTGTTCCTCGATCTGTTCGAGAAGACGGCGGAGGCGGCAGGTTGGGCTCGGGATCAATGGTCGATGAGACTGATTCCCCTGCTGTCGGGGGAGTCCCAGACGGCAGCCCACCAACTACCTGTCCAGAACCTCCTCGTCTTCAACGACCTGAAGAGGGCCATTCTGCAGTGAGTCGGCCGAAGCCCAGAGCAGCACCGCCAGAGATTCTGGTCGCTGGAGCTGGGCGAAAGCGGCCGGCCCTTCGTGATGGCCCAACAGCTCCGGGACTCTTGCCGCAAATGGCTACTGGCTGAGAGAAGTGACGTCGACAAAATCATCAACCTGGTGGCACTGGAACAGTTCATCACTCGGCTTCCCAGAAGAACGGCTGAGTGGGTCCAGTGCCACCGACCATCATCGCTGGACTCATTGTGCTGGCGGAGGATCACCTGGTGGCGCGTCCAGGGGTCGGCGGATCTCTAACATCTCTCTCTCTCTCTCTCTCTCTCTCGATCTCCTTCTCCTTCTTCTTCTCTTCTCTCCTCAAGCCTGTCCCTTTGCCTAGGTCCCATCCTCCAATCCCGCCCCGAGTTCCACCCCGAGGGAGGGGTGGGGGAAGCGGCGAGTATACGGGGCCAGCGTGAGCTCCGCCCAGGGGGACGGGGCCCAGCTTTGGCGAAACTCCTGGTCCTCTCTCTCCACGCCCATCGCCGGGCCCACTAACCACCACCGGGGTGGCGGGTAGGTCTGGGCCAGCCTGTTGGCGTTGCAGGGACCCGGACCATTTCATCGACCGATGTCTGGGGTCCCAGATGTCCCGCAGGCTGCCCCCGGTCAAGCTGGATTGTACCAGATACCTGTGAGTATTAAGGGGGGTACCTATCCGGCTCTGGTGGATTCAGGATGTAACCAAACCTCAATCCACCAAAGCCTGATTCAGCCCGAGCATTGGATACAAGCCGTGTGGTTCAGGTACGGTGTGTGCACGAGGACGTGGAGAAATATCCTGTAGTGTCAGTTGTGATTCAATTTCGGGGTCAAAAGCATAGAGTAGAGGTGGGCGTTAATCCGCACCTCAGGCATCCACTGATTCTGGGAACCAATTGGCCAGATTTTAGGAAATTATTGGGACAATTGTGTGTGGATGTCTCTTGTAAAATAGGAAAACTGGAGGGGGCAGCGGTCGTGCAGGTGGGAGAGACTGAACCGGGACCACTGAGGGCTGACTCAGGGGAAACGAGCGGGACTCAGAGACTGACTCTCTCAGACCGCGATGACTTTCCTCTGGAGCAGTCTCAGAATGAATCGCTGAAACACGCCTTTGAACATGTCCGTACCATCGACGGCCAGTCTCTCCAGCCGGACCACCCGCTTTTCCTTATTCCTTTTCCTTATTTTGCTATCATAAAAGACCGGTTGTATAGAGTGACGCAAGACGCTCAGACAAAAGAAAATGCAACCCAGTTGTTGATACCAAAAAGCCGCCGGGAAATACTTTTCCAGGCGTCTCATTGTAATCCCATGGCGGGACACTTAGGACAGGGAACAACACTGAATCGTTTAATGGCCCGGTTCTTTTGACCGGGCATTCACGAGAACGTGCGCAGGTGGTGCGCGTCTTGTCATGAATGTCAGCTGGTTAATCCACCAGCCTTTCCAAAAGCGCCGTGGCGCCCTCTTCCGTTGATGCAGGTCCCCGTGACTCGACTTGGACTCGCCGACTGATGACACGTACTTGGACTCAAGTCTCGAGGATATATAAAATTGGACTAGAGCATTCATCAAATGAATTACGTTGTTTCTGACTAAATAGGTTATAAAAATTTGATATAATTCAATTAAATTCAATTCAAATTTATTTGTATAGCGCTTTTCACAATACACATTGTTTCAAAGTAGCTTTACAGAAAGTGCATTTCATAGATGAACAGTAAAAATGTTAGAAAGACAATGTTAAAGAATAACGTTCGAAAAAGTTAATCAATCGTGTATTAATTTAGGCCATAACAACGCTGGCGTTGAGTCGTCTCTTCACTGGCGTGGAGTCGTCTCATCACAGGTGTTGGGGCATCCGAAGTCTCCATGAGCGGCTGGATACAAACTGGAGCTGACGAACTATTTACCTCGGGACTAGTGTCCCGAGATAACAGAAAAGCAGATGGGAAATAACTAGCATAGCTGCTGTTCAGAATATTATATTAATGCTTTTGTTCCGATTTAACTGTAGTATAAAAGGTAATTAAAATGTGAATGCTTGGCTAAAGAGATGCGTCTTTAATCTAGTTTTAAACTGGGACAGCGAGTCTGAACCTCGAACAATATCAGGCAGACTATTCCAGAGTTTAGGAGCCAAATATGTAGAAGATAGAATGTGATAGAAGTTCCGTTAGATACACTGGAGCTAAACCATTTAGGGCTTTATAGGTCAGTAGCAATACTTTGTAATTGATACGGAACTTAATAGGTAACCAGTGTAGAGATTATAAAATTGGTGTTATATGATCATATTTTCTTGACCTAGTAAGAACTCTAGCTGCTGCGTTTTGGACTAACTGTAGTTTGTTTATTGAGGATGCAGGACAACCAGCTAATAAAGCATTACAGTAATCTAATCTCGAGGTCATGAATGCATGAACTAACTTTTCTGCATCAGGAATAGATAGCATGTTACGTAGCTTAGCAATGTTTCTAAGGTGGAAAAATGCTGTTCTTGTAACATATGAAATATGATTTTCGAATGTCAGGTTGCGGTCTAATATAACACCCAGGTCTTTTACTGTAGTGGATAAAGTGACAGGACATCCTTCCAAGGTAAAGTTGTATTGTTAGAGGTTTTGTGGGCAGTTTTTTGGACCAATAAGTAATACCTCCATTTTATCTGAATTTAATATCAGAAAATTACACGTCATCCAGTATTTAATATCTTCAACACACGCTGTCAGTTTAGATAATTTAGCGTTTTCATCCGGTCGAGATTAAATATATAATTGAGTGTCATCAGCATAACAGTGGAAATTAATTCCATGTTTTCTTATAATATTACCAAGTGGCAGCATATATATTGAGAATAGCAGAGGGCCTAATACGGATCCTTGCGGCACCCCATAGTCTACTGACATCATCTTGGATTTTTCCCCATTTAGACAGACAAAATGGTAGCGGTCTGATAAGTACTGATAGATCGGCCGATCTAAACCAGTTTAATGCCTGTCCCTGAACACCAGTATAATTTTGAAGTCGATCTATGAGTATTTTATGATCTATAGTATCGAACGCAGCACTAAGATCGAGTAGAACTAGTATTGAGATACAGCCTTGGTCAGAAGCTAGAAGTAAATCATTTGTGATTTTAACGAGCACAGTTTCTGTGCTATGATGCGGCCTGATTGAAATTTTTCATAGATATCATTTTCTTGTAAGAAAGAGCACAATTGAGCGGACACAACTTTTTCTAGTATTTTAGACATAAATGGAAGATTTGAAATTGGTCTGTAATTTGCTAGGTTATTATGATCCAATTGTGGCTTCTTAATGAGAGGTTTTATGACTGCCAGCTTGAATATTCTTGGAACATGACCTAAAGATAAAGACAAGTTAATAATATTGAGAAGAGGCTCTTCCACTACAGGTAACAACTCTTTCAGTAGTTTAGTGGGTATTGGATCTAATAAACATGTTGTTGGTTTAGATGCAATGATAAGTTTATTTAGCTCTTCCTGTCCTATAGTTGTAAAGCGGTGTAGTAGTTCTTGAGGGGCGATAGTTGCGGTTGAATCATAAGACGTCATTAAAGATTGTACATTTACAATTTTGTTTCTGATGCTTTCTATTTTCTCAGTGAAGAAATTCATAAAATCATTACTACTAAACTGTAACGGAATATTTTGCTCAGGCGATGCTTGTTTATTTGTTAGTCTAGCCACGGTGTTAAATAGAAACCTTGGGTTATTTTGATTATTTTCTATTAGTTTGCATAGATGCTCAGCCCTGGCTGCTTTTAGGGCCTTTTTATAACGTGACATACTATCTTTCCACGCGATTCCAAAGACCTCTAAATTAGTTTGTTTCCATTTACGCTCTAAGTTACGAGTTTCTCTCTTGATAACATGTGTAGCACTGTTGTACCATGGTGCTTTAGTTTTCTCTCTAACCTTTTTTAATCTAATTGGTGCAACAATTTCTAATGTGCTAGATAAAATGGTGCTCATACTGCTAGTCATTTCCTCTAGTTCATCTGTTTGTTTGGGTTCACTGAGCAGCTGAGACAGATCAGGTAAGCTATTTGAGAATCTATCTTTAGTGGTTGGGATGATTGTTCTGCCTGGTCGATAACGTGGCGCAACATGACAGATTTCAGCAGTACGCAGTATGCAAGTTACCATGTAATGGTCAGTGACATCATCACTTTGCGGTATAATATCTATCTCGGTTGGGTTGGTTCCATGTGATATAATTAAATCTAGTGTGTGATTAAGACGATGAGTGGGACCAGTGACGTTTTGCTTGACCCCAAAGGAGTTTAATAGATCTGTAAACGCAGCCCCTAATGCATCATTTGTGTTATCTACGTGTATGTTAAAATCTCCAACAATTAATGCTTTATCGACGTTGACCAACAGATCTGAGAGAGTCTGCAAACTCTTTTAAGAAATCAGCATAGGGCCCTGGAGGTCTATACACAGTAGCCAAGGCTAGAGATACGGATACGGATACGGATTTCTTTGTTGCATCTAAGAGCGTAACATTTAGCACTAGTACTTCAAACGAATTAAACCTGTGACCTTTTTTCTGAGTAACATTAAGAATATCTCTAAAGATTGTTGCAACACTGCCACCACGACCAATCAGACGGGGCTCATGCTTATAACAGTATCCTGGCGGAGTAGACTCATTTAGACCGAAATAATCATTTGGCTTAAGCCAGGTTTCAGTAAGGCAAAGTACATCGAAACTATTATCTGTGACCATTTCATTTACAATAACCGCCTTAGATGTGAGCGATCTAATGTTTAGAAGACCTAGTTTTAGAAATTGTTTTTGTTCACTAATATTGAGATTTTCTGGTTTAATCACAGTTAGATTTTTCCTAGATCCTTTCCTAGATCCTACAGTAGATTTAATGTTTCACCTCACTAAACGAGGAATAGACACAGTTTCTATATAATGTTCTACATTGGTACTTATGTCAATTAAGTTAGGACATAATTGTTTTTGTTCACTAATATTAAGATTTTCTGGTTTAATCACAATTAGATTTTTCCTAGATCTTACAGTAGATTTAATGTTTGACCTCACTAAACGAGGAATAGACACAGTTTCTATATAATGTTCTACATTGGTACTTATGTTAATTAAGTTAGGACAGGAAAGACTGTGATCTGGACTTACTAGTCATATGTTGGTGTGTAACGTCATATGTTGGTGTGTAATCCTTCTTCAGAACCTCCGTCTGCCGCAGCCTGGTGTCGTTCGTTCCCGCGTGCAACACGACAGCTCCGATGCGCTCGTCACCGTTCAGGATCTCGGGAACCTGCGCAGCGACATCGAGAACACGAGCACCAGGAAAGCAGTGAGTGATTACCTTGCCTTTACCTGAGGTAGCGTGGACATGCCGGACGATGGAAGTACCGATCACCACAGCGTCGCGTTCCGTGTCGCGAAGATGTCCTCTCGCATATAAGATGTTACACTTTTCCTGTTTCGGGCTCCAGTGATCTATTTTGTCCCCTCACAGGCTCGCTCTCCTTGCTTGACAACACACTCACTTTACACCGCATTCTCGTGCGGTGCATTATTCGCGGGCTAAATGTTGACATTTGGAAAATACAGAAATATGTTCGCCGAAAGAATTGGGATGGACCTCATCGGGCCATTAGAGCGATCGGCACGGGGGCATCGCTTTGCATTAGTGATAGTAGACTATGCAACACGGTACCCGGAGGCAGTAGCGCTCCGTAGCATTTCGTCAAAAAGTGTTGCGGACGCTCTGTTTCGTTTAATCTCCCGTGTGGGGATCCCGAAAGGGATCTACGGCGTTTATGTCACGCACGTTAAGGGAACTGTATGAATTATTGGGCATTAAATCGATCCGTACCAGCGTCTATGCCCCACAAACGGACGGACTGGTGGAACGGTTTAGTCGCACGTTGAAAACCATGATTCGTAAGTTCGTTCACGAAGATGACAAAAATTGGGATAGATGGTTGGAACCTCTGTTATTCGCTGTACGTGAGGTCCCGCAAGCCTCCACAGAGGTTTTCCCCCTTCGAGATACTTTATGGGCGTCAACCACGCGGGGTGTTAGACATCCTAAGGGAAACTTGGGAGGAAGGTCCTTCTGAGGGTTGAAACGAAATTCAGTTTGTCATGGACCTGAGAACAAAGCTCCACAATTTGCGGCGGCTTTCAATGGAGAATTTGTTGCAGGCTCAAGACAAACAGGCCCGGCTATATAACAGGTACTAGACTGTGAAAATTTTCACCGGGAGATAAAGTCCTTGTATTGCTGCCCACATCGAGCTCAAAATTACTCGCAAAGTGGCAAGGGCCCTTTGAGGTTACACAGCGGGTTGGGGATCTTAATTATGAGGTAGTGCGCACGGACAGGGGCGGGACACGTCAAATTTACCTCCTTAATCTCCTGAAAAAATGGAGCGAGGCGGAATCAGTGATGCTGATGACGGTCATTGGGACAGAGGAAGATCTCGGGCCAGAAGTGATTACTGGCACGAAATCTATCTGGCCCCGGGGGGAGATCACCTCTCACCGTCTCAGCTCACTGACCTGGCCAAGTTGAAGGCAGATTTTGCGGACGTGTTCTCGCCCCTTCCCGGACAGACGAATCTCATTCAGCACCATATTGAGACAGAGCGTGGTGGTTCGCAGCCAGCCGTATCGTCTTCCGGAACATAAAAAAAAGGTGGTTCAGAAGGAATTAGAGGCAATGCTTGATATGAAGCTTATGCGCAAGTTCTGGCAGGAAGATTCAATGTTACGTCACTTATCACATTCAGACCTATCCAATCAAGTCATAATTCTCAGAGTATAAAAGATCGGTAATTAACACATGTCTGAGTTCACAGATGCTGACGCCAGCATTACAGTTGACGATCCGGACGTTCCGTAGCAGTCGATCGCTGGTCCTATTATAAAAATTAATAATGTGCAATACAGTGGCGTTCAAAGTCCATGTCAGCCATCTGCTCATTGGGCTGTCGCAGCAACAGACACGCGTTTAGATCCGAAACAATCACTTTCAATGGAGGACTATACGGGCATGTTATCAAAGACACGGCTGTGATCTTCATCATCATTCTGGCGTCATCACTTCATCAGCATTCATCACAGTGATATGTATATGATTATGCATTTCCGATATCGATCTGGTGTAGTATTTTACTCTCTCAAATTGTCACAAGCACAAGACGTGCACCTGCTTGTGCAACGTTGCTCGTTATCGCTTGCTCGTGTTGTAAACTATCCATAGTGCCTCGTAAATGATTCGCATGACACCGGTTACCGGTAACGATTGTATTATGTTTAGAAAAGCTGAAACAGAACAGCTGGCACCACATATTAGCCTCTATCATTCTCCCCACGAATACAATGAAACCAACACGGGTTTTAAAGCAACATGCACCCAGTTAATCGGGGCTTCATGATTAACAGAAGTTAAACTGAAATCGCGAATGGGTTCAGTGTTATCAGATCGCTAAAGTTGAATTAACTATGCTAATTTGCTCAGCATAGATTTTAAAGTACAGCACTGACATCAGTGCTTGATCCGTTCTCATTCATTCCTGCTATTCATCTTGCAAGAACTGTGAGTTCGTCACATACAAAATGCAATTGAAACTGACACAATAGTTTCAAGCTATATAGAAGTGTTTTGGGCTGTCATCCAGCAAAGTACATATTTTGCTCAAACATACGGGGCACCCAGTGTTGAAATGGCTTCCTTGTGTGATTCGACATGGCTTCCTTTACTATGAGGAAGAACCGCGTTCTGTGCTCATATAAAGGTGCCGTTGCTTATTGCTTTATAAATGCGCTACATATTAATAAATTTGTTAAATAAAGCAAACATGTATAGTAATTGTGCTTTGGTCTTTGCGTTTCTCCAGTTAATTTGACTCTATTCACATTTTATTCCGCTACTGATATCTGGATGCCTCTGTCTATTTTTAGGAACTTTAGAATTTAGTGTTAGGTCCAGGGCTTAAAAACGGAAAAAAATATCAATCGGTTCACTCCGAGCAGAATCGATATTATAGCGTTTCGTTTTTTGCGTTCCTCAATAAACATTACTGTTCCGAAAACGGTTTGATATGAAAAAATACCGGTTAATAACGTTATTTTAATTAAGCCTATACTTTAAACAAATATGTATAAATTTTAAACAAATATGTATAAATAGACTTATTTTCACTCAATAATAATATAACACATGGTAATTAAACTTGAATATTTATTTAATAACATTTTTAAAACCAGAAATACATGCATTAATTACAAGGCATAAACAGCGGACCTGTTTTAATGGAGCGTTAGACAATCGAAAGTGGCCTCTAATGCCGAATTATTTTCAGAAGAGTGATAACATTCTTTGTACATAACTTTTTTTCAACACGACTTGTTTTAAAAAATGCATGAATAAAGAATAAATAAACTGGATAACCATTGCTCTTTTAATGCACCGTCAACTGCTAATTTCAAAGCAAACACTGCGCAGCACGTTCTTGCATCACATAATAAAATTCAGTCAGCTAATAAAGCTTGCATTTAATGCAATATAACATACCATTTAATACGAAGCATCAACCGTCTATATAGAAAACATTGACCTGTCCTGTATTGGCAATCTGAAAGACTATAGGAAAAATGTTTGATAGATGCTATAGCCTACTTGGATAGGCTTAAACGGAATCCATAAACTATCCTAAATCAGTCTATTTGAGCCCTTAAAGTCCGTACTGCTTATTTAAACGTTCGAAAAGAATGTCCTCCAATACCTGCACATTCATTGTAGACCTCAGCGGGGAAAGAAATGTACTTGAGGCATGAAAATGCGCGCTCACACTGACTTGCGTTACCGGTAGATTCATAGATGATGGTGCGCGGGCATTTCACTCACGCTTGATCCGTCAACGTCACATACTGTACTACTCATTTCATGATTGGTCACTGCCAAATTAAAATATTAAAGAGAACGATAAAATAACGTTATTAACCGGTTAATGGTCATTTCAAATTAACGTTTCTGTTCAGAACGATTCAAATTGATTTTGATTTCGTTTCCGTTTTTGTTCCTCTTAAAATTTCGTTCGTTTCCGGTTTTCGTTTTCGTTCCTTGAACCGGTTCAGAGCCCTGGTTAGGTCTCACTTGGTCCTTCTGTAGTACGACGCCATGGCTACAATTATGAATTAAACAAAGTGTATCTCGCTAGTATTCAAAGCACCATATGTCAAGTAAGGTTTGCATATAAAACAAGGTTTAACTGGATATTCGATAGCAGCAATAATTTAATTCCGTACTCAATCCGACCCATTTTACATAAAGATTGCATCCTGTACAGCAACTAAATCGCAGCATGGGAATACAATTATTCAAATCTTTTATGAATATAGTAAGTGAGCAGAGTGCGCTCCCTTTATAAACGCATGAAACCGTCAAATGCTTCAGTTCAACTAAACTCTGACACTAGTGGAAACCGTTTTGGTCAATCTGAATACACCAAATCATGAATCTATAGCATGTTCTACTCTTCGTTGGTCAAATGTATGCACTAGAAGGCAGAATTGGTCGGTGAACAGGCGCTGAGCCATTTGTAACCCTATTTACGATATAATAACAGAGTAACAGGTAATTAGTTATCTTTAGCAGTATTTGGACCAGTAACAGAAGATGCTAAGCCTTTGAGAGCCAGTGGTTTGACATCAATAAAGACAGAACAGTCATTCAGTCAGGAAGTAACTAACAGGAAGTGAAAGCGGAGCTCGATTACCTGAAGCTTTGGAGCTCAGTGATTGGTCAGCTCCTCACAAAGAGGAGCATGGGAATTGTAGTGTGAACAGCTTTTTAAAGGGGAAATCGCTCTTTTTTCTATCTTTTTATGCATTTGATCACTTATTAAACCAACCTTATTAACAAACACTTATTTATTCATTGTCATCACTTAACTGTTTTTTTCTTTTTTCTTTTAATACATAGAAAATGTACTTTGATTAACTAACTTAAAACATTTATCTCAAGATTTGATTAACTTTAATAAAGGGATTATTATGCCAAGACTTCGTTTTAAGACCTGGTTACACTCTCCCCTCCTGAACTCATGTACGTCCCTGTACATGGAAGAGCTCAAATGTGCTTTATCTGAGGGGGGTATGGTAGGGAAGGTGCAGAGACTACTTGATCTTCATTCAAAACATCGGATAACACAGTGGTCAACCCATGGAGAAATGATTTAACAACTGTGACCAATGGGTTTCCGAGTTCAGGATAATCCAGTCGCCTTGACGGTTGACGTTCCCTTTCAGATTTCCTGACAGGAGCATCTGTGACTGCCATTCTCTCTGCTTCCTCTCTGGATTCAGTTCCATCCATTTCCGGTTTCTCTCCTTCCACAGACTTCTCAGTCTTTGTTCTGTCTACTTCCTCCTCACGTTCTGACATGTCAGAAGACACCGACTGCTGCTCATTACAGATGTCATTGGCAGCATTAAGTATGGTCTCTTCCTCCACAGGACGCACTTCAGGTTAGTGGGTATCGGGCAGGTTACTTTTAATGGGGTCTGTTTCAGGTACTTGGTCGATTGGGGCGATGCTTTCAGTAAGTAAGTGTTCTGTATTACTGCAATGGTTGGTAGGTCTACTGGACCTCAGAGGACTGACTGGGGCATCGGTAGACATATCCAATGGACTAGACAGTTCAGGGGGACAATCAACAGCCTGGGCATTTACTGGGCTCTCGACAGAACAGGGCCCTGGAGATACAGTATACTGCCTATGTCGTTCATTAGGCAAGGATTCGTTGGGCTGTGCTAGACCTTCATGGATTGTGGGGATGAACACATTTGAGACCTCACTGAACCAATGAACTGGGATGGATTCATCCTCTTCATCCTCTGAAAGGTCAGCATCCAGGACAGGATTTGCACGAGTTCCTATTCTGCGCGTTGTAGGTTGTTTGGCAGACTTACTGCTTTCCTCCATAGGTAGGAATCCACATGGGAGGAGTAAGTCCCTGTGCAGGGTTCTAAATGGACCATCACTGACTTCAGGCTTGACAGTATAGACAGGTAGGGTACCTGCCCTGCTCACTACTACGTGGACGGTAGACTCCCACTTGTCTGAGATCTTATGCTTCCCCCGGATGCGGACGTTCCGGACTAGCACTCTGTCTTCAGGCTCCAAGTCTGAGGCGATCACTCGTCTGTCGAACCGTGTTTTGTTTTTGTGTGCAGTCTTTGCAGCATTACTCATGGCTAACTTGTAGCTCTCCTCAAGCCGTGATTTAAGGTTCTGCACATATTCGGAGTGTGACGCGTGTTGCTTGCCATGCAGGGGTAGTCCAAATGCCAGATCGACTGGTAGGCGGGGCTGGCGCCCGAACATCAGCTCATAAGGTGTGAACCCCGTCACATCGTTTTTAGTACAGTTGTAGGCGTGGACAAGGGGTCTGACAAAATCACGCCAATGGGACTTTTCTTGGTTCTGAAGGGTGCCAAGCATATTGAGTAAGGTGCGATTAAACCTTTCCACAGGGTTGCCCCTGGGATGGTAGGGTGTTGTCCTCACCTTTTGAATGCCGGCCACTTGACAGAGTTCCTTTATCATGCGGGATTCAAAATCTGGTCCCTGGTCACTGTGTAGTTTTTCTGGCATTCCATAGTGCACCATAAAGTTCTCTCCCAAACACTTTGCCACTGTACGGGCCTTTTGGTTGGGAGTGGGAATGGCCACTGCAAATTTCGTAAAGTGATCCGTGATCACAAGGATGTCTTTAGTTCCATTTCTGTCTGGTTCAAGGGAAAGGAAATCCATACATATTAGTTCAAGGGGTCTTGTGGTCTTGCTATTTATTAGGGGTGCGGCTCTCTCTGGAAGTGCTTTCCTCCGCACACACCTACCACAAGTCCTCACCTTTCTCTCCACATCCACAGCCATCCTTGGCCAATAGAACCTGTTCCAATGTGCGGTCAACTCCCATATGACCCATATGGTCATGGAGGCTAGTCAAAACTGCGCCACGAAGCTCAGCTGGGAGGACAAGCTGGTACGTTGTGTTGGGACCTTCTTGGCGTCGTCTGTACAAGACATTTTTCACAAGTTCAAGGCGGCTTAATTCTCTTAAAAAGAGAGGAAGATCAGGAAGTTCATTTCGCAAGGTAGGGGGTGGTGTGTCACCTGTCTCGATTTGGGAAATGACGTGTTTTATACACTGGTCGGCCCTTTGTCTATCCACCAGTTCGACTTCAGACAGGTGAGGGACGGTGGGAAGTTCACCGGACTGGTCTTCTTGTTGATAGCATTGGGGCACCGCATCTGCAGAGACGGCAAGGCATTCGACTAAAACAACGTTTCCAGTGTTACTGTCATCAACCTGGGTGCTGTAAATAAGTTGTCTTTCACAGATTGCTTGTATGACTTCCTCATTAACAGCATTGGCATTATCTGGGTCAGAGAGATGGTCTTTGGTGAACTGGAAAATGCGTTCCCTCTCTTTCTGTGACTTTGGGTCATCCTCCAAGGCTCCGTGTGGCCTGCGTGACAGACCATCAGCATCACCATTCTGTTTCCCAGGTCGGTAGAGAAGCTTGAACGAGAATGTGGACAGTGCTGCCAGCCATCTGTAGCTCGTCGCATCCAGTTTAGCTGTCGTCAATATGTAAGTTAGCGGATTACTGTCAGTTACAACAGTGAACTGATTACCATATAGATAATCTGCAAACTTTTCGGTGACTGACCACTTCAACGCTAAGAATTCCAATTTATGCGCCGGGTAGCGACATTCACTCCGTGATAACCCTCTGCTCGCATATCCAATCGCTCTCAACTGGCCCTCCTGTTCTTGGTACAAAACTGCACCAAGTCCAGTGGTGCTGGCGTCAGTGTGCAGTACATAAGATTTCTGAGGATCTGCAAAACCTAGCACAGGGGCGGTGGTAAGTTTTTCGATTACAGTCTCAAATGCTTGTTGGCAAGCAGGGGTCCATCGCTCCCCAAAGGGCTCTTTTGGGTCTCTGTACTCTGATCTTTTTGTCACTTTAGCTCTCTTTTGGGAAGGTGGGTAGCCAGAGGTTAGCTCATGGAGGGGCTTCACAATGTTGGAGTACCCTTTAACAAACCTCCTATAGTAGCCAGCGAACCCGAGGAAAGATCTTAATTCTCGCAGGCTCTCAGGGACGGGCCAAGTCCTGAGAGCAGCAGTTTTTTCTGGGTCAGTTTGTACTCCATTTCTAGACACCACATGACCAAGGTATCGGACTGATGTCTGAAAGAAGACACACTTTTCTGGGGAGAGTTTGAGGCCAAATTCTTTGAGACGGGATAACACCTTCATCAACCTCTCCTCGTGTTCTTCAAGGGTTTTGGAGAATATAATTAGGTCATCAAGAAAAACCAGTACTTCTTTCAAGTGCATGTCCCCCATGCATTTCTCCATTAGCCTTTGGAACGTACTAGGTGCGTTTGTCACTCCCTGAGGCATCCGATTAAACTCCCAGAAGCCGAGTGGGCACACAAAAGCTATTTTTGGCTTATCTGCCTCTTCAACCTCTATCTGGTAAAAGCCATATTTTAAATCGAGGACAGAAAACCACTGAGAGCCATTAAGTGCACAGAATGTGTCCTCCAGCCTTGGGAGAGAATACGCATCCTTTATGGTCTGGAGGTTCAACCGTCTATAGTCTATGCACAGGCGGACTTGGCCATTTTTCTTTCTCACAACCACGATTGGTGATGAAAATGGAGACTCTGAATCCCTGATGACTCCTGCATCAAGGAGCTCCTGAATGTGGCTTCGAACAGCCTCAATATCCTGAGGGTGGATTGGTCGTGCGCGCTGTTTGAAAGGAGTGTCGTCTGAGAGTTTTATATGATGTGTCACTTTGTCTGTTCGACCGAAATCTGCATCATGTTTTGCAAACACATCATGCATGTTATTTAGTTTCCCTGTGATGCATTCTTTCCACACAGGCGGGATGGGGGACTCACCGAAATTAAAGCTCAGAGTGGACTTTTGAGAGGGCTCTGCTTCCGCCGTCTTTTTGGATGGCTCAGCTGACTCTGCATTGTGCTGCTTTAACAAGATGGTCTGGTAGGTATGCATTTGGGCTATTGTGCTCTTTGGGGGAATGACAACATCATGATCAGACTCATTACAAATTATGACTGGTAACTTATAGGGTCGCCGGAGGGGAAGATCAACCAGGCTGGCCTTTACAAGCAAGCCACCCGGCAAGGAAAGTAAGTTTGGGTGTTCGATCAGAACAGATTTCTCATTCTGGAATCCACTAACAGGGGAAACTCCCTCAAGTACGACAGTTTTGCCAGCTGGAACAATTTGAGCACTCTTCCCCAGTAATTTCACAACGATAAACAGCTTCAATATCTTTACTAATCTGGGACATTACTCCTTTAAGCACATGTCCGTACTCAGCACCACTAAGTTTGGCTAAGGCCTTAAGTTCTGACAGGTAAGTTTTGGTAATATTACCACTGATTTCAGTTTGGTACGCACTGCTCAAAGCTCTGATGTTATAAACAACAGAGGGGTCATCTTGCAAAGCATATTTGTATGGCAATAATCCACTTAGTGTTTCTAGAGCTGTGCTGTACGTATACTCAACGATCAGGTTTTGATAAAATTCAGATCCATCTTCATCAACTAAAATGGTTCTCTTGATAGACCCATACTCTTTAAGGAAGTCAGTAACCTGTTCATCTTGGTCTCCTACTTGTGTTAGCCCACTAACAATAACTGCGTTTGGGATTTTAACACCACACCTCTGTACAAAGTCCATATTGGACACGCGTTCGATATTGATATTCAAACCAACTGACTCCTGGACTCCTGGCTCGCCAAATCTGTAACCCTATTTACTCTGATATAATAACAGAGTAACAGGTAATTAGTTATCTTTAGCAGTATTTGGACCAGTAACAGAAGATGCTAAGCCTTTGAGAGCCAGTGGTTTGACATCAATAAAGACAGAACAGTCATTCAGTCAGGAAGTAACTAACAGGAAGTGAAAGCGGAGCTCGATTACCTGAAGCTTTGGAGCTCAGTGATTGGTCAGCTCCTCACAAAGAGGAGCATGGGAATTGTAGTGTGAACAGCTTTTTAAAGGGGAAATCGCTCTTTTTTTCTATCTTTTTATGCATTTGATCACTTATTAAACCAACCTTATTAACAAACACTTATTTATTAATTGTCATCAATCAATAAAATCAAATCACTTTATTGTCACACAGCCATGTACACAAGTGCAACAGCAGGTGAAATTCTTGGTGCAGTTCCGAGCAACATAGTAGTCATGACATGACATGTACAACATTTAAAGCAGCATCAGATTACACATCTGATGCGCCCACAATTACTCACAGCACAGTAAACTCTACAATAAACAATAAATAATTTACACATTGTGAGTGTAGTTTCTCACAGCTTTAACCAATATACACATACTTACAATATACATATACTTTAAACAATATACACTAAACATACATTAAACAGTATACATTAAGCTATAGTAATAATAATATACAATGTACAGTATACATTATTATTCACAGTAGAGATCCAATGTACAATAGGTGCTATATGATAAATAATAAATGATAAATAAATGTGTATATAATGTGTGTGTATCTACAGTGGGTTGTGCTGAGTGATATTCTGTCCAGTGTGTGTTATGATCCTGATGGATCAGGAGTTAAGTAGTCTGATTGCTTGTGGGAAGAAGCTGTTCTGGAGTCGGCTGGTGCGTGTTCTGATGCTGCGGTACCGTCTGCCTGATGGCAGCAGTGAGATCAGCCCATGGTTCGGGTGGCTAGAGTCTCTGATGATCCTCTGAGCTCTCTTCACACACCGCCTGGCGTAAATGTCCTGGAGGGAGGGAAGCTCACCTCCGATGATGCAGCTGGCCGTGCCCACTACCCTTTGCAGGGCTTTGCGGCTGCGGGCGGAACTGTTGCCGTACCAGGTGGTGATGCAGCCAGTCAGCAGGCTCTCTATAGTGCTGGTGTAGAAGCGTGTGAGGATGTGGCGGCTCATTCCAAACCTCCTCAGCCGTCGCAGATAGAAAAGGCGCTGATGAGCCTTCTTCACAACGGCCTCGGAGTGGACGGACCATGAGAGTTCCTCTGTGATGTGGACACCAAGGAACTTGAAGCTGCTGACTCTCTCCACCGGTGCTCCATCGATGGTGATGGGGCGGTGTTCTCTCTCATTCCTCCTGAAGTCGACCACCAGCTCCTTGGTCTTGCTGACGTTGAGGGAGAGGTTGTGCTCCTGACACCACCGTGTCAGAGTGTGCACCTCCTCTCTGTAGGCCGTTTCATCATTGTCAGTGATGAGACCTACCACCGTCATATCGTCAGCAAACTTGATGATGGTGTTGGAGCTGTGGGTTGCCACACAGTCATGTGTGTACAGGGAGTACAGGAGTGGGCTGAGAACACAGCCCTGAGGGGCTCCAGTGTTGAGAGTCAGTGGTGAGGAGATGTTACTGCCCATTCTGACCACCTGGCGTCTGTTTGACAGGAAGTCCAGGATCCAGGATCCAGATCCATGCATAACAAGCTGTTTAAGCCTAGAGCCCGGAGTTTAATGTCAAGTATGGAGGGCACAATGGTGTTGAATGCTGAGCTGTAGTCTACAAACAGCATTCTCACATATGTGTTCCTCTTTTCCAGGTGGGAGAGAGCAGTGTGAATTGTTGATGAAATGGCATCATCAGTGGAGCGGTTTGTGCGGTATGCAAACTGCAGTGGGTCCAGTGAGGGGGGGAGAACAGAGCAGATGTGGTTTCTGATTAGTCTCTCAAAGCAATTGCTGATGATGGGGGTCAGAGCAACAGGACGCCAGTGGTTTAAGCAGGTGGTTTTTGACTGCTTAGGTACAGGAACACTGGTGGACGTTTTGAAGCATGTGGGGACCACAGACAGGGAGAGGGACAGGTTAAAGATGTCCGTAAAAACTCCAGCCAGTTGGTGCGCGCCGGTAGCCGGAAGGATCGGGTTACATCCGCTACAGATACGGAGAGTGCACTAACCTCTGTATCTTCAGCCGCGAGCTCTCTCTCCGCGAGGGCGGTGTTAGTTCCCTCAAAGCGAGCATAGAAGGTGTTGAGCTCGTCCGGGAGAGAGGCAGCGGTGTTCACGGTGGAGTTTGTGTTCCCTTTGTAGTCCGTGATGGTGTTAATTCCCCTCCACATGCTTCTGGAGTCGGTGATGTTGAACTGTCCTTCAATCTTGTCCCTGTACTGGCGTTTTGCTGCTCTGATGGTTTTCCGGAGGGCATAACTTGCTTGTTTATGCTCCTCCACATTACCGGAGTTAAAGGTGAAGGTCCGCGCATTGAGTGCCGCGCGAACATCCCCATTTAGCCACGGCTTCTGGTTTGGGTACAGCCGTATTGTTTTGGTCGGAACAACGTCTTCTACGCACTTCCTGATGAAACACGTTACGCTATCAGCGTAGGCCTCGGTGTCGTCATCAGAGGCCGACCGGAACATCTCCCAGTCCGCGTGATCAAAACAGTCCTGTAGCATAGAGTCCGATTGGTCCGACCAGCACTGGATGGTTCTGAGGGCGGGTGCTTCCTGTTTCAACCTCTGCCTGTATGCGGGCAAAAGGAGGATGGAAGCGTGATCCGATTTGCCAAATGGTGGGCGCGGGAGTGATTTGTAACCATCCTTGAAGGGAGAGTAACAATGATCCAGAACTCGGTTCCCTCGTGTGTTGAAGCTAACATGTTGGTGGTATTTGGGTGCGATGCGCTTGAAGTTGGCTTTGTTAAAGTCCCCGGTCACAATAAACGCAGCCTCAGGATGCGCGGTTTCCTGTTCACTCACTGTCCTATACAGTTCCTTTAGTGCCCGGTCTGTGTCGGCTTGTGGGGGAATATACACAGCTGTGATGATGACCGCTGTGAATTCCCTCGGTAGCCAGAATGGTCGGCACAGAACCATGAGAAGTTCCAGATCAGGAGAACCTAAAGACTTGATAGAATGTACGTTCCTCTGATCACGCCAGGATCGGTTGATCATAAAACATACACCCCCGCCTTTGCTTTTCCCGGAGAGATCTTTTTCTCTGTCCATTCGGTGCACAGAGAACCCCGTGGTTTCGATGGCCGAATCTGGAATCTCAGCGGACATCCAAGTTTCTGTGAGGCAGATAATGCAGCAGTCTCTCGTCTCTCGTTGGAAAGAGAGTTTATTGTCCAGAGACTGAACATTTGCCAGTAAAATACTGGGAAGCGGGGGTCGGTTTGCGCAGTGTCTTACTCTGATGAGCACGCCGGCTCTCTTCCCCCTTCTCCGGCCGCGTTTCCGTGGTCGGGCCGCCCAAACAAAAGGATCCGCTGCCGTGTTTGTAAACAGCGGTTCGTCACTGAAGAATTTAAAGTCCGGTTTTCGGTGTGCGATTGCCGAACCAATGTCCAAAAGTGTCTGTCTGTCGACATCCAAGACAAAAAACACAAAAACTATAAACAGAACAAACAAAAAACTACAATGTTTCAGCAGAGCTTGCGACGTTGCGGCCATCCTCGGCGCCATCTTGACTCACATCATCAGATATGTCATCACTTAACTGTTTTTTTTTCTTTTAATACATAGAAAATGTACTTTGATTAACTAACTTAAAACATTTATCTCAAGATTTGATTAACTTTAATAAATGGATTATTATGCCAAGACTTCGTTTTAAGACCTGGTTACACATTCAGTCCTGATTGTGTATGTTCCGTGTTGTGTTGGCTCCTCCAATTGGTCATTGCATTCAGGCGCTCCACAGACATTACATTTACGCATTTGGCAGACGCTTTTGTTCAGGATGACTTGCATCGTATTCAAGGTGCACATTTGGTATTTTGTCGGATCTTGCTTTCCCTGGGAGTCGAGCCCATGGCTTGGCGTTGCTAGCGCTACGCTCTACTGTTTGAGCTTCAGGAAAGATGTGTCTGTGATTGGCTACGCTCGCATTGTAAACACCAACATTCGTCAGTCTATCGAGACTAACACAATATACAGGGGAGTAAATATGTGACTGTTTGACAAAGTCTGCACATGCGTACCGATTCCTGCAAATGACGAGCTCTCTCGCAGTGAGCTTTTTGTTTTTCTCGTCACCAAAGCTGGCACACACGGTGCGGCTTATAATCATTGTGATTCATTGCTTTTCAGACTGTGATCCTGATGTCACACTGTGGGAACTCGGCTGCATTAATGTCAGACTGCATGATAATCAAACGCACAAGAATTTGTCTGGAGGTTACATCAACCCACTCACATTTGTTTAATTTACTTCAGGTTACAATTTTATCATGGCTGTTGGTGAGTATGTCAAACATGCTATCAAAGACAAAAGATTTTAACCTATGGTCAAAAGAATTTAGGATTGCGATATTTGTCTCAGACTGCCAAACGTGAAAAAAAAAAAAAAAAACTCATACAGTATGAACTTGGCTCAGGTTATCAAACGATGACTCTCACATTGATTATTGTTTTTCATTGGTTCGGTTGCTTTGCAGGGTTCTATAGCCAGCTATGGTTTATTAGCTAGTAAAGCGTCTTCTAAAACATTCTTATCCTTCCGCAAGGGCATTGTTTGGTTTTCAATTGTCGGTTATGTATTTGTCATGCTGTTCTGGTTTATTTTCTTCTGGGGGTTCTCTCAACAGGTTCTGACGGTTAGATGGTGTTCTATCTAGCTGTGAGCTGGAGTCACGCCCAATGGTTTCGAATCCTCCAACTGCAGATGCTAAGAACTGCAGTTCCCCAACTCCTCTATGCCTAGGTCATTCTTCGGATTGGGGCTGCTACGAACGCAGCTCAATGCGTGGAGTCCGCATACTCTATCAAGGTGCTGTGTACATGGTCATCCTCAGCATTATAGTACAAGCAAGATCTGACTCAAACACTCAGCAACTTCAAGTAGTAATTTTCATGCAAATACCGGTGGTGGCATGTTTTCTCCTTTATTACTACTCATCAATCCTGTTTTCGTCAGTCTCTATAAGCCTTTCATGAATTTCTCTGTGACCTAACGTGGTCTCTGTCCAGGTGGCCTATTGTAGCCTTCATCTCTGTGGCCTACTGCGGCTTCATCAGCTTGGCCTTCGTCTCTGTAAAAGAGGATATCTCTAAGCACATCCCTGCATCCCTAATCATTCTGCAATTTTTATATTCCCCAACGGGTCTCCCATATCAAGGTGGTTAACTCGCCTAGAGACAGACCTACAGAACTGCAGACCATCTCATCAGTATACCGGATATTCATTCAGGGTTATGTGCTGCTACAACAGCAACTGAATGCAGGATTGTTTGGTGGTCAAGATGGTCGTCAGCATTCTAATATTATAGAATGCACAAACCTTCAGGTAATCTAAGATTACCTATGTGTCTTAACAAGCATCAGGTAAGTTACAGTTTATCATTTAACTCCTAATACTTTTTCATGGGGTCTATCGAGACCAACTCATGCACCCACGCTGTCTTCTCCTCACTATGGGCTATCGCAGCCTTCTCTGCACACCGGCTTATCATTCTCAGTCGCCGCGTCTTTCTTGTACCCTCTCCTATCAAGGCTGTATACACGGCCTAACCTGGCAGTCATACAGCCTATGTGTTTTTTTTCGCACCCCGGCCTATCGAGGCAGTATACAGGGCCTAACGTGGCAGTCATACATCCATCGCAGCTTTTCGTACCCCGGCCTCTCGTGGCAGTATATACGACCTAACGTGGCAGTCATACAGCCTACGTGGCTTTTCGTACCCTGGCCTATTGAGGCAGTGAATATATGGCCATGTGGCAGAACATACAGCCTACGCAGCTCTCTGTACCATGGCCTATTGAGGCAGTGAATATATGGCCAACGTGGCAGAACATACAGCCTACGCAGCTTTTTGTACCCCGGCCTCTTGTGGCAGTATATATGACCTAATGTGGCAGTCCATACAGCCTACGCAGCGCTCCGTACCATGGCCTATTGAGGCATTGAATATACGGCCAACGTGGCAGTCCATACAGCCTACGTGGCTGTTGCAATAGCATAACAATTCCCTCTGTTTATTGGTTAACACCTTTGTCAATATCCATATCTATTGCATGTTCAATGTCCATATTCTAAGTAATTCTTATGCAAATACTGGTGGTGGTGTCACATTCTCAGATTATTACTCATCCCGTTCGTCAGTCTCTATAGCTCTTATTCTTCGTCAATTGCCTAACGTGGCCTTTGTCTCCAGGTGGCCTTCGTCTCCAGGTGGCCTAATATGGCCTTCGTCTCCAGGTGGCCTAACGTGGCCTTCGTCTCCAGGTGGCCTAACGTGGCCTTCGTCTCCAGGTGGCCTAATGTGGCCTTCTTCTCCAGGTGGCCTAACGTGGCCTTCGTCTCCAGGTGGCCGTTCAAGGCTTTCGTCTCTACCTGGCTGATCAAGGCCCGTCTGCGGCCGTTCAAGGCTTTTGTCTCTACCTGGCTGATCAAGGCCCATCTGCGGCCATTCAAGGCTTTCGTCTCTACCTGGCTGATCAAGACCCGTCTGCGGCCGTTCAAGGCTTTCGTCTCTACCTGGCTGATCAAAGCCCGTCTGCGGCCGTTCAAGGCTTTTGTCTCTACCTGGCTGATCAAGGCCCGTCTGCGGCCGTTCAAGGCTTTCGTCTCTACCTGGCTGATCAAGACCCGTCTGCGGCCGTTCAAGGCTTTCGTCTCTACCTGGCTGATCAAGGCCCGTCTGCGGCCGTTCAAGGCTTTTGTCTCTACCTGGCTGATCAAGGCCCGTCTGCGGCCGTTCAAGGCTTTCTTCTCTACCTGGCTGATCAAGACCCATCTGCGGCCGTTCAAGGCATTTGTCTCTACCTGGCTGATCAAGGCCCATCTGCGGCCGTTCAAGGCTTTCTTCTCTACCTGGCTGATCAAGACCCGTCTGCAGCCATTCAAGGCTTTCGTCTCTACCTGGCTGATCAAGACCCGTCTGCGGCCGTTCAAGGCTTTCGTCTCTACCTGGCTGATCAAGGCCCGTCTGCGGCCGTTCAAGGCTTTCGTCTCTACCTGGCTGATCAAGGCCCATCTGTGGCCGTTCAAGGAATCGCAGCATTTACGACGGGCGAGTATACAATTCTTTCACAATTTTTGGGGGTGAGTAGGTCCCGTCCTGGAGGAACTAATTTCCTCTACCAATTCTTGGGGGGCGGCTGCGCCCCTGCCTTCATCTTCAGGCAGGAAATGCAGTGTGAAAAAACAGTGTCTTCCTGGTAGAAATGAAGCTTATGCGCAAGTTCTGGCAGGAAGATTCAATGTTACGTCACTTATCACATTCAGACCTATCCAATCAAGTCATAATTCTCAGAGTATAAAATATCGGTAATTAACACATGTCTGAGTTCACAGATGTTGACGCCAGTATTACCTCCATCCTCCCCACCACCACCAGGTCGGTCCCTGTCTATACCTCCCGGGGGGAGGCTGCGCCCCTGCCTTCATCTTCAGGCAGGAAATGCAGAGTCCGTTACCCTCGTGACGAGCGCTACGGACGGGGCCTAAGCCAAAGAACCTCTAATTTAATACTTGCTGGTCTGCTAATAAACTTGTTGTGTTATCATACTTTATCTGGTCTCCCAAGTCTTCCTGGTAGAAATGGGCGTAACAAAAGAATCACACAGCGATTGGGCCAGCCCGATAGTTTTGGTACCTAAAACGGACGGCTCGGTGCGTTTCTGTGTTGATTACCGCAAGGTGTATGCTGTGTCGAAATTCGACGCGTATTCAATGCCGAGGATTGTCGAATTGCTTGATCGGCTCAGCACCGCTCGATTTTATTTGCCACTGGATTTGACAAAAGGATACTGGCAGATCCCCTTGTCACCTTTATCCAAGGAAAAAACAGCCTTTACCACGGCGTTCGGATTGCACCAATTTGTCATGCTTCCTTTCGGGTTGTTCGGGGCTCCAGCCACGTTTCAGCGTCTCATGGATCGGGTGTTATGGCCGCATGCTGCGTATGCCGCCGCCTATCTGGACGACATAGTCATTTATAGTAATGATTGGCGGCGACATATGGGGCGTGTAAGGGCTGTCTTGAGGGCGATGAGGGTGGCTGGGTTGACGGCCAACATGAAGAAGTGTGCGATTGGGCGGGTGGAGGTCAGGTATCTGGGCTTCCACTTAGGTCATGGACAGGTGCGTCCCCAAATTGATAAGACGGCAGCAGTTGCAACCTGTCCACGTCCAAAGACCAAAAAGGAGGTAAGACAGTTCCTGGGGCTAGCGGGGTATTATAGAAGGTTTGTGCCTAATTATTCGGAGCTCGCTAGCCCGCTGACTGATCTCACTAAAAAGGAAGCACCAGACCCGGTCCAGTGGATGGAGCAGTGTCAGCAGGCCCACACTCAAATAAATGCTGCTCTGTGTGGTGGGCCTCTCTTGCATTCTCCTGATTTTTCTCTCCCCTTTCTGTTACAGACTGACGCATCGGACAGGGGGCTGGGGGCAGTACTGACCCAGGAGGTGGAGGGGGATGATCGGCCGGTGCTGTACATTAGTCGGAAGCTCTCGAAGAGGGAGACTAAGTACAGCACCATCGAAAAAGAGTGTCTTGCCATCAGATGGGCCGTTCTCACCCTCCGATACTACCTCCTGGGACGGGAATTCACCCTCTGTTCGGACCATGCCCCCTTGCAGTGGCTCCACCGCATGAAGGATACCAACGCGTGGATCACTCGTTGGTATCTAGCTTTACAGCCTTTTAAGTTCAAGGTGATCCACAGGCCAAGGGCGCAGATGGTTGTAGCCGACTTCCTTTCTGGGGAGGGGGCCTGAGTCGGGCGGTGGGGGTATGTGGCAGGAGGGGCGTGGTTTAGCGGGGTCTGTGACGGGAGAGAGAGTCTGGAGGTGAGCACGCCGTAAGTGGGTCAAGTGCAAATAACGAACACCTGTGTCTTGTTCCAGTGATGGCCGTGGAGAGACCGTTAAAAGCCGGCAGAGAGGAGGCTTGGGGAGAGAGAGAGCAGCTGAGGACTCGTGTGCTGAGTGTGGGAGAGCTCTGGAGAGCAGACCTGTCGATTTGATCTGAGAAGTGACGGAGAACGGAGTTGAACGCGCAGACCGCGCCCTTTTGTTTTGAGTACTGGGAAAATAAACACACAAGTCCCAGCAAGCCGACCCTGTCTTCTTTCTTCCCTCCCTACTAAAAGAACCTGAACTCTGTTACAGTAATCAATAAAGTTTTGTTTGTATTATAAGATAACTGTTCTTGTGTTATGTGCTTACGAATTTAATGTCTTGAACTGCCGATCTAAGTTACCTGGCTGTTAAATAGTGTTTCACTGTTGTTTGGATATTAATATCCACTGCAGAGTTGATATTTACGGCCCGTTCAAATGAACGCTGGAAGAGTCATTTGCTCGGCTGTAAAATAGACTCTCTCAGAATTCCCTATGAATTCATTAATTCATTATTTTGAGCTAAATAGACCTGTTTCCCTTTAACAAAGTCCCCTTTAAGTTCTTACATATCGGTGGACGAATAAGTTAAGGTGTAAACATTAATTCTAAATTATTTATAATGTAATTCGAGTCACTTTCATTTTAATTCAATTCCCCTTAGAGTTATTATTTGATCTGAGTCATAATCCCTACAATGGTAAGAGGGAAAGTTAAAGTTGTTGAGAAACCGGGTTTGAACAGATGGATGAAACTATGGAAACACCTGGGAGAACCATCATTGACTACAAGCTCCTTTGCCTGAACAAAGGGGTTTACAGTTTTACTAACTACACAGCGATTTGTATATCGTACGTTACTTGCATTTAGCCTGAGCTGTAGAAGACACTCCGAGGTGAAATCGCAGGAGAAAGTTTTGATAGTTCGGTCCAATGGCATTAAAGTGGCAATTGATTTATTCTGCGTCGACTGAAGAAGAACATTTACATTTACATTTATGCATTTAGCAGACGCCTTTATCCAAAGCGACTTACAACTTGGGGGAACATGAAGCGATAGGTCATGAAGAGTCGAGAAGCGCAATAAGAGCCTGAAAGTGTACATTGCTCAGTGTAGCACAGGCTAGAGTGGGGAGGGAAGAAGAAAGAGGAAGAGGAGAGGATTTTTTTATTTTTTATTTTTTTTATTTTTTTAGGTTAAGTGCTCACGGAAGAGCTGAGTTTTAAGTTGACTTTTGAATGATGCCAATGATTCTGCATTTCGGATGGTGTTGGGAAGATCGTTCCACCAGCTGGGAACGTTGAATGAAAATGTTCTGGAAAGGGATTTTTTCCCCCTCTGTGATGGTACCACAAGCCGTCGTTCCTTTGCTGAGCGAAGGCTTCTGGTGGGGGTGTGGATTTGTAGAATGGGGTCAAAGTAAGCAGGAGCTGAGCATGTGGTGGCTCTGTATGCAAGCGCCAGCGCCTTGAACTTGATGCGAGCAGCGAGTGGTAGCCAGTGCAGGGAGATGAAGAGAGGTGTGACGTGGGTCCTTTTGGGCTCGTTGAAGACAAGACGTGCTGCTGCATTCTGGATCATTCGAAGTGATTGGATCGCACAAGAGGGGAGTCCAACCAGAAGCGCATTGCAGTAGTCAAGTCTAGAAATAACCAGGGCCTGGACAAGAAGCTGTGTTGCGTGCTCTGTTAGGAACGGTCTAATCTTCCTGATGTTGTGGAGCGCAAACCGGCATGAGCGAGCTGTCTTAGAAATGTGTTCTCTGAAGGACAGCTGGTCATCAAATGTTACTCCAAGATTTCTGACTGACTTTGATGGGGAAATCAAGGATGTACCTAACTGGATGGTGAAGTCATGTTGTATGGTGGGACTGGCGGGGAAGATGAGAAACTCAATCTTTGCCAGGTTAAGCTGCAGGTGATGTTTTCTCATCCATGCAGAGATGTCAGCCAGACAGCTGGAGATTCGTGCAGCTACTGTGGGGTCGTCTGGGTGAAATGAAAGGTAGAGCTGAGTGTCATCAGCATAGCAGTGGTATGAGAAGCCATGTGCCTGAATGATGGGTCCCAATGAAGTAGTGTAGATGGAGAAGAGGAGAGGACCAAGCACCGAGACCTGGGGAACCCCAGTGGTCAGTGGATGTGCTTGGGATTCCTCACCTCTCCAGGCAACCTTGAAAGACCTACCTGTGAGATAGGACTCAAACCAAAGGAGTGGAGTCCCTGTGATGCCCAGTGATGAGAGGGTGGACAGAAGAATCTGATAATTGACCGTGTCAAAGGCCACAGATAGATCGAGCAGGACGAGGACTGATGATTTGGAGTCAGCTTTAGCTATCCGCAGGGCTTCAGTGACCGACAGTAGTGCAGTCTCTGTGGAGTGGCCCCTTTTGAAACCTGATTGGTTGATGTCCAGCTGATTATTCTGTGATAGGAAGGATGAAACCTGGTTGAAAACAACTCTGTGATGTGTGTTCGTGTAGACAAGGAGGAAAGAAGACAGGGGTCGGCTTGACTGGGACTCACTCGTTTTATTATCTAACTCAGAACTGAACATAAACAGCGCTCGTGGACGCAATCAGCAGCAAAACTCTCTCAAACTGTCGTGAACTCGTGCAGGTGCAGCGCGGGTGAAGTCCCAGTCCCTCTCTCTCTCCATCTCTCTCTCGCACCGGCTTTATAGCTCTCTCCACGCCAATCACTGTAATCAAAGACAGGTGTTTTTAATCAGCGCTCAAGCCGCTTACTCACCGCTCGGATCCTTTCCTTCTCTCCGCCCGCAGACCTCGCAAAAACCACGCCCACCTCACCACATACCCCCACTGCACGACTCAGGCCGAGGAGCCATCCGGCCTGCAGCCCCCCCCCCCCCCCCCCCCCATTCCTGGAGAGGAAGTCGGCCACAACCATCTGAACACCCGGCCTGTGGACCACCTGAAACTTAAAGGGCTGAAGAGCCAGATACCCCCGGGTGATCCGCGCGTTGGTATCTTTCATGCGATGGAGCCACTGCAAGGGGGCGTGGTCCGAACAGAGGGTGAACTCCCGTCCCAGGAGGTAATAGCGGAGAGTAAGAACGGCCCACTTGATGGCAAGACACTCTTTTTCTATGGTGCTGTACATCGTCTCTCTCTTAGAGAGCTTACGACTGATGTACAGCACCGGCCGTTCCTCACCCTCCACCTCCTGAGACAGGACAGCGCCCAGCCCTCGGTCCGATGCGTCAGTCTGCAGGACAAAAGGGAGAGAAAAGTCAGGAGCCGTTAAGAGCGGCCCGCCACACAAAGCAGCCTTTATCTTGGTGAAAGCCTGCTGGCACTGCTCCATCCACTGAACCGTATCTGGCACTTCCTTTTTCGTAAGATCAGTCAGCGGGCTGGCGAGGTCTGAATAATTAGGCAAAAACCTTCTGTAATATCCCGCCAGCCCCAGGAACTGTCTAACTTCCTTTTTGGTCTTGGGTCTCGGACAGGTTGCAATTGCTGCCGTCTTGTCAATTTGGGGACGCACCTGCCCGTGACCCAAGTGGAAGCCCAGATACCTTACTTCCACCCGCTCAATCGCACACTTCTTTGGGTTGGCCGTGAGCCCAGCCCTCCTCAGCGACTTCAGGACAGCCCGCAAATGCTGCATATGACGCTGCCAATCCCCACTGTAGATGATGATATCATCCAGGTAGGCAGCGGCATATGCAGCGTGCGGCCGGAGAATTCTGTCCATCAGACGCTGAAAGGTCGCTGGAGCCCCGAACAAGCCGAAAGGAAGGGTGACAAATTGGTGTAACCCGAACGGCGTGGTGAAAGTTGTCTTTTCTTTGGACAAAGGAGATAAGGGGATCTGCCAATATCCCTTAGTTAAGTCCAGTGTCGAATAAAATCTAGCAGCACCAAGCCGGTTAAGCAACTCGTCAACCCTGGGCATTGGATAAGCGTCGAACTTAGACACCGCATTGACTTTTCTATAATCCACACAGAAACGAATGGAGCCGTCAGGCTTTGGAACCAAAACGATCAGGCTCGCCCAGTCACTGTTGGATTCTTCTATTACCCCCATGTCTAACATTGCCTCCAATTCACTCTGAACTATCTTTTTTTATGTTCAGGTAAGCGATACAGGCGGCTACGAACGACCACACCCGGTTCCGTCTCAACGTGGTGATGGATGAGATTCGTTCGACCGGGAAGGGGCGAGAACACGTCTGCAAAATCTGCCTGCAACCTTTTCAAGTCGGTGAGCTGCGAGGGTGAGAGGTGATCTCCACCAAGGGCCAGGGCAGCGGATTTGGGCTTTGGGAGTGCCTCCGGTCCGAGATCCTCCTCCCCGCTCACTACCGTCGCCAGCAACACCGACTCTGCCTCAGACCATTTTTTTAGCAGGTTGAGGTGATAAATCTGACATGCCCCGTCCCTATCCGTACGAAGAACCTCATAATTGAGATCGCTGACTCGCCGTGTGACCTCAAAGGGTCCTTGCCACTTCGCGAGTAATTTAGAGTTAGACGTGGGGAGTAATACAAGTACTTTATCTCCCGGTGCAAATTGACGTAATCTAGAGCCCCTATTGTATTGCCTACGTTGTCTGTCCTGAGCCTGCAACAAATTCTCCATTGACAGCCGCCCCAAAGTGTGGAGTTTTGTTCTCAGGTCCAGGACATACTGAATTTCGTTTTTGCTGTCTGAAGGTCCGTCCTCCCAAGTCTCCCTAAGGACGTCTAAAACCCCGCGGGGCTGGCGTCCATAAAGGAGCTCGAAGGGGGAAAACCCCGTGGAGGCTTGGGGGACCTCACGTATGGCAAACAACAGAGGCTCTAACCACTTGTCCCAATTTTTGGCGTCTTCCCGCACAAACTTCCGAATCATGGTTTTTAATGTGCGCTTAAATCGTTCCACCAGACCGCCTGTTTGTGGGTGATAGACGCTCGTGCGGATCGATTTAATGCCCAGTAACTCGTATAGTTCGCGAATTGTCCGTGACATAAACGCCGTGCCCTGATCAGTGAGAATCTCTTTCGGGATTCCCACCCGGGAGATTAACTGAAACAGTGCCGCTGCAACACTCTTAGCGGAAATATTACGCAATGGCACTGCTTCAGGGTACCGTGTTGCGTAATCCACAAGGACTAACGCAACGCGGTGCCCACGTGCAGACCGTTCTAATGGCCCGATGAGGTCCATGCCAATTCTTTCGAAGGGGACCTGCATTAACGGAAAGGGGCACAATGGTGGATTCACCAACTGACATTCGCGACACGACGCACACCACCTGCGCACGTTCTCGTGAATGCCCGGCCAAAAGGAACGGGCCATGAGACGGTTTAGTGTCGCTGTCTGACCTAAATGTCCGGCCATGGGATTAGAATGAGCCGCCTGGAAAAGCATTTCCCGACGGCTCTTTGGAACTAACAACTGGGTTGTATCTTGTTTCGACTGGGCATCCTGGGTTACCCGATACAACCTATCTTTGACGACCGTAAAATACGGGTAAGAGAGTGGCTGGTCAGGTCGGAGAAGTCGGCCGACGATGGAACGGACCTGATCGAACGCATGTTTGAGCGTTTCATCACGGGACTGTTCCAGGGGAAAGTCATTGCGCTCAGAGAGAATGGTTCTCTGTAGAGCGCTCGTTTCCCCCGAATCAGGTTCCCGAGGTCCCGGCTGAGCTTCCCCGAGCTGAACCACCGCTGTCCTGCCTCGGTCTCTCTTTCCCCAAGAGGCACCCGAGCATAAATAACCCATCAGTTTATTAAATGCCGGCCAATTGGTTCCCAAGATAATCGGGTGCCGGAGGTGCGGGTTAACTGCAACCTCAACGCTATGCTTTTGTCCCCTAAAATGAATCTGAACAGGCAGCAGCGGATAATTCACCACCTCCCCGTGCACACACCGTACCTTAACCACTCTACGCGGCTATTAACCAAATCCCGGGGTTGAATCAGACTCTGGTGGATAGAGGTCTGGTTGCAACCTGAATCCACCAGAGCATGAAACGTACCCCCCTTAATACTCACTGGTATTTGGTACAGGCCGGCCTGATCGGGGGCGGCTTGCGGCTCATCAGGGACCCGGATCAGCGTCCCCACCTCCATTACTGGACAGCGATCCACAAAGTGCCCGGGGTCCCCACAGCGCCAACAAGCCGGCCCAGACCTCACCGCCACCCTGGTGGCGGGAAGCGGCTCGCGCAATTGGCATGGAGCTGCTCGATTTTATTCGACACTGGACTTAACTAAGGGATATTGGCAGATCCCCTTATCTCCTTTGTCCAAAGAGGTAGCCGCGAGAGAGCCGGTGGGAATCCCCAGCCCTTTAGGCGGAGCCCGTGACGTCACCGGTGGCTCTCCTGGGGATCCCGTCCTCCATATGGGCGCCGGTTTCGGGGCGGGGCCCCCTCGCGACCTAGGTAGAGGGACAGGTGTAGAAACAGATGGGGGAACAAAAGGGAGAGAGAGAGAGGAGAGAGAGGCAGATGGAAGGGGTTCGCCGACCCCTGGGCACGCCACCATTTGGTCCTCCGCCAGTTGGATGGCCTGGTCCAGTGATGTCGGGCGGTGGCACTGGACCCACTGTGCAGTCGTCTTGGGCAGCCTGCTGACGAACTGCTCCAGTACCACGCGAACGATTATTCCCTCGACGTCACTCCCCCCGGGCATCAGCCATTTGCGGTAGCAGTCCCGGAGCTGTTGGGCGAAGACGAAGGGTCGGCCGGACTCGTCGAGGCTCATGGTCCAGAACCTCTGACGGTGTTGTTCCGGGGTCCGGCCGACCCGCTGTAGAATGGCCCTCTTCAGGTCCTGATAGACCAGGAGGTTCTGGACTGGCAGTTGGCCAGTCCGTGGTGGGCCACCCCCGGACCTCGGCGGTCTTCTCAAAGAGGTCCAGGAACGCCTCAGGGTCGTCCTGGGGACCCATCTTCAGGAGTGGCACGGAAGCCGCCGAGTCAGATGATGTGGGGGGGTGGGGGGGTATTGGCCTTATCCTCCCGGTCTATCCAGCTCCGGAACAGCTGGCGGTCTTCATACTGAGCCTGGAGGAGCAGCTCAAACTTCTTATCGTGCTCCTCCCTCATGGCCAGAAGTTGTCGATGTTGCTCCTGGTGAAGACCGGCCAGCGACTGGATGATGTCCGCAAACGGCATTTCTGATGGAGATTGCATGGCAGTCCCTCTCTCTCTCCATCTCTCTCTCACACCGGTTTTATAGCTCTCTCCACGCCAATCACTGTAATCAAAGACAGGTGTTTTTAATCAGCGCTCAAGCCGCTTACTCACCGCTCGGATCCTTTCCTTCTCTCCGCCCGCAGACCTCGCGAAAACCACGCCCACCTCACCACAAACTCGTTCAATTGTTTTTGCTATGAATGGTAGTAGAGAAACAGGACTGTAATTTTCTATGAGTGATGAGTTTAGTGTGGGTTTCTTAAGCTGTGGAGTTACCCGAGTCTGCTTGAATGTGGTAGGGAAGATGCCGATGCTGAGAGATGTGTTGATGATGTGAGTGAGTGCTGGTAGGATTGTAGGAGAGATGGCTTGAAGGAGGTGTGAGGGAATGGGATCAAGAGGACAGGTGGTAGGATGGCTAGAGAGGAGAAGTTTAGATACTTCAGTCTCAGTGAGTGTAGAAAATGAGAAGAGAGGGTGTTTGGTTGTGGATGTGGCTGAACTGAAGTCCACAGTGTGTGTGGGTGAGAACTGACTGCTGATGGTTGTTGTTTTGTTTGTGAAGAATTGTGCAAAATCGTCTGGAGATAGGGAGGTGGTGGGGGAGGGCAGAGGAGAAAGTTAAATGTTCTGAACAGTGTGCGTGAGTTTGAGGTGCTGTTGATCTTATTTTGGAAATAAGAAGATTTAGCTGCATGTACTTCATCTGAGAAGGATGAGAGCAGGGACTGATACTTACCCAGATTGGATGGGTGGTTAGATTTACGCCATGTTCTCTCTGCTGCCCTGAATATCGTCCGGTGTTCACGAATAACATCAGATAACCAAGAATTAGAGGGAGTGGCTCGTGCTGGCTTAAAAGAAAAAGGACAAATACTGTCTAGGCAAGAAGTGGAGCATAAAGTGTCGGTTGCAGTGTTGACATCCATAGAGGATAATTGTGAGGATGAGGGAAGGGAGGATGAGACAGCAGAGGAGAGATGTGAAGGAGAAAGTGAGCGCAGATTTCGCCTGAAGGAAACAGGTGGAGGAACTAGTGGTGCATGAGTAGTGAGTTGAAGGTTGAATGTGATGAAGAAATGATCTGAGATGTGTAGGGGTTTGACCAAAATATTGTCTGTAGAGCAGTTACGTGTGTAAATGAGGTCCAGATGGTTACCAGATTTGTGGGTATGTGAAGTGATGAGGCGATTGAGATCGAATGATGCAAGGAGGGAGTGGAAATCTGAAGCATAAGATTTGTCCAGATGAATGTTGAAGTCGCCAAGGACTACGTGTGGGCAGCCATCCTCTGGAAATGGGGACAGCAGAACGTCTAGCTCATGAACAAAGGTGGTCAATGGACCAGGGGGGCGGTAAATGACTACAATATGGAGTTTAATGGGAGTCGTAAGCGTAATAGCGTGGTATTCAAATGTGTTGTTATTGCAAAGAGATGTGTGAGTAGAGTATTTCCAGTTGTTATGAATGAGAAGATCAGTGCCACCACCCCTCCCAGTCTGGCGTGGGGTGTGGGAGAAAGATAAGTTATTAGAAAGAGCAGCGGGTGTTGCTGAGTCTTCTGGGCGGACCCAGGTCTCAGTCAAGGCCAAGATTTTGAGAGCTGATTGAGTGGCAAAGGCTGGAATGAAGCTTTATTGACCGCTGACTGACAATTCCATAGACCCACAAAAAAAGAGGGAGGAGCATTAGCGGAGAAAGGAACAGGACGTAGATTAGCAAGGTTACAGTGTCGTGTAGGCCTGCGTGTACACACATGGTTAGAGAGAAAAGGAAGGTGAAAGAGGACAAGAGATGGAGATAGCTCTGAGCCTTACATTTCACTTACATGTGCGCTCGCCCGATCTGCTTCACTTGCCGTTCGCTTCCCGAGTGGAAGAATAGCCAACTTCTATTTATATAATGTTTTTCGTTCGCCCGGCAGGCTCTGATAATTATACTTAAACGCCCGTGAATGGCTTCAAATCAAAACCAATCTCAGCCTGAATAGGACAACTTACTTAAGTGCAAAAGGCTCATTCAGTATTATAACGAAGAAATGAGCTTGCATGGTTATTTAGACTCAGTCGAGGTTGAGGAAGTTGCACATGGCTTGAGGTGTTGGGCCTGCTGGCCCACCAGACATGTGGTGGCATTGAGTTTCCTGTCCCACACATGCACATGGCTTGATGTGTGTGTAGTCCTTATTGGCCTGGCCTACGTGGCCAGCTGAGAGACAGCCAAGGTGACACGCCTTTTTGGTCCAGACAGAGAGAGAAGAGAGAGATCTGTGCATCTCTCTTTTAAAGTTTTGGGGACAAGTCACCACCTCTTCAGTCAGTCAGCCAATCGTATTTAGGCTTTCGGGGGGAAAGTTTTACGATCCTTTGTCTCAAGCAGATTGTTTGCAGATTGGTTGTTGATGAAGGAACTATTAAAGATTCTTGTAATACTAATATGTTGCACAGGTATCGACATATATACACACAATCATTCAGATCTTTAAATAACAACTTCATAGACACCAAACATGCCATACACATGATTTTCGTTAACCATAGTATGCAATTCTGAAACATAAATCCAACAGAGATTGAATTAATACATAGACCAAACCCTAAAAAAGAAAAATCATGAGATGGATATATGTTTATATATTTCTCAAGTGGTTATATACAGGCTATATGGGTTTAAGATGGTTTTATTAAGGTTTTATAAGTGAGAGTCTGCAAATTCTTTCTGGTCATAAACAAAGTCTTATCTGATGGTAGCCATGATAACTGAGACCTTTCCTGCTCTCTTGGAGGAAGGTCTGCTACTAAGCATAAAGCATTTAAAGCATATTTGTTAAATATTAACAAGTAATTATGTGTCTGATTTGTCTTAGTCGTTACACAACACTGTACGAAGAACCGGATCGGGTGCCTCCTAACTACCCCTCCACTTCCCATTTATTTCTTTGCTTGAAAACCGGTAGCTCTCTAGCCCCACATCGCCCTCCGGTGGACATCACATAATAATTTAGGTGACAACTTCTAGTTCGTCACAGTATCATCCTGTAGTGTCATCCTGTGCGCTCACAACAGAAGACAAATACACAGAGCATGAATGTCTGAATCCCGACAAAGAAACAAAACCAAACTAAACTGAAGTGCCAGGATCTAAACACCACTCTCAGCACACAAAACAACTCACATGGACAGAGAAGTGCACGGCCTGAGCGAACTCGCCAAGACACTAGGGGACTGTTTTACACATGGTCACTTCATGTGTTTTCTCTGATCAGATAGCCATCCGATTGTGAAGTGCCCTCTGAAATGCTTTCGAGACGGATTTAAATCTGATGACCAAAGCATTTCAGGAGGTGGTCTGAGGTGTTCAGACTGTCATTCCAAATCCAATTTTTTTTTTGCATATTCGATTGAAATCAGATTTAGCATTTGTGAATGTCCAAAAATCACATGAAATGCCATTTTTTGCAAATCCGTTTCGAGCTATATTCATATGTGGTTTGAAATCCTATTCAAATCACATTTCTGAAAATCCTTTTCAGTCTGACTGCTCTGATTGGATTTTGCGTGGTTTATGTGACTTTCTCACACCACATAAAATGTACATGTCTGAGGTTGTTATTGGAAACATGCTAAAAGTTGTTATAGGAAACATGCTGCAGAAACAATGTTGTGTTGTTGCAAAGTGCTGGACGAGCAGACAATTACATTATAACTGAGATATGTTTTGAAACTGGTGGAGACGACAACACGGAATAAAGCCATGCATATCAGCCTCCTGCATTTCTGCTGCTGCCTCATAAGATGCAGTAGTCTAGTATGGTGGCTACTGATTGTAATGTTGTAAATAAGACAACATCTGTACTGCAAACCCCTCCATGTTGCGGTCGTTGGTTTTTGGTGTATACCAACGCAACGTCATTGCCATAGAAACCAATGCAGATTTTCCGGAAAACAAAAGAGCGCCATGGGAAACACAAATTGGATCTGAACAGTTGCGATGAACTCAATAATTTTAGATCAGATTCCAATCGGATACACAAATAAATAGGCTAATCAAATTTGGACTGACAGTGTGAATGTAGCCTGAGATGTATTCCAGACGAAACTTGACAAGTGTCAATTAATTATCAATGATTGTTGAAACCACATATGTAAATTTGACTCCCCCCAAAATGTTGAAAAATAAACGCGTAAGAGCGTGTTATAGGCTATATTGAGATGTTATAGCCAGACATGACAGAGCTGTTGCAACACGCATCACCGCAGATGAGTAGCTGAGAATCTCTTCAGCAAGCCGATGCACGAACTGCAGCAAATGAAACACAATCACCTTCATTAAAAGCAGTGAGACTAAATGGTCTTACCAGTGCTGATATGAGATGTGTGTCATCTGAAGGTTCTAGATCCAGTCACTGTTCTCCACTGGAGACGCTCCCGTCAGTTTTCTGTTCTATGCGCGACTCAAATGCAGTGTCATGTGCAAAACGGTGTAAAGGACCGGTGTGACACGAGTGCAACGGTTAAAGGGTCTAGGCTAACAAGGCCCTAGGCGTGTCAGAGCTCTGTCACCAAGCCAAAAACAAACATACCAAAGAGACAGAACCCGGACAGTACTATGTAGAGTAGAGCATTATGTATTATTTGACAGATCAAGATGCAAATATTTGTTATATTTAACAAATAATCCATAATATCCCACACCCAACAAGCAAACCATAGGCTAGAGTTAACTGTAACTAACACACAGATAGAACCAGGTGTCCGGTTTCTTTTTATGACCCAAAGGAATTTAGAGAGAGTTTTGACTCACTTCATTCTCGTTGAAACAGACAAATAAATAATTTTAATCCTATATAACCACTGTATAAACAACATTCATCCAATTTTCCTATCTCACGAATTGACCTATGTATTAATTCAAACATTTTTGGATTAATGTTTCAGAATTGCATAGCCTACTATGGTTAACTAAGATCACATGTGTAGCATGCTTATCTATTTTTATTGAACAACAACAATATTTAAATTAACAATAATAGCCTTTATAAAAGTATAAGCAGTTTGAACAATAGGAAATAAACAAGCAATCAATCCAGTCAAAAGCAGCGCTATAGTTAGTATAGGATTTAAGTAAAACATATAAAGTTATGAAATTTAACTTTATAAATTTAACTTTAGAAAATTCCAGAAGGACTGGCCGAGATAAAGCTGAGATGGAGTCCACAGTTTCTACACAATCTCATCCTTGACACTAACAATCAACGACTGTGTGAAGAAGAAAAAAAGGTTTCAACTCTTGCATTTTGCGTTGCTAGGAATGTATCCATGGAGACCTTATCTGGGAAGAAAATTTATTTTTCTGCAGTAAAGGGATAACAGTTGCAAGATGTATAGGAATAGGTTATGCCTTTACAATTATTCCTTTCTTTCTTTGCCTCGCTATGGAACAAAGTGGTGTCCTTTTCATGAGGCTTTATAACCATGCAAATGTTTAACAACTGCTGTTTGAAACACCATGGCTGTGGCTTTAGGGACCTTGATGACAAGTCTGTGATAGTGTCATTGTTATCAGTGTTTTGCAGGTCTGTGTGTGTAGGTCAGCTGTGATCCACGATAACGTTTAGAGCATCATTATATCTGAATGACTGTGTGTGCATTTGCAGGTGATCATGCTAGAACCATGCAAGCCACTTGCAAATTTTCATCCTGAAGTCAGGCAGGTAATAGGCCATAATTTACCTAAACTGTGGCTTCAGAGAGATCTATCTATCTATCTATCTATCTATCTATCTATCTATCTATCTATCTATCTATCTATCTATCTATCTATCTATCTATCTATCTATCTATCTATCTATCTATCTATCTATCTATCTATCTATCTATCTATCTATCTATCTATCTATCTATCTATCTATCTATCTATCTATCTATCTATCTATCTATCTATCTATCATGCCACTTACAGACTTATTTTTATTTTTATTTAAATGTCTATTTATCTATTAACATTAAACTCTAGTTTTAGTTTTTTTAACTTTAGTCTATTTTTAACCTATATGTCTTGTCTTCACCGTGGGATGGAGGGAAACGTAATTTCGATTGCTTTGTATGTCTGGAACATGTGAAGAATCGACAATAAAGCTGACTTTGACTTTGACTTTGACTTTCTATCTATCTATCTATCTATCTATCTATCTATCTATCTATCTATCTATCTATCTATCTATCTATCTATCTATCTATCTATCTATCTATCTATCTATCTATCTATCTATCTATCATCTATCTATCTATCTATCTATCTATCTATCTATCTATCTATCTATCTATCTATCTATCTATCTATCTATCTATCTATCTACAAGCTGTCTAGAAATGTTGAATGTGACAAGTTATAGGTGATAGATTAGTGATAACCATGGTTGAATGGGTTAAAAATAATAACCATATATCATTGTTTTCTAGCAGAAGTGTGTTTATAAATCTGTAACTGTCATTGATTTACACGGTAGCTGCTGCATCATATTTAGCATTTTGCACATTACTGTAAACCAGATGAATTGACTTGTTTTGTTAAGTCAAGAAAACCTAATTTACGTCTAATTCTTGTTGACAAACACACACACACACACACACACACACACACACACACACACACACACACACACGCACACACACACGCACGCACACACATTTTCATATTTTATGGGGACATTCCATAGACATAATGATTTTTTACTGTACAAACTGTCCATCCCCTAACCCTAAACCTACACATCACAGAAAACGTTCAGCATGTTTACATCTTCAAAAAACATCACTTGTGTGCAGGGCCGTTTTTAGGCATAGGCAAACTAGGCGGTCGCCTAGGGCGCCACTAAGCGCATATCTGGCACTGATGTTTGTGTGTAAAGGGTGTCACGGCCACCCTAAAAAATGTTATTGCCGCCCCCACTAGTTCCGCCACACTATTGGATCAGAGAACTGTCAATCTGACGATTCCTATATGCCATCAGATCAGAGTAGGCTACTGTCAAAAAAGTTTGCGTTCGCTGGCTCAACAACACCATTAGATCAATGAGCTCGGTCAATGCTTTGGCAAGGTAACACTTTTTTTAACCATAAAATAAAGCTAAATTCAAACTAAAGGCCAATTAAAATAACAGGTATAAATCTGTATTTTAGGGTAGTATTTGTGGCAGTCTAGAAATCACGCTGTGAATGGGCAGATAGCATTGCTCGGTGTGTATGTTAGAGGCAAAATATAACTGCACACTTACTTCAGCATTTCATGATTATCAGTTATATTTTGACTCTATAAAGCCTTCTTCTCTTGCTCCTCCAAAATGTTTTTGCGCCAATGCATTGTTAAAAGAATCAGTGTGTTTTGTAATTGTCCCATATAAAACTTTAGCGGCCAATTTAAAAATTGTATAATAAAATGTGCAAATTCACAACATGAATACATCCTTTATTAAATCACGTTGACGAATTTTAACGTATCTTTACAGATGGTGTTGAATGCTGAATCGATTCATTCAGTTCTAATAGTGCTTAATGCAAGCAGTGTCGTACACACAGAGGGCAAAGTGTTGCGTTATTTAAAGGGGAAGTTCACGCATCAATGAGTAACAAAAACCACACTAAATCAGTATTCATTCTTATCTCTTTCATGTGAAATGTACTAATAACACATAATAATTATGTAGTTATGTCTGAGAACAATTTCTTAGCAACTAGGGACTGCACAAATATAGGCTATATATTATAGGCCTAGGGCTATACTGGCATCTGGCTATTAATTTGAATCCTTATTAACAAATTTAATTTGGTATGTATGTATGTGTTAATTAATACCAGTAATACCAATGTTGCTTTTTAAAATTTGACTGGGGGCACCAATAAGGATTTCGCCTAGGGCGTCAGAATGGCTAGAAACGGCCCTGCTTGTGATTTATATGATATTTCCTCATGAGGACCAACAATTGTCCCCACAAGAACAAGAATGTTGGATATTGTCATCCTTGCCATCCACATTTTGTCCTCATAATGTAGGGTTTACCAGGACACACACACACACACACACACACACACACACACACACACACACACACACACACACACACCTTTATTTTGTGGTGTGGCAAATCTGTTTAAATCTGAACTTGTTTGTTCATTATCATGGACCCTTCTCTATCTATACAGTTTTATAGGCAGGTCATATTGGCAGTGACAGTAGAACGACTTCTTAAGATAATAGGTTAGAAGAGATGCACGTCTGAAAATGTGCGCATGCAATACAGTACACTGATAGCCTACGTGTTAATGCAATGCACTTATCAGGACATGAAACGTGAAGCTATGGAGAGAGAAAAAAATCACCGCAGAGTAGTCTTGCACATGTTAAATGAAACACTGTAATTATACTCCCCTCCTCAGAGTCCAGTATATAATTGTAATATTACAATAATTACACAGACACTGATGATTGACATCACAGCAGACCACAGGGAAAGTACATCTTCAGAGCGGGAGGGTCCCTTCCACCAATAAGTCGCGCCATCAGGGTAGAGGGCGTGTCCTTTACGACTGTAAAGTTTGGTTGCGTTCCCTGAGAACTTGATACATTGTTGCAGTAAATCAGACAGAGCTACAGTAACAGCGTTGAAATTTTGTCACCCTGTTGCAAGTATTTTTGGCTAGTGATACAAGCGATCGATATCACTGCCGTATCCCGTTTGGGGAAGAGTTGAGTTGTTGAGCAAGGAAGTACATTGGATCGTTTTCAAGAACAGTTTCAGAGAGAATCGACACATATTGGACTGGAAATGTCTGAAAACAAACCGAATGATGATCCGAAGTTATCCACGACGGACAGAGTGGTTAAATGTAAGTAGAATTCCCATGCCACACAAGAACGATTGGGATCGTGGACTATTTGTAGTGAGAAAACATCGAGATTTGAGTGTTAACGTGTATCTGGAATGAACAGTCGTCCTATGGTTTGGTAATGCTCTATAATATGAGATCTGCCCATGGACAAAAGGGTGGTAGCCGGGCTGTATTGGTAAAAGTAGGAAGTAAAGGTAGTTGTAATTATGACAGAGTTGGTTGCATGGCTTATTTGTCCAAAGAAATGCAATAGAAAGCCTCAATTTTCAAGTCAACAAACTGTTTTTATTCGCAACAGTTGTAGTTCGTGAGTTTTAATGGGCGTGTTATTGCGCGTATGCTCTTTTGGACAAAATGTGGATATTGCACAATACTGACAGCTTGAAAGTGCCAACGTAACACTGTGTTTAGGAATTTTGCTTGCTTGTTTGTACAACCTGATGATCATTTTGGACATGAGGCAGCATATGACAGGTTGGGGCCCCTGACTGTTTGGAAACAATCCCTCTCAGTGCGGCTCCTCTATGCATTCAGTTAAACAGACACACTTGCCGTCATGTCCCATTTGTTCTTCCTCATCAAGGCAGTTGCTATCATTATTATTTTGTTGTTCTGTCACTGCAGTGGATCTAATTTTCTGACACAAAGCATTCTGCTGTAGCCTACTTTGGTGTACTGAAACACACAAAGAGCAACAATATTTGCAAATACCCTATGAATGGCTATTAATGTTTTTCATCCTAAATAAAGAGCAAGAAACTTTTCTGGCTTGTAATAGCTTTTGCAATCATCAGGCATAGCACTGTAGCAGATCCAGCTGTTAGGGATCCCACAACTCAAAAGCTATGACAACTCCCACCCTTATGGAAGTAAAATAATGGCAAATGTTTTTGAAATAAAAAAGCCTGTTGAATTGCACTACTTGAAAAAAATATGCATTGCATTAACCATGATTGCATTTTAATGCATTGTATTTTTAGGGCTTGCATTTATATGGGCTGAAATTCAACATGGTTGTATATTTAAGCTGTGAATATTTCAATTCAAAACATTTCAAACACATTTTCATCAATAAAAATTCAATAATCCATATTCTCCTTTCATATTTCACTTCCAAAATATTCAAACTGTTTAAAAATACAACCTATAATATTCAACAGGCAATTTTCGGTCCGTTTTATTTCGCTTTACAAATTCGCTCCACAATTCAGTGGTTCAAATTCGACAGCAAATTCGATGGCAAATTCGACATTGAATCAGGGACTGGAGGAAAAGCAATAGACTACCGATGCATTATATCTATCTGCTGTTAGTCGCCCTCACCAGTAGGTGGTGCAAGCGCAACGCGTGTTGACAACATCAAAGCAACAGACAGAGACGAGAAGCCTTCATAAAACATAATTTGCTGAAATGGACCGAGCGGTGAGTACGAGTTATTATGAGTGTATATATAGTATATAACTTACATGTTGAAAAGGCTGATTAAGACACATATCATCACACGAGCGTTTACTCAAGTGTCTTATGATACGACTTTTTACAGTGTTCAAAAGGAAGGTGATTTTTCTGATTAATCCAGAATTCCCTCGCCTTTAGCATTGATATAGGCCTAAATACTTGGCAGTCACGTCACTAACATGGATAAGTTACCTGGCGCGGCAACAAACGCTGACAAAATGTGGTTATTGTGCATCCAATCGCACAACTATCTGGCATGCAGGCGACGATCGTTTACACCTCAAAACACCAACTTTTGTATATTAATACTGGCGACGTCCTGGCAAGATCCTATTAATTCATACTTTGCACGTGATGTCACTAGTACTGGCTGGCAAGTACTTCATTCTCTCAGTGTTTGCCTTTTGCCCGCCAGGTATCCATGGTAGTAGTGACGTGACTGCAAAGTGGATACAATTTTAGTAAAACAACTGTTATACGCTAAGACATGTGTATTGTTTGGTTTAGTCACTAATGACAGAATACTAATTCGATGGATGGGTTTAAATGATGGCAAAGTTAATTTTATTTAGATATAGCATGATTAAATACAACCTACTTATAAATTAAATTCCGCAATTATATATTAAAATGGTACATTTCTACCACAATATCAGTTCATCTTCATGTTACGGTATATGATTAAGTTAAACGTGAATTGTCTCCGTGTAACGTTATCTCGAAAGCATCGTAGAAAAACAAGCACCAATAACGTTAGTCTTAAACAATCAACATAGCTCCACAATGCTTTTGAGATACGCAGCTCTGTATCTGCATTAATATTTTGACATCTGTGATGAAGTGATATATTTAAAGCTACTCTCTATCTTTAATTCATGTTAACTTTGTTATACAAGGGAGACAATGAAGTGCTGAGATCAGCAAGGCACCTTTTATCACTTTTGACAAAAAAAAAGTCGTATCATAAGACACTTGAGTAAACGCTCGTGTGATGATATGTGTCTTAATCAGCCTTTTCAACATGTAAGTTATATACTATATATACACTCATAATAACTCATACTCACCGCTCGGTCCATTTCAGCAAATTATGTTTTATGAAGGCTTCTCGTCTCTGTCTGTTGCTTTGATGTTGTCAACACGCGTTGCGCTTGCACCACCTACTGGTGAGGGCGACTAACAGCAGATAGATATAATGCATCGGTAGTCTATTGCTTTTCCTCCAGTCCCTGATTCAATGTCGAATTTGCCATCGAATTTGCCGTCGAATTTGAACCACTGAATTGTGGAGCGAATTTGTAAAGCGAAATAAAACGGACTGAAAATTGCCTGTTGAATATTATAGGTTGTATTTTTAAACAGTTTGAATATTTTGGAAGTGAAATATGAAAGGAGAATATGGATTATTGAATTTTTATTAATGAAAATGTGTTTGAAATGTTTTGAATTGAAATATTCACAGCTTAAATATACAACCATGTTGAATTTCAGCCCATATAAATGCAAGCCCTAAAAATACAATGCATTAAAATGCAATCATGGTTAATGCAATGCATATTTTTTTCAAGTAGTGCAATTCAACAGGCTTTTTTATTTCAAAAACATTTGGCATTATTTTACTTCCATACACCCTTAACCATGCAACAGCCTCCTACTCCAAACAAACATGTCACTCCTCACTGAAGTATTTCAGTAGCCAGACTAGGGTGTTATAAGTGTGGGGATCTGATATGAATTGATTGCTCTCATAAAGGAGCCCGGGCTGCTCAGATAACTCACTTACCTTTTTCCCCCCTCCTATCAGCATAGCATGGCCCCCGTGAAACATCAGTTTCCTCTCACTGCTTAGAAGATGGAAAGGCGAGGGCTGGGAGTGCCTTAGGAAGGAGTTGCACTTAAATGTTTAATGAGATTATTGCACAATGTGTCAGCTTGATAAGGGAAATCTAAGTAATGGGAGCTCCAGAAGTCCTAAATGCTCAGCTAAATTAAGGTACCTTAGGGCGGTTGGTTTTAGATTAGGTCAGGACCATGTTATTATCTGCAGCACTGTAAGAAATATATCCTCATAAGACTATATGAGAAAGTGTTTATGCTGTATTTTTGTAATATACAGTATGTTGTTCAGCCTTAAAAATAGGTGCTATAATACATTGCATAGCACAGCTATTTCTCATTCTTTTATTCAACGTATCACTTGACTCCCATAGGCTACTTTATTTTCAGAGTTTTCAAAATGTAATATGTTGTTTGAGAAAATACAGTCTTCTATTGTAAGTGCTGCATCATTATTCAGATCATGTTTATTCAGCTGCCACAGCTTGGATTTTCTCTTGTTTATGGTTTTGTTTTGTCTATTGAAAATTCAAATCTCTACAGCTCTATTTTTAACATGATCACAGCATTAACAAAATTTTTTTTCTAAAATAAACAACTTTCTTTAAAAAAAAAAAAAAAACTGTAATAACCTAAGGAGGCTTCTGGGCCAGTTTGATCAGATAGAGAAGCTGAATTGTAGTGAACAGTTTAGCACTGATGATTTCTTTTGTAGCTTCTGACAGAGCAGCGCTCAATAAGACAGATCTATTATACAGATCGCTCTAAGCTGTTGAGAGATGAAGCTTTTAGTCGGGTGTCCTTGTTTTTAAATGATCCTCAACAGGCAAGATGTTATGCAATGTTTCGTACTGCCACTTTTTTCACCCACTCTTAATGCTAATAGAGCCTTTATGTGTTCAGGAAGAGACTGACAAAGAAGGTACAGACAGACGGACACTGGGAAAGACTTTTCAATGGTCCTTGGGTGTGACTCATTATGGGACAAATTGCAAAATTCAAGCTTGTTGTTCATTTAGACTTTGTTTTTGTACTCTCTTAGCCCATTTTCACCAAAATGGTGTTGGTTATTGTACTGCAAACTAGTGATGCACCGATCATGATTTTACATGGCCGATTCAGATACCTATTTTCTTTTTCAAGCAAACTGGCCGACTCCGATACCGATTTCTGATTTTTATTTTATTTTATTTTTACACAATAAAGGAATGAAAGTATACATGAACTAGGGATGGGCAACAGTGGTTGAGTAATCGAGTACTCGAGTACTCGAACGTGACAGCGACCATCGATCATGAGAACAATGATCGCCCTGTCTCTTTTTTTTTTTTATTGGTTATTGCGTCATTTTGCGCGGTACCTGAGGTCTGATTGGTTAGCGTTATACAGCACACCTCTAGACCACGGCGAAATAAAGTGAAACTGAGGCATGCACTGCAGTGATGCCTGGAATCACTGTGATCATTAAATGGTTAGTGCAAGATGTGCAGCACCAATCTGTCATAGCCTACATAGTAGGGGTGTAACGGTACACGTATTCGTACCGAACCGTTTTGGTACAGGGCTTTCGGTTCGGTGCGCGCGTATTCGGTTTCGGTCTTTAATAGTTAACAGTCAGCTTGTTTTAAGCGCGGAGCACACTTCAATCCGAGTTTCCACACGAACATATTAAGTAGTCAGTCCATTTTATCACTTTTATCATGAAATTCGAACAATAAATGACGTTTTGATGCTCTTTAATGTGGCGTGACTGATCAGTGATCACTGAACACAGTTCAAGTGGCCGCACGACGCGCGCGTGTGAACGTGATCATCTGTGAACACGATCGATCATCTCATCCTAAAGAATAAATATGAATGAACAACTGAAGGTGTGTTGAGGATACATTACAACTTATTGTCACGTATCATATGTGGTGTAATCGCTCAGTCAGTGTTTCAACAGCGGAAAGACCTCAATATAACTGCTTGTAAACTAAACAATGTCATGTAAGTAACGTTAACGTTATCATCACATTTACCTCAGGCAGTCATTCAGTGTCCACAGATTTTATTCACTAGAAAAATATTTCACTAAAAATGCACTATATTAGCCTATATATTAATTATATTAGCCTATATATTCATTATATTCCACTGAACCTCGTGTCTTGATTATTTCATGCATGTTTAAATAAACCTGTCATGAAAATGACAGCCACTGTGTAGGCTATAAATTATTATATTTCAACAACAAATTGGAGAGAGAAGTTATTGCAAAAACTGCCTTATGTGAAGTTTACATATTTGCGAACTATGTTATTTGAGTGTTGATTATTATACCTAAAAATAAATAGCAACTGAATTTAGGCTAATAGTTTGGTCTCTGTTGTTAACCTTTAATATTAATGTGCAAGTAAGGGCTCCCTATATAGTTTACAGCAATATCTTCAATAAACTTTGTTATATTTTAATTAATTTAAGGACAGACACTTTTTTTTTTTCTTCTTCAGTAAACCATTGTTTAATAAAAATTGTAAAACTGCTGTACCGAACTCGTACCGAACCGTGACTTCAAAACCAAGGTATGTACCGAACCGTCAGTTTTGTGTACCGTTACACTCCTACTACATTATAATGAGAACACGATGGAAATAGAATGCTGTAAATTCTCTGTGCTTAGAAACTAGCGAGAACACTCAGACTAGCGCGTGAAGTTCATGTGCACATTCGCGTCCTTTTCTGCAGTTGTAAGATTACTTTTATGTTGTCTACATCTGATTAATCTAATATAAAACACGTTTGGTTGAGCTTAATAAGCTAGCAAACCGCTGCTGTTATCCCGGCTGTTGTTCATTCTCTTCAGTTTCAGCTAAAATGCATTAATGCTTGACATTATGGTTTAAAGACGGTCATATTTTTTTTAGATAGGATATTTCTTTCTCAGAATCATTGATATTAGTAATGCAGCAGTGCTATACGGTTCTCTTTATTTAAAGTTGTTTTTTGTTCGTTCGAAAACGCGCAGTGATGTCTGTAAACACTGTGATCATGAATAATAAAATTAAGTGCATGATGTGCATAGCATTATAATTAGAACACGATTTTAATAAAATGTTGCTTCTGTGTGCTTTCGTTGTCCATGTATCAGCGTTATTAAGGGAAGAGCGCATTTCTCAAACCATAGCCTGTAAAATCTAGCACGCTGAAGTTCTCGTGCGCATTCTCGTCCTTTTGTGTTGATTTAAGTTGTAATAGGTTCATATTAAGCTTGTATAGCGTGTGTTTGGTTGAGTTTATTAACCAAATAGCAAGCTCTGCAGGGTGGTGTTATTTCACAGTTTCAGCTCAAATCCAATGCTAGATATTATTGACTTGGTTATTTGAGATGGTCATTTTATAAAGATGTTTCTTTTTCATAATCTAGCAGTTATTTTTTGTTTTATATGTTCATGTTTTCATGTACCTGTTTTCATATCACGTTTGTATTTGTCAACAACCATTTTCATAACAGTATTTTCATTATCTCAATTATGGACATGCCTCGCCCCCGAGTACTCGTTTTTGAGACCTATCGATGATCGAAATGAGAAATTGACAAAAATGCCCATCCCTAACATGAACAAGATGTTTATTTGGTATTTAACAGGCCAAATTGGCTTTTGGCCAATGAAAACAAGTCCGCAATTCAAAAGTGTTTGCATGTTCTAATTTACAAAAAGAAGTATTTCGGCTTTTTCACAAGTTAGTCTGTTTCGTTCTCATCCGATCCAACACGTGAGAAGCTGAGCTGAACAAACGCTCACTATCTACGCTTGTGCAGGGTGCAGAGAAGTAAGCTTGCGCAACTTCAGCTCGCGTAGGAAAGCGGCTCTTCATACCCTTCAGCGTATCTCGTCACTTTCCTCAGTTCTCCAGTTTCAGTTTGTAACACACAAGTGATGTGTTCACGAATGATTGCAATATAGGCGCACTTCCGGAAAAAACGGCAGAAAAATACTAAGAAAACCGATACAAAGTATAAATTCAAATTCCTCACGGTGCCATGCGATGGCACTGGATGCTCGGTGGACGGCTCAATCCTCCTCCGCCCCCTGGCGGCCGGTGGTGGCTCCTCCTGTCGAGGGCAGCCGGCAGCGAGTCCCGCGCGCTCCCTACTCCTCCCCTACATGGCGGATGGACGCAGGCTCCGGCCCACGGCGAACTCCGGGGACTCCTCTGCTCCCTCTAGATCGGCAGCCACCCCACCTTGACCCAGGGTCACGGCAGCGAGCTCTCCGTCCCACCGAATTTTCACTCGCTCCAGCACCACTGCCTCGGGCAGCTCCTCGCGGTCTTCACCAATCTGCGCTGCCCGACCTCCTCAGCACCGCAATCCCCCTCAGCAGCGAGGGCTCTTCGACAGCATGTCTCTCCTTCCTCCCGGGTTTCGGACAATGTAGTAAAGTTAGTTCATGTGGGAAGAAGGAGGCGGGAAACGGCGAACATTCAACAACTTTAATAAAATAAATGAACACAAAATGAAAGTAAAAGCGGCAGCCCCTCACAGATGACTGCCGTTTCCAGAGTTTTGTTCAGAGCGCGCTCTCACTCGCTGAAAACGTGAGATGTACGCAGGAGATTCATTCATTATATAGTGATTGACTGTTTTTGTTCTATTTCAGCACCGAAAATAGTTTCATACAAACACAGCAGAACCACAGCGCATCTGATACCGCATACGGCATAACGCTGGCTTGACGTTCGAGATGCACGGATTTAGGGACCGTCTCTAAAGTACAAGATTGGTATACACGTTTCTAACTTCTATAGCATTTGAAGAAACTGACTTTGTCATAAAACCAGCTGTAAAGTGTTCATCTAGGTGTCAGGTATTTTTGGTATTTAATAAAATAAACTCAAATCATATGGATATGCATTATTTCACTAGGATACTGTTTGGGCTCATGCACAAAATATGCTAGATTTAAATGTGTCATAACTGATAGAACAGTGATGAGAATATTCCTTCCTATATTTACAGAGATAATTAGATATTAAATTTACACCAAATTATTATTATTGATGTGTTATGCATTGCTATTAACGACAGCCATTATAAGGAAGGAGATCCCACACAATAGATTCTAGCTTAAAAAAGTGCTTAGAGCTGCTTGATTTATTTGTTGTTTGTTGATTTTCAAATATAAAACTTTTTGAAATGTTTTAAGTGTGTGCATCTGTTCTTTTTGACTTTCATCTCATTTAAAGAAAACCGTGATAATATTGGTAACTATGATAATTTGGGTCACTATAATCGTGATGTGAAATTTTAATACCGTTTCATCCCTAATATACACTCACCTAAAGGATTATTAGGAACACCATACTAATACTGTGTTTGGCCCCCTTTCGCCTTCAGAACTGCCTTTAATTCTACGTGGCATTGATTCAATAAGGTGCTGAAAGCATTCTTTAGAAATGTTGGCCCATATTGATAGGATAGCATCTTGCAGTTAATGGAGATTTGTGGGATGCAAATCCAGGGCACGAAGCTCCCGTTCCACCACATCCCAAAGATGCTCTATTGGGTTGAGATCTGGTAACTGTGGGGGGCCATTTTAGTACAGTGAACTCATTGTCATGTTCAAGAAACCAATTTGAAATGATTCGAGCTTTGTGACATGGTACATTATCCTGCTGGAAGTAGCCATCAGAGGATGGGTACATGGTGGTCATAAAGGGATGGACATGGTCAGAAAAAATGCTCAGGTAGGCCGTGGCATTTAAACGATGCCCAATTGGTACTAAGGGGCCTAAAGTGTACCAAGAAAACATCCCCCACACCATTACACCACCAGCCTGCACAGTGGTAACAAGGCATGATGGATCCATGTTCTCATTCTGTTTACGCCAAATTCTGACTCTACCATCTAAATGTCTCAACAGAAATCGAGCCTCATCAGACCAGGCAACATTTTTCCAGTCTTCAACTTGTGCAAATTGTAGCCTCTTTTTTTCTATTTGTAGCGGAGATGAGTGGTACCCGGTGTTGTGGCTTCACAAATGCTTTGCTGCAGACCTCAGTTGTACAAGTGGTTATTTCAGTCAAAGTTGCTCTTCTATCAGCTTGAATCAGTCAGCCCATTCTCCTCTGACCTCTAGCATAAACAAGGCATTTTCGCCCACAGGACTGCCACATACTGGATGTTTTTCCCTTTTCACACCATTCTTTGTAAACCCTAGAAATGGTTGTGCGTGAAAATCCCAGTAGCTGAGCAGATTGTGAAATACTCAGACCGGCCCGTCTGGCACCAACAACCATGCCACGCTCAAAATTGCTTAAATCACCTTTCTTTCCCATTCTGAAAGGCTACATGGCCTTTAAAAACCGGATAGTTTATTTATAGTTCCATTATGGATATTTCAATATGCATATTCGAATAACGAATAAAAAGTGACAGCCCTAATACATAATTAGCAGCAAAAGATGGGCAATTTTGTCTTTAAAATTCATTCACTCTAAACTGCTTTATTTCGGAGCACATACAGAGATACAGGGGCACGCAAAGATGAATGACCTCAAACTGACATTTCCCATAAAATCGAATCTGACAGCTCAAAGTGTAAATAATCTTTAAACTAAGAAAAAGTTACATACTATGGCTTTAAATATTAAAAAACCTTACCAACCCTAAACATTTGAATGATAGTCTGTGTGTGATGGTGAGATGTTGAGATGTGAGATGGTGGTCCAGTGGGTTAAACCATGGAACTGATATGCAGAAGGTTGCTGGTTTGATCCCAGTGGTCACCACCAGTGTGTCCTTGAGCAAGGCACTTTACTCCATGTTGCTCCAGGGGGATTGTCCCTGTAACAAGGGCACTGTAAGTCGCTTTGGATAAAAGCGTCTGCCAAATGCATAAATGTAAATGTAGTCTATTTTGTATCTCTAGCCACATCGGTCTCTTTTTTTTGTAAAGGGTGATCTAGTATTGTTTTGTGTCAATCTCTCTAGTGAGGAGTTATTTTTAAATCTTAGTGCGGTTATTATCCAGCCCATGGCCCCTGACATTAGTGTCTCGGTATGCGGTGGAAAAGTGCAGAGCGGTGTCAAATTGGAAACTTTCTTTAAGACAGACAGATTCATCCGCAAAGAGTAGGTTTAATTTAAAAGAGATGTGAGATGGTGAGAGTGGGTAAAACCATGGAACTGATACGCAGAAGGTTGCTGGTACGATCCCAGCGGTTACCACTTGGGATGGGCATTTCAAGCAAAAATAATATTCGAAGATCGCTGGGAATCATTCGATTTTTATTCGAAAATCGCAACTCCTCCCCCGCATGCATGCATGTAAAGGCTACACGCATATAAACAGAGAGAGAGAGGGAGAGAGACCATTCACGCTCTCAATCTGTATGATAACAAACTGTTTAATTAATTAGGGAATAGGCTATATCAACTCAAGCCATATAATTATTGTAACATGACAGCTTTAGGTGCGTTATTGGCAGCGCCTCCCTCTGGTCACATGAACGTGTCACCACCACACCGAAAACATGGGGATTTTTTGAGGACGATAATCGCACAAACTATTCGATATTCTATAATTAAATCAACTATCGAATATTCGAAAATCGCGACCCATCCCTAGTTAGTCCTTGAGCAAGGCACTTTACTCCATGTTGCTCCAGGGGGATTGTCCCTATAATAAGGGCACTGTAAGTCGCTTTGGATAAAAGCGTCTGCCAAATGTAAAAATGTTTGAAATGTTTGACCCAGATTAAAAGTGTGCTTCAGTACAAACAAATAATCACATATTGTTTCAGGAGTATCAGGCACAGAATTAGTAGAATCTCTTACTTTGTGTTTTCAGCGATCAGTTTAAGCATTCCCTAATACTAATGAAAGGACAAGATAAGATGGTGCCTTGTTTACTTTTCACATCTCTCTTTACTTTGTATCATTATTTTTTAGAGTATTCCACTTTGATAAGGTTAGAACTGGCTATCTGGAAAGTAGACAACATTAGTTTTTTACTTCTCCCTGTGAAGTCCATCTAAACTCACCGCGAGACCATTGTCTGTTGGCTTTATGCTGTAGTTAAAGACGGATAGCATGTGACATTTGACTCTTGAACGGAGGCGTGGGCACTGCACACAGCGAGGGGGGAACCACCATCTCGGTAGCTGATCCCTGCTGGATAGCGTAGTCATTTTTAGCAACAGAACCTTAAGTAACATGACATACCTCAATGTTGAGACACCTGTAGAGAAAGACTCCCTTCTGTTGACTCTCACTCATCTACACAAATACAGTTGTGCTATCAACATTTTATTCTGCACCTTTAATGTATGTGATCAAAACACCTTTTACTTTAGAGAAAACAATGTTATAGATGATTTCTATCTTAAACCTCTTACAATCCTCTGACTATCAGTATGAAGTTAGAACCTTTTTAAAAAAAAAATTGTATTACTTTTTTCATGGGAAATGTCGGTGTCAAGTCATCTATCTTTCCATGATTATGGCACTTCCATAAATAGAGCGTGTGCTGTGTGTTAGTTCTGGCAGCTTGTAGCTTTAACTAATGAATTAATAAAATAATGGATTGTTCAAAAAGGCAACCAACTGAGGATTCACCCATTAAAACAAAGAAACTTTGTTCAGAGAAGAGCTTACAATCAAAATGGGAAAATAACAAAGCACAAAATACACCTGTATCAATGTGATTGACTTTTCAGAGGTGGCGACTACTCTGACACTTCAAAGGAATTAAAACTGACCCAAGATATAGTTTATTAATAACTGCAGTAGAATGCTATCAACCAGCTATAAACCAGCTTTTTATTTACCAGGTAGGAAACCCTGTCTCTGATGGGGTCCAAAAGGAGAAAAGAAAGAGGAGTCAGAGAGAGAAATGCCCTTATCGAAGGCCATTAGGCTACAGACATGTAGCTACACACAGTGCTGCCGCTCCCACCATGCGCATCACACGGTAGGGCACCACAAGAAATTGCTCTCTCTACCTAAGTGACTCTAAGTGATCTACTCTAAGTGATCACGCTTAGGGCATCAAAACGGCCAGCGGCAGTACTGTGTACACACCTTAATCTAACTAAATCTAATCGAATCCGTTAATATGACGACTCCGCAGGATTTGTGACACACAATGCGCATTAATGCCGCACTTACTGACGACCATTGTCGTTATTGTGAGTGTGTACACAAATAAAAGTAGACAATCTATAATTTATAATTATGTCTCACAAGCACATTTATCTGTATGGCCAAAAATGACGGCGTATTGTGAGTTATTCCCGCTATCATGAGGAAAGAAATCCATCATAACGTGCCGCCGCCTTCGTTGACCAGAGGGTTAAAGAAAACGTATAGCCTATTTACTTTCATATTTATGTTTAAATAGTAGCCTATATTATAGAGTCCTGCATTTCTGCCCGAGCCCGACGGGCCCGACTTTTTTTACACCCCTAGAGCCGGGCTTTGGGACAATTTTCTCGTCATACCTCAAACGCAGGCCGGGCTTCGGGCCTTTTTAGGCTTCTCCTTCATTTTATTTTTTAGACATTCAATAATTAAAAGAAACAATGAGATATGCAGGGTTTTTCCTGGGTCAAAAATGGTCTTCGGTGGTGGCTGACAGACATGGTCATCCACACATACACAGTAAAAAGTACCCTACCCACGTTATCTGCAAGTGCAATACTGACAATAAATTTTAAATAAATTCAAAGAAACAGTTTGTAATTTTTGCTTATCTTATTTCGATACCTTGATTTTTGTTTCTTTTGTTCCTCATTTTTACACTATTTACAAATAATTGTTTTGGTATATAACCATATCAATATTAAAAAGTAGTATTAAAAAAAATAACAAATAGCCTAATTTTCTGCCATATACAATTTCATAAAATTATCAGCTAGCTAATAACAATTTTGTTCTGGTTTCACCTCACTCCAGTCTAAACTAAATGATTTTAGGCTATTTATTTACTACACATTGTCAACATAAATAAGCTGAAAGACTGTGGATAATTCAAAATAATTCATACTATCCACTCTTACTAAATTGGGTGAGCACACTTGTGTTCTCATTTCAGATGTTCTGAGTAAATGATTAAACTGATTCGTTAGTTCAGTGTTGGACAGTTCAGTTGTTCTAACCAGTCGTTAAAATGATTCGGTTCAAATGAGTCATTAGGTGGCGAATCGGACATTAGCAGACGCGGTGTGTGTGAATCCTGTCTTTAGAACATCGCGAAAGATTTGTCAACACACAGAAAACACTTCATAACCGGATGGGATTTGTTTCCCGTTTATTGAAAGTATGGTTTATGTCAGCTGGTCAGTGAAGAGTTAGCGTTTTTTGAGCGCAATTCACATCCAGCGGTAGTTCAAGGAAAAAATGTCCGAATCCACCACGTGCAACATGGATTCGGTCTTCCGACCTTTTGATTAACGTGATATGTGAAATATTAGGATGCTAAAACGGTGCTTATTTTGAAGACCGAGAGCGTGCGCGCGGGGTAGGGCTCTCCGCTCGTTCTCTCTGTCATCAGTTAACATGCGCCGATCACAAGCGCAGTAGATCTACATCACTTATAAATCACAATAACTGATCAAATAAGGCTTTGGCGGGGCAAAAATTTGTTTTGGCGGCCGCCAAAAAATTTTCAATGTAGGAAAAACCCTGATATGGTGTGCTGGTGGAAACAACATGAGACCATGATATTGCAAGTCCGCAACTGTCAAGACCGGCTCGCACAGAGGACGGTGCTATGCAACACGCATCGCCACAAATGAGTAAAGCAAGCCAACACAGACTGCCACAAGTGAAACTGAAAATAAGCTAAGTCTTAGATGCTCAAAAACACAACAATCTTCATTAAAACTAATGAGACTAAAGGCTCTTACCAGTGTTTAGGTCACTCGTTCTCATAATGCGGTCTTTGGTGTTGAAATGAGCTGATGAATGAAATGCTAATATCGGTTGCTTTTGTTGACATGAACTCCGTTAAATGTGCATATAGAATGGGAATTAAAGATTGGATTTATATTAATTTCGCAGAGAGGTACACTCTAAAAAAAAAAAAGGTTCTATATGGCACCAAAAATGGTTCTTCGTCGTAATCATAGGGGAACCACTTTTGGTGCTATATAGCTCCATATCTTAACATGTTCTGTATATGGTAGCGGTGCTATATAGCACCTTAGTCAAAGAACCGGTGAAGAACCTATGAAGAACCACTGAAGCACCAAAATTGGTGCTATATAGCACTTAAAAAGGTTCCCCTATGATTACGAGCCAAGAACCATTTTTGGTGCCATATAGAACCTTTTTTTTTTAGAGTGTAGGTAAGACAACGTCTCAGGTTATAAATGTAACCTTTGTTCCCTGAGAACAGGGAACGAGACACTGGGTCAGCTTTTGCTTACGCTACGGGGAACGCCTCCAGCGTGACAGGTGCCTGAAATCACAATCAAATCACGTCAATCCTATTGACCGACGACAGCCTATGATGTCATCAAGGTGCGACCAGGAAGTATATAAGGGAGCCTTGCCAACATGACAGTATCTAATCGTCTGAAGAGACTGTTTTCGGCAGGCAGGCCCTGCGGCATGGCAAAGCGACGCAGTGTCTCGTTCCCTGTTCTCAGGGAACAAAGGTTACATTTGTAACCTGAGACGTTCCCTTTCGAAAGGGAACTCGCACTGCGTCAGCTTTTGCTTACTCTACGGGGAACGATATACCCACTACGCCATGCCGACGGGAGTGCATGCCCATAGGCAGTGACAACTGTCAAGACAAGCAAATTCTACTGAGATGCCTGAACCACTCCCCTTCTGGTCACTATAGGCTGTCAGTGACAGCGCTCCCTACGGTCATAGCCCAAGCTATCGCCCAAGAAGGAACCTTCACACACATGAGGTCCTTCCCAGGCCCTGCTCGAAGGCCTGGAACCACCCATTCGACTTAGAAGGGGTTCCTTTAAGGGAACGTGGCAAGGGAACTACGAGGGAACCCTATGCCAGTCACTATTCGGGAGGTTCTCACCGAATGCCACCAGGGAGACCTGACCAGGTGACCCAGTCTGTTATGGGACACATAATAAGGTCAACCCTGTCTGTATAGTACAGAGCCTCTGGTACTCGCCTCCGAAGAGGCATCCCGCTAGGGTGCTGCAAGAAAGGCAGTGACATCCACTAGCCGGACCTCAGAGACGGGTTATCCCGGAGAGCAGCTCTCAGCGAAGTGCTTTATAACCCTTGCTAGCGAGGGGAGTTTAGCCGCTCGATCCTCGGATCTACCAAGCACTTACTTTAAAACGTGCTTAGGAGGCCAGAGGCCTTACAGGCTGGTTATGCCAGGGAGGCCCCGAGGGGCCTACAACCCTTAACCAGTGCCAAGCGGCCGTAAGCTCATAGTAGACCCTCAAGCGAGAGGAGCTCATAAGCCTGCCTGGTAGGTAGCCATGCAGTAGGCAAACTATGAAAGTCCCCTCCCGTGGGGACCGCATAGTAGCAGTAACGTCTCGTCGTGCTAGGGTAAGAACCCCGCCTCCAGGTCTCGCGAACGGCCAGAGACCGGCGCCTGATAGCGGGTGACCACTAGCTGTCAGCGTAAAGCCAGTTGTGCGTTCCCGCCAGGGGAACTCGTTCCCCAGGGAGGCCGAGAGGAGCCTCCACCTGGTAACCCGTGCCGACTGCTCGCGTGTCCAACAGCGGAGCTCGCCCTCAGGAAGGCCATACGGGCCTGATACCTGATCGCAGTCATGCTAGCCCTCGAGGTAGCTGGGAAGACAAGGACTCGCTTCATCAGGGAGGCCTAGCGGGCCTACCACCTGCAAAAATGCCGGGAATTTCTCCATCACAGCCCTCCGCTCAGTGACTGGACCTATCCAGAGACCACGAGACAGGAGCGTGCCCTCAGAGGAGGCCACGTGGGGCCTACTACTCCAAGCGAATCCCACAGGGAAGCCCCGTGCAGCTTGCCTGATAGCATCCCATGCTACGCTCCGTTACCGAACCTGGGGACCGGGGAACGATTTCAGGGAGGCGCAATGCCTCCACCTGATAGCAGAACATGCCGCCCATAGCCAGAATGTGCTACTCATAGCACTTCATGGTCACCGCCTCAGCGGCTGCACTCAGGGAGGCCAGTTGCGGCCTACTACCTACTAGCACTCGTGCTAGCCATCCAGTGCCTACTAGCAGCTTGTACCAGCCGTCGAGGGACTTAATGCCAGTGGTGCCCCCTCGGGGGAGACCAGGCAGCGCCTGCTGACCACAGCAGGCCCTCAGGGAGGCCACTCAGGCCTACCACCTGAGCGAAGGTAACCCAAACCGGGAGCCTACCCCTCAGGGCGGCCTTAAAGGAGGCTGGCTGCTGCACCTGGGCTGACGGCAGCTGTCTGCTGCTGACGAAGCCTGGAAATCCAGTTCACACCTGGGAACTCATCCCCAAGGAGACTAGATGACGAGGTTACTGCTGACGTCGACACCAGTGGAGAAGAACCTCCAAGGCCCACTCGTGGGCCATGGCGTCGAGACTTCCTTGCAGGGAGGCCGTTTGACGCCTACCACCTGTCCTGAAGTCCAGCTGCCCAGACTGCCCAAGCTGGCTACTAACAACCAGCTGGCTCCTACGCCCGCACCTGGGGCTGGCTCCATCCCAGAGGCAGCTAGGGACAACTGCTCTGCCGTGTCCTAGGGCCCCCAGGACGGCGCAGTCTCTCGGGCAGCGCCTACAAACATGGACCTAATCACATTGCCAACAGCAGTGTACTCAGCGAAAGTGCTTAAACAAAGACCCTCTAAAGCGAGGGGAGTACAACTTACGTTACCTGCCTCGGGGCGGCTGTCTTACTTTCCATGCAGCGGCCAACCATAAGTGCGAGGGCGTCAGCCATTGGCAGTGCTCGGGCCTCAGGGGAGCATTCGACCAGAACCTCCACAGAGGTTTATCCGATGTTCAGTTCAACCCGAGCCCTAAAGGAGGTGGAGCAGAGACATAGAGCAAGGGTGAAACAATACCTTTTCTTTAGAAAATATAGAACCCACCGGCCAAACATCCTCCAGGAAGAGGCCGAGGGACGCCAAAAGATGGCGGCCACCAAGCTCTGAAAGGCGGAAACGGCAGATAAAGTCTGATCGCAAACCAGCGAAAGACGCTTCACTCCGCCCCACGACCACTGGCAAAGCCGCTGTCTGCTGCAACACCCCGACTGCATTACTCGTAACCCCAGAACGCAGAGAAGGGGGCGGGCCTTGGCCGGATGACTCTGTAACAAGAGGAGGCTGAAACAAGGATGCAAAAACCACGCCATGTTTTTATATCAAAAGGCAGGCCAGGGGCGAACAACCTTCCTTAAAAGGGAACGCCCCCATCCTTGACAAAGCCTAGGCCAAGTGGTGCGACCTTAGATCACACTAGATCTACTCAGGGCTCGGGAAAGAAATATTATCACCTCTAATATTACACATTGAGGCCTCGAACCCCTTTTCCCAAAGCCCCGCAGAGCTGGGCGCAGATCTTACTACAGCTCGCGCATTAGCGCGTACCCGGTCTTCAGCTACTTCCCACTTTACGCTAGGAAAACACAGCTCGCCCTCTACACTACAAGCCCTCGGGCAAGAGCGCGAATTAATCACCCACATAGTGGGAACAATAACACGGAGAGGCAGCAAGACTCTACTAGCAAAAGTGAGGCATTCACACACAACCACATAATGTTGCAAAGAAAATCGTTCTTAGCTTACTCACGGGGAGCTGCAGGCCCTGCGAAATCCCTCGATGATCCAAAATTTCCCCAAGCAACCCCTCAGGGGAGCGACGGTACAAAAGTCCTGAAAAACATAGTTTTGAAAATGTTTCGCCCTCATAGAGGGGGACTCACCAATCGCTCCTCGCGGTGCTTCAACCCAGCCATCGAGCTAGTATCCGCCCGCCATCCTGAGGGGGGCGCGTTTAACAAACAAACCAGGCGGGCCGGCAGAATCTTACATTTTCTGCTCACCATAGGCCCACCGGCCTGATGTAAAGCGCCCGGGGGAAAGCCAGAGGAAGGGAAAAAGGCAGCGTTCATCTCCGAGTCCTCGAGGGCGGAGTCCGCTGCCTGCGCTGGTTACGGTTACCAGCCCCGGCTTCCTTCCTCTTCCTGTTGCGGGTGTCCCGCCTCCTCTGTGCCCCAGTCCTCCGTCGGTGGGGGCGCTCGAGAGGCGACGCTGGCTTGCTGTTCCCGTCTCCAGCCCTCAGACTGGGACGGGCCGGGGACACCCGACTGCCTGGGCGCGGTCCCGGACCTCAGCGGGATGCATGCCGCCTCAGGGGGTCCCTCCCCCTGATCGAGGTCCCTCGGTAGGTCCGCCTGGTAAGCCTGCAACACAGCTGTGGTGTGCAAAGCCACATGTACGCCCTGCCATTCAGGCATTAGACCGGCAGGGTGGGAGCCACAGTGTCGCCGGCCGCCCAGAGGCGAGATAAACATAAAATCTCGTCCACGGGCGGCCCCGACACACACCCAGCCAGGCAGTCCCTCGACATCAGCGAGATTTAGCTCGCCGATGTTGACAGATGCGGGGCTGAGTATGGTTTCTTCCATCCCCTCGAGATCTGCTGATGGAGATCTGGAAGGAATGGAAGACTCCCAAGAGTTGGGAGGTCATGGGCGGAGAGAAACCGATCGTCCGAACTGTTTGGACGCTCAGCCTTTCTCCTCACACGCCGCAAAGGCAGCTGCAGTCTACCCGCAGCGCGTTCCATGACTTCCAGCAACTCCCCGTACATGGGACAGGATGGTTTGAAAAGCTTCAGCATCTTTAACTGACTCACCCATCCTCTGCTCGAGCCTCTCGCGATCTGGATCGTCCTCAAGAACCATAACTGTCTCCAAGCGACGAGCCAGATCCATCTGGGAAGCGCATTTGGACGCCGCTCAGCCTCAGCTCGAGCGTGGCCGTTCCCAGATGCTGAAACCTCTCCCCTCGAGAAGAGGTCCCGCCGAGAGCGGAGCGTTTCCAGAGGACAACGCTCGCAATACTACCACAAGAGGTTCGCAAACCTCTTGTGCGTGCTCTTCTCCCAGACAGTAAATGCAAAGTGTGTGTGTATCCAAAGCGCAAGCTACACATTTAAAACACACCTGCAGAAGTGGCGTTCTCAGCACACTTCATTGTTATCCTTCTTGTAGACGTTTCACGTGAAGACAGGCAAAACAGTCCCTGAAGACGAAAAGATACTGTCATGTTGGCAAGGCTCCCTTATATACTTCCTGGTCGCACCTTGATGACATCATAGGCTGTCGTCGGTCAATAGGATTGACGTGATTTGATTGTGATTTCAGGCACCTGTCACGCTGGAGGCGTTCCCCGTAGCATAAGCAAAAGCTGACGCAGTGCGAGTTCCCTTTCGAAAGGGAACCAGCATGTGTCTTTTTTTAAATTATTGTTTGTTTAGATTGTGTAGCCCGTTTCATTAGCGCGCCGTTGCTATCTGCCTGCCTCATCTTGTCAAAAATGCCTTTTTACTGTGATGGTGGTGATAGTAGGCTAAACGTTTAAACGATGCTTTAAGTGTTTTCTATGGATTTTATAAGCAAGACAGTCAAATGTTGATTTCAGAGGCTAAAGCGTTGGGTTAACTCACTGTCAGCCGCTGGCCGCTTGGTCATCACTTTAAAGGTCCCGTTCTTTGTGATCCCACTGTTCAAACTTTAGTTAGTGTGTAATGTTGCTGTTAGAGCATAAATAATACCTGTAAAATTATAAAGCTCAAAGTTCAATGCCAAGCGAGATATTTAATTTAACAGAAGTTCCCTTTCAAAGTCTACAGCGAACGGCTGGCTTGGACTACATCCTGGTACTTCCTACATAAATGACGTCGGTAGAACAGTAGAACAGACCTCCGCCCACAAGACTATGTGAAAAAAGGGGGCGTGGTCTTGTTGCTGTCCCACGTGGAGAAGAGGACGTGTCGCGTGGAGAAAAGGAAGTGCTGCGTTTCAGTGTGTTTGTCGCCATGTCGTCGAGACGCTGTTATTTTCATCCCGGAGTCAAATCACCTTTGTTTGGCTTTCCCAGGGACGCTGTAGAGATCATTAAGCGCATATATATCTCCCGTTAAGAGGCGTGACCTTTCCACGTGCGCTAACCTGCTGTCGAATCACAACACAGGAACCGGGCCACGTTCGCTAAGCTGCTGTCCAATCACAACACAGGAACCGCTGGCACAATCAGAACTCGTTACGTATTTCTGAAGGAGGGACTTCATAGAATAAAGGAAGTCATCAGCCATTTTCAGGACAGTGAATACAGCGGTATACAGATGAGTAAATTGTGTTAAAAATACTGTTTTTTTTTTCACGCGAAACATGAACACATGTTATATTGCACACTGTAAACACAATCAAAGCTTCAAAAATACACGAAGAACGGGACCTTTAAATAACAAAAACTGTAATTTAACAAACAACAAAATGCTTCAAACATTTTTCTAAATTAACTTAACAAAAAAAAACTAAATAAAATATAGTCTAACTCCTTTGACAAGTGTTGATTTGAGAGGCTAAAACGTTGGGTTAACTCACTGTCGGCCGTTGGCCGCTTGGTTGTCACTCTAAAGAACATAAACTTTAATGTAACAAGCAACAAAATGCTTCAAACATTTGTCTAAATTAACTTAATAAAGAAACAAAACGAAATATAACTACTTTGACATTAAAAACAAAACTGAACTATTTTAATGGCTGAAACTAATGTGTAATGTGTGGAGGATAAAAAAAAACACGGGCTCCAGTCGGACTCGGGCTGATAATTTTGATGAGCTGTCGGACACGGGCCGGGCTAGGGCCTCAGCGTCTCGGGCCAGGGCCGGGCTAAGGCCTAGTTTTGAGGCCCGTGCAGGGCTCTACTATATTATTATTTATTTATTTTTTCATCTATGTGAACAGCTTGAGCAAGATCACTACATCATAAGACATATCATAAGATGCCCAATATGTCGGGGGACATGGATCAGACATGATTTTGACTTCATTACAATTTGTTTTGCAGACAGCCTTTCTTTAAAGTGAATTTTGTTTTGTTTAAATTGTATCTTTACTTTAATCAATAAAGAAGCAACCCAACCAAGAACGTCGGGAATAGATTGACGTGCGTAACGAAACCTGCCTGTTTCCGCAGCCTTTAAGACTGAAATGATAGGCTACGTCTTTCTGTTTTTAATAGCCTACATTTCTTATAGATCATATTTGTTTGTTTTTTTTTAATAAGTGCGCAGCACATATTCACATAGGCTATTAATCTAAATGTAATCGCACTGCAAAAAGTTTTCTTACTACTTAGTATTTTTGTCTTGTTTCTAGTCTAAATATCTAAACATTCTTAAATCAAGATGCATTTACTAGACAAGTAAAATGACAAAATATATTTTTTCTTGTTTTCAAAATTTTGTTTTTGCTTAAAACAAGCTAAATTATCTGCCAATGGTCTTTCACCTTTGCATGTAAAAGGTTTTTGTCGTCGTCTTGTGGTCACCTAAACAAAAAATCTATTTTGTTGAATATGCCTATTCTTTGACCATATATAATTTTAAACTACACTTCTGATGAATGTGATGTGTACCATAGCTGCTTTTATAAAATAAAAATAAAAATAAAAATTGACACCGACAATTTCTTTATGAAGTAACTCTGACGTCATGAATACTAATTATTTTCTTAGCACCCTCACATATTGGTCTAGCCCCCCCTCTTAGCACCGGTAGAGAAAAATTTCTGGCGCCATGCATGACTCCGGGCCGTAAAACATAATTCTGTACCAACATAAACTAGAAAGCTTTTTAAACTAAAAAGTTTGTTGACCACCTTTATCAGAATTCATCACGTTCTGTTTTAATTATTGTGGTAGATTTAGACTAAAACTTGACTAAATTTATAAAAGATAATTTGTTAAGGGAATAGATTTTTCACTAAAGATTTATATTACAATTGTGGCGTGTTGTAGCTATAGTTTCTAAACGTGTATGTAGCATTTGTAATGAAAAATAGCAATAGATGTATAAAAAAAAGAAATAAAAAGTTTAAAGAATTAGTTCACTTTAAAATGAAAATTTCCTGATAATTCACTCACTCCCATCTCATCCAAGATGTTAATTTCTTTTTGACTGAAGAAAGAAAGACATGAAGTTTTTTACGGAAAACATTCCAGGATTTTTCGGCACTGGGTCGGTACTTCCACGTACGTCATGGCCGTGACCTATTCCTCGGCTGGGATCGTGCAGATCCCTTTGAAGCCCTTTGGTTGCAATTGAAGTACATTAAATGGAGAAAAATCCTGGAATGTTTTCCTCAAAACACTTTCTTTTTGACTGAAGAAAGACAGACATGAACATCTTGGATGAGATGGGGGTGAGTAAAATATCAGGACATTTTTATTTTTGAAGTGAACTAATCCTTTAACATTGGCCTTTGCATTGTACTGATGAGTCACCAATGGTCTTACCTCATTGTAACAAATGTTAATCAATTACAAGAACTTCGTTACTTGTTTATAAGGTCAAGTACACGTTAGAATCAAGATGACCTTCTTGAATTAAAAATGTAAAATGTGTTCTGCTAATAATTACATATTAGGTAAACCTGGCTTTCAGATATTCCAAAAGATTTATTTTTTTTCAATATAAGAAAATTGTATGTACAGTTTGTTTGACCTACCATAGCACTTTAATTTGGAAAATTCTGTCAAATTGGTAAGTATTTAGGTGTTTAAATAAATAATACAAATACATCATATGTAAACAAGTAATTGTTAACAAGGCTATTACTTTTTTGCAGTTATGTTATCAACGCGTGTGGATGATACCACAAAAGACCATTTTTAATATATATATATATATATATATATATATAATTTTTTTTTTTTTTTACTTAACCTTTTGGTGTCTTAATGTATGTTTGAATACATCTCTCATGAAAACATTTTATGACAGCCACTGTTTAAATGATTATATTTCAACAAGGAATTGGAGTAGAAACGTAAGTATATCATTAGAAAGTAGATATAAAATTGTTATTATATCGAAAGGTAATAGCAATTGAATCTAATAGTCTGGGGTCTATTCTTAATTTGAACATATTATAGTATTTATATTTTATTTTATTTATATTCATTGAAAGGGTATACATACCGTTTTGTTGAAAAGGTTACTTTTGGTTTGTGGGGGGTAAAAAAGGAAAAAAGTTGTTTGTCAGACAATAATCGTACAGTCAAAAATTCACATTGGTTACGACTACCCCTTGTACTGTGCCTTTTTTGACTTGTGGGAATGTGTTTTATACCAACAGTTGTAGAGGAAGAGCCTATGGATGACAGTTGCTCAGGTATATGTCAACAGAATGTTTGACTTGTAAACGCATTGCTCAAGAGGCTTCAGGTGGGTAGGTATATTACTGGAGATCTCCACTTACATAGCAGTCAGTGGCAGGACAGTTTCTGAGAGTGTAGTGTCACATCGTTTTCATGTGGTGGAGGTGTTGGAAGTTTGTAACACTCTTCCTCTGCTGCCAAGATGCGAGGGCTAAAGCGACAGGCATGCAGAATTTTTTTTTTTTTTGTCAGAGATCCACAGGCAGAGAAGGAGAGAAAAGAAAGACGATTGTAGAGCGAGCAGCCTTTTCCGCATTGACACTTTCACCTAATGACAGCTCTCTTACTCAGTCACTGCAGTTACAAAACAGGTCAACCTCAGCTGTGTTTCTATAAAATAGATATGTACCCTCTCCTTACCTCTATCACAGCACCACCAGAGTGCACTCAACATGCACATGGTGACCTCAGCTCACTCCCACTCAAACCAGTTTGCACTTTTCCTCCCGTACATAGTACTGTACCTTTCATCCTGTGTATGGCCTTGGACAGAATGCGTGAGGAGGTTTTTTCTCAGGCACTACATAGTCAGCCCAGGGGTCCTCCAGCGAGAGGAGGTTAGTCCATCTGTTCAGACTGGCAGGATGGAAAAGTGTGTGTCTGAAATTGCATAGCTGCAATACAAATTCAGAGAAGAGTGCTTACGGTCACATCAGTGTCAAGAAACGTGTTATGTACCTCCCAAATGTGTTTCCACCAATGCTCACTCTTGATCTGAAGTAGGCTATGTAGCATCACTGCAGGTTTCAAAGCATTTGATGCTTTTCCTGGTCGTTCCATCCCAATTTGTATATGTCCACTCAAAATAGTATCCGAGCTTATAATTAATGTATCCCAATTCATTCAGCAGATTAAAGTAGCTGCTTGAATGAATACATATCTTTATGAATGAACAGCTGAAGTCACAGCTGTAGGCCTACAACACCACCAAATACTTTAAAGGATTTGTAGTTTGTTCATCTCTGTGAGTAAACAAAACCCCTTCTAACACAGGACTTATAAACAACTTATCAGCACGATTTTATAGTTCAGTGTAACCTATTGACATCAGACAATAGAGGATTGACATCCTCTTTTGTTTATCATTCAATTAGTTTTGATCATTTCAAAACTAGTGCAGGGTTTTTCCTGCATAGAGAATTACAAGGCGGCCGCCTCCGTCTGTCGACAAAACTCAGACAGGCAGACACTTGCTCAGATTGCATGTGACATGTCCTGATAATGAAATAATCTTCAGAAATATATTCTCGCATGATCCTTCAGCAATCATTATTATATTATGATTTGCTGGTACAAAGTCATCTAAAGCCATTCCATAGTTGAATGTGAGGGACAGAAGAATATTTACAACGTTAAATTAAAGTTCATGGAAACTCGTCTTCCCTCCAATTGTCTGTCAATCATTCTCCGTTCAGCATTCAAACAGCGCGCCGCGTTCGGTTATGACATTCAGCAGCAACGTAAAGCTCACTGATGATATACTCCCATTATTAAGATTAAGATTTTATAAAATTATTCCAAAGATTATTTTTCAAGAATTAAGTTTTGTAATTGCAATTTGTTTTACTATCCACTCACCTTATTTAATATATATATTTTTGTTATACCTTATGATTATATATTTTTATTAATTTATTGTTTTCTCTATAATGAAGTAGTGCGTAGATTTATGTAGAAATATATGTATTATACAATTAAAACGGCTTTATTTTGCTAGTTTGTTGTGATTGTTTCAGTTATTTACTGAATTGAATAAATGCTTAAATATTTAAAGGTGTTCACTGTAATCTTACACTGCAAAATGATCATTTAAAAGGGATTAAATTCCTAATTATTTAATGATCGAAGCACACAAAAAATTTATGACAAAGCCCTAAAACGGACAAATAATTGCCAAAATCGCGAGCAGCGGGTCGGCTGGGCCAAGCAGGATTTTACCACCTCGGCCTCATTTTGAGCCAGGAAAAACCCTGTAGTGTAATCCACTTCTATTTACATTTTTTTTTTTTTTTTTTTTTACTAAACTGTAGCTTTATACTTCATATCATAAAGATTGTGTGCTTAGCCATGTTGTTCAACCTATTAGTATGTCTCTTTGGGCCTAGCATGACTTTAACGGTTGCAAGAGGTGTGGAATGTGTGCTAGTTTATGCATTTCAGCCTGAGGCTCTTCATGATGGTTTGTCTGCCTGCAAATTACATCAGCAATGTGCTGGAGTCCGCCTGTGGTACTGAAACCCCTCATGACCCTATTCCACTCACACTAATACTGCCTGACCATACCATGAGCCCTCATTAAATTATGTTGCCATTACTTTAGCACAGGTTGTGGATATGGGGCAGAGGAAAGCAGCGAGCCTTAACATATTATGAACTGTTTGAATGGATGAGCTGGCCTCAACTTCACTGAATGTAATGGGATCAATCTCCCACTTTTTTACTTGCATTACCCCGTGCTACCCTGATGATTGCTGCGAATTCTTAAATGTGTATTTGAAAATGTGTCCTGACACAGAGCTGGATTTGATATTGCAGAATGATATAAGCCTTATAGACTAGCTTCTTTTAAAAGTCTGCACCAGCTCTGCACACAAATGGTTCATGCAAATGATTTCTAAGGAAAGAACATTTGGTTCAGCTCTGTGAAATATGATTTGTGTGTGTGTGTGTGTGTGTGTGTGTGTGTGCGCGCGTTTAAGCCCTCTCTATTACTGTCATCAAGACCACTATCAGTGGTGTTTATTTTTTGTCGTCTTCATCTCATAATCACTTAAGTGTTTAGGGCTTCTGTTAACTTGTCAGCTGCTTTGTAACATTTTCAACTAGTGGCACCTGTTGTCACCAAAATCCACATCATGAAGAAAGAACATAGTGTGATGAGCCCTGGTTTAGATGTGAACCAAGAATTCATAAATATTTCAACTAAAATTGCTTGTCTCCCTCAGGTTACAGTACATTGATCTCCTTCAGATTAACCTATCTAAATTTATTGTACTAAATTACATTTCTAGTATAAATGATGTGCACACAACTTATATCTAGACAATATTGAATATCAGCGATTAGTGATGCACTGAAAGGAAAATATTTGCAGAAATGTAACATTCTGCACACACACACACACACACACACACACACACACACACACACACACACACACACACACACACACACACACACACGCACATACTCTGTTTCGCTATCTTTGTGGGGACTCTCCATAGACGTAATAAACCCGTCTCCAGCGTGTTGCCTCTGATCATTCGAATATTGCACATTAAAGTCCCTGTAAAGGCAATTCTGAGATTTGTTTCTAAACACATTATAAATGTTAGAAATGTATTGCTGAAACACATTACAAAGACTGTGAACTATGAAGTACTGAATTCAGAAGTTAGACCGTTAAACAGTTTTTCACCGTTGCTGTGTTCAGGATTTTCTGGGCGGGGCTAAAACGGTGGCTCGATGACGCACCGAGCCTGACTCCTCCCCTAACACAATCATAACTAGAGCACATTCACATCAGTTCGATCGCGAGTTACTGTTAGTACTGTTAGTTACTATAGTCAACAACTTGCATAACAGCTTACAAAACAAAAACGATGAAGAGGTGGATTAATTTTGTGAACAGCACCCTTGATGGAGAGAGCTGAGGATCATCACCGACACCTAACTCTGCAGTGACTTTACACCGGATCGTTTTACAAACTTTCACCGGAGACAACTGGGATTCACTGATAATCCGCTGCAGAACCGACTATCCCCCGCCCAGACCGTCATCCTCCCGTCCCACCGACATCTGGTGCGTCGTGATCATAGACGCTCGTGATCAGTGAGTGTTGTCTTGTGTGCTACTGCCGCTTTCCCGCGAGTGGGCGTGGTTTCGGCGCCGACAGCGGACACACCCCCAGCGTTTGAGAGCAGAGAATGCTGCTCATTTTTTCAGGTTTTAGATAAGCTATTTTATGTACTTCCCGGATTTTTTTATGATTCAAATTTGGCTGGGTGGTTAATAACACATTTATCTGTGGTGTGAGAAACTCAGAACACATGTTTAGTTTTGACTTTACAGGGACTTTAATAATTATTTAATCAACGTCATTCTCAATAAACCCGTCTCCAGCGTGTTGCCTCCAGTCCTTCGAATATTCCGATCTATTATGACCTCTGATCTGTAAAGCTGCCAGAATAATAATAATAATACACTGTTTGTTAATTGGCCAGAGGAGAACTGGCACCCCGACTGAGCCTGGTTTCTCCCAAGGTTTATTTTTCTCCATTAGGTCACCTAATGGGGTTTTGGTTTCCTTGCCACTGTTGCCTCTGGCTTGGCGTGCCCAGTTGGGGACACTAAAATGTTTCAACTAAACATAGAAATAAATCTAATTAATAAACTAAATTAACCATATAAACTAAATTACTGATCTAATTATTGATCTAAAGCCCACACTTTCACCATATGGAAATTGAAATGAAATGATGACATCAAATGGCTATATAGCTTAATAAAATTGTTGCATAATTTTCCTGTTTAGCACTGTAAAGCTGCTTTGAAACAATCTACATTGTTAAAAGCGCTATATAAATAAAGTTGACTTGACTTGACGTAATGTTTTTTTATGGGTACAAACTGTATTTTCTTTCCCTTAACTAGGGCTGCACGATTTGGGGAAAATATGTGATTGCGATTATTCTGGTTAAAATTGCCGCGGAGAAGAACCCACTGGAGAAGAGAGACAGATTGAAGTAGGCTAGTTTGCGGTATTTATTTAATTGTGAGCGTTTTTTCTGCTCTTGTTCTGGCTTGTTTAATAAATATTCCTTTTTTTTTTAAGTGGACGTGCCTTTTGTGTTTAAGAGTAAAAGCTTTAAGTTAATAGTCTATTCGTGTCTCAGCCTCGAAGCTGAGCTGATCCTATGTTCGAGCTGCACAGAGCGGCTATAATGATAATGTCTGTCAGTTATTATAATACATATGACAAAAACAATTGTCTAAATTATGTTGCATATTCCTCAAAAGTTTTTGTGATGATATCACTAGTTGACAACATAGATTAGATTAGATTAGATTAGATTAGATTCAACTTTATTGTCATTACACAAGTACAAGTACAAGGCAACGAAATGCAGTTTAGGTCTAACCAGAAGTGCAATAGCAGCAAGTGCAGGATATATACAATGGTTGCGTAAGTGCAGGGCATAAAAATGTACTGAATATATATAAATATGTATAAGTAGAGAGATGGTTATTACTATAAACAGAACTGAATTTACAGATGAATATATATACAGTGAATAAATATAAATATACAGATGGCTATTACTATAAACAGAATGTAAACAGAATGTACAGGTGAATATGTACTATGAATATAATATACAGATGGCTATTACTTTGAACAGAATTTTACAGATAGAGGTATACAATAATATGTTAGGCAAGATGAGGAAATATAGCAGTGGATTAAGGTAGTGCAATAAATTATGGACAGAGCTATCCGAAAGAAAGTGTAAAAGTGCAGTGGAAAGTGGTTGCATATTGCAGTTAGAAGTACGGTGCAAAATGCAAATGTAAACATGGTTACTGTAAATACAGTCGGCAGTGCAAATTAGCATATTCCAGTTAAGATATGGTGGTGCAAAATGCATAAGTAAACAGTTGTTACTGTAATATACAGTCGGTAGTGCAAATAACAAAGTGAATGTAGGTGTGAGGTAGGAGAGTTTGCAGTTCATGAGGGAAGTGGATCAACGGTGGTTTGAGTTCAGTAAAGAGACAGCTCTGGGAAAAAAACTGTTCTTTAGTCTGCTGGTCCTGGTCCGGAGGATCCTGAAACGCCTGCCGGAGGGCAGGAGAGAAAACAGTCTGTGGGCTGGGTGAGAGGAGTCCTTGAGGATGCTGCGAGCTCGATGCAGACAGCGTTTCCTCTGGATGTGCTCGATGGCAGGTAGCGGAGTCCCTGTGATGCGATGGGCAGTTTTCACCACCCGCTGCAGTGCCTGGTCTGTCAGTTAGGAAGTCCAAAATCCAGTTACACATTGAAGTGTTGATGCCCAGGTCTCCAAGTTTGGCAATTAACTTGGATGGGATGACAGTGTTGAATGCTGAGCTGAAGTCAACAAACAGCATGCGTGCATAAGTGTTTTTACTGTCCAGATGGGTGAGCACAGAGTGCAGTGCCATGGAAACTGCATCCTCTGTGCTCCTATTGCTGCGATAGGCAAACTGGTGTGAGTCCAATGTGGATGGTATAGAGTCTTTTAGGTGTTCCAGGAGCAGCCGCTCAAAGCACTTCATAATGATGGGTGTGAGTGCTACAGGGCGGTAGTCATTAGGGCACCTCGGGCTGGAGTGTTTCGGCACTGGCACAATGGAAGTGCGTTTAAAGCATGATGGTACAGCTGCTTGGGCGAGAGACAGGTTGAAAATGTCTGTAAAAATGTAAAATGTAAAATGTCATAGCCTATGATTTCCAAAAATATAGTACTATGTTATTGCGCAGGTGCACGCAAGGGCGTAGATTTGGTTTGAAAATTGGGGGGGTTGAACGCTGGTATGCTGCCTGTTATTTTTTTATTTTATTTTATGTGTATTGTTATTGGATAATATCTATCTATCTATCTATCTATCTGTCTATCTGTCTGCTTTCTTTATTTTACTAAGAATTGAAAAAACTCTACTTAAAAAAAATCATTAAAAAAAATCCAGAAATCACAATGTATGATTTTTTTAACTATTTATTTGTATTATACAGATGCAAATAAGTGGGGGGTTGTAACTGATGGATTTGAATATTGGGGGGCTTACCTCCCCCATCCCCCCCATAAACTACGCCCCTGGGTGCACGTGATGCAATGCTGTCAGAGTCGACAGACTTGTGTGTCAGACTCATTTCAGTGCAAAATAATCTACTGTCATTTTCGTGAACGAATAAAAACAAGACGAAAATGTTAGGGAGGGACGATTAGGGAAGAGATCCAGTCACCCTGGTCCACCCTGCCCACCTTGGTCCTCCATGTATTCTAATGGACGCGAGACAAACTAAACAATCAAATTACACTTAAAATAATTTTTTTCCAAAGATGGTTTCTGTCATTTTAGGCAGTTTTAATCACGGATTTCATTTCTAGTGTTCGTTTGTTTAAATAAGTTTGGTTTTAGTTAGTTGTTTGATGCTATAAAAGGGGGGGGGGGGGGGGGGATGACGTCATGATTGACAGTTTCTCTGAGTGTTTGTCACTGAGGCACCAACTGACTTTTTTCGGGATTTTCGGGAAGAGATTGGAGCTTTAGCTTTTAATTTCTACATCTCCATTACTGTTTATTTCACACCGACATAATGAATTGTTCTGCATTTGTGAGAGTGTGGGCGGGCTTTTGATACCGAGGCTCTAAATCCTGCTCTCTACTGCGCAGACTCCGGTTCCGCATTTACTACTGCACAGACTCCCAAATCTGCGCAAGTCAGTGCCATATTCAGACGTTGGTGGCTTCACTTTTCTTCAGTGGAAGGTAGTGAAGACGTGTTGTCCATATATTTTTTTTATGGTCTATGGTCAGTACTGATTAGACATGTGCCGGTAAACGGTAATACGATATACCACAATAATGAACATGCACAATATTGTTATCGTGGGCACTTCAAAATACCGTGAATAATTATTATTATAATTATTATCATTATTATAATGCATTTTAAGAATATTTTACCCATCAAAATGAACAACACGTCAAAGAGGAACGCGCACTGATGTAAACAGACCATGCATGAGCCGAGCACATGACGGAACGAGTGAAGGAGACGCGCTGAAGTGCACATTCACTCTCTGACAGCAGAGGCCGCTGACGGAACAGCAGAAATGCAGCCGTTTCCCCTGTAACCCTCGTAAACAAAACTATACGATGCTCGTCATCACATAACCTAATACTTAAAGACTTAAAGGTCCCATGGCATGGCATTTTTCTATTATTTTATAATGTTTCCTGAGGTTTACTTATATTGTTATTATGATTTTTACATAAACAAAATGTCATAATTTAGAAATAAAAGGCATTTTTTTCTATAGTGTTATTACCCCTCTGGAATGCTCTGTTTCAAGGGGCATGTCTTCTGTGAGACTTCAGTGAAAACGCCCACTGTTGTGATTGGCTGACATCTTTATAAGATTATATATGTTATAATTTGTTTTTGTGTAAATTTTTGACATTTTGACATACGTGTATTATCTGTGTAAATAAGTAGGGACTTTTATTTTGATGGGTGTTGCAGTCTACTGAGCTATATGGAAAAAAGGGAGCGCTTGTGAAAGCTTGCGGTTCATCATTCAGTGGGTTTAAGCAGATTTAAAGTTTACAGTTTGTTTAGCACCCCCTGAAAAGACAATAGGTGTGTATGTGCTTGTTTACTGTCATTTGTAATGAGTATGTTTGTGTATTTCGCTGTATTGTTTGTTATTGATAATGCTATGGAGAGAGAGTTTGTGTACGAGGTGTTTATGCGCACTTTTTAGTTTTTTGTTTAGATATTTTGGAGATACACAATTTCAATAAACTCCTGAAACATCAGTAAAGTCTAGCCATCATTTGGACGTGTTCCGCTACATTTATTGTAACGTACTGAGTTGTTGAGAGCGCTGTGCTGTTAGCGCGAGCTTATTTGTATCTGAGAATTCTGAATAAACAGTCCCAATCACGTCGACTCTGTCTTCACCTTTGTAACACATGTAATGTACCATTACAGACGTCGAGATGAACGAATTGTCAAAGTGTGGATGATAGCATTATTTTATGATCTATTCCTATCACATGAAAAGCTGCAGTGATGAGCATTGAGTACACAGGCATTCTGTTGATCGCGTGAATGCAGTGATCTCATTGCAACGTGTTTTCTCTCAAAATGTTTTCACCACAACTAACAGCAAACACGACATGGACATGAATACAGTAAGCTTTGTGCAGCATAACAGCGTCATTCATTATAACGACAGTTTGGGCAAGTGTGCAGATACACTCGCGACGTGTGATTGACAGCTCCGGACATTATAAAGAGTGTTCTTTGATCGGTTTCTGTAGTTTAATCACTTAAAAAACGGATTTGTTTCATGCTTCTAACAGAAACGATCGTTTTAGTTACTGGCTTGATTCACTGATGCACTACGCTTAGGGCATCAAGACGGCGATCATTAAACGATCTAGAAAGAAAGTCTGAGTGAACTTAAATGACTAGCTACACATCAGAAATCACTGATCACAGATCAGGCATTAATGAACACTGTTACTCCCTTTTTGTCGCGGTGCTGTCGAATCCATATCGTAAAGTCTGTTTGTAAAGCCTGGAAAGGTAATCTTTCCTGGTATGATGTCATAACAGGACCATTCCAGATCAGCCTGTCTGAGCTCTCATTTTCTCAAAGGCAGAGAAAGACAGCGAGAACTCGGTTTACACCCATCAAAATTTCTAGCCACTTGGGGACCATATACAGGCTAGGGGAACTCATATTAATGTAAAAAAAACTCATAAAATGAAATTTTCATGCCATGGGACCTTTTAAGGCTATTCGTTTTCAAATTTAAACATTTTATATTTTAATCTGGACTAAATTACATGCCCTAGATATTGTTTGAATATGTTCTGACTGTTGTTCAATCCCACACTTTACAATAAGGCTCCATTATTTAACATTAGTTCTGACTGTTGTTCAATCCCACACTTTACAATAAGGCTCCACTGTTGTTCTGACTGTTGTTCAATCCCACACTTTACAATAAGGCTCCATTATTTAACATTAGTTCATTCATTAAAAAACTGACAATGAAAAAATTCTTCTAAAGCATGTATTAATCTTAGTTAAATGTACATTTCAGCATTTAATAACACATTATTAAAATCAAAAGTTGTAACTGTATTATTTAATGGACCTGAGCTTACTAACCGTTGCTTTTTTAAACTTACATTGTCAAGGAAGAATAACTTCTGTAAAAATGTAGCTATTCATTCTTTGTTAATGTTAATGCATTAACTGGTGAGACATTATTGTAAAGTGTTACCTATTGGTCTTTTATAATTCTTTTGCACTTAATCTGTTTTAAATATTTGTTTACTTTATACATTTTTGTGTATTGCTTTATTGTATTTAAATATTTGGTTCTTTTGTTATAAAAAAGTTATTAAACCTGTTATAGTATGACAACACTTTTTTTTTTGCAACTTATTTCAATATAGTATAAAACCGTATACCGTGATAAAAGCTTCAGCAATTATTCGCAACATGAAAATCTGATACCGGCACATGCCTAGTACTGATGTCCTGTGTAATAGATGCGCACAATTGAATTGTAATGCTGATCTAACCGCGGGAAAGCGCAGCACTTTTGCGCATTTTACAGGCTCACGCAACAGAGCTTCAGAGCAGTTCACAATCAATGAATAGCGCACATTTATGACGGGTAATTGTTTATTGAATTATGAATTATAATGGCAATGTTTACTTTAGGATGTTTATATAGTAATATGTTTTAGACGGTTATAACAATGCATATACCTCCCTTATCTGAACTTAAATGAGCAGCTGCAACTCATAGGCTGAATCCGAAATTGCCCCCTAAACCCTCAATCACTATTCCCTACTTTAGTCCATTAATACAGTTCACTTGAAGGAGTGAATGAAAACAAGTGAGCAAATTTGGACAGCCGCTGTGTGTACATTAGCTGTACACTCGTTATTGCAGTGTAATGTGGGATAGAATGAGTGCACTCAATAACGTCCACTATGGTTTTGGACACCACTACAAATGACTGTCCCCTCAAATAGTGCCCTATTTAAGGGTATAGGGGCGATTTCGGATTCAGCCATAGGCTTTAAAAACAGCAACTGCAATAGTAAGCGCATACATTTCAAAATAAGAGTCAATGTTTATTTCGAGCTTGTTTATAATTGAAAGTCACGCATTAAACTGTATTTAATTTCATTCCCATTTAATTAAAGACTAATCACAGTATTTGACACATATTCAATATGTATCAGGGTTATTATAGTCAACTAAAACCATTAATTATTACTTGAAATTAAATAAATGTTAACATACATTAAAAAGAAATTAATACATTTAAACTTATTTGAAGCTTTAGCTTAACCTGATATACTACATAAAACAGAAATACAAAATTATAAAAACTATACAGTGAGGAAAATAAGTATTTGAACACCCTGCTATTTTGCAAGTTCTCCCACTTAGAAATCATGGAGGGGTCTGAAATTGTCATTGTAGGTGCATGTCCACTGTGAGAGACATAATCTAAATAAAAAAATCCTGAAATCACAATGTATGATTTTTAAAACTATTTATTTGTATGATACAGCTGCAGATAAGTATTTGAACACTTGAGAAAATCAATGTTAATATCTGGTACAGTTGCCTTTGTTTGCAATTACAGAGGTCAAACATTTCCTGTAGTTTTTCACCAGGTTTGCACACACTGCAGGAGGGATTTTGGCCCACTCCTCCACATAGATCTTCTCTAGATCAGTCAGGTTTCTGGCCTGTCACTGAGAAACACAGAGTTTGAGCTCCCTCCAAAGATTCTCTATTGGGTTTAGGTCTGGAGACTGGCTAGGCCACGCCAGAACCTTGATATGCTTCTTACAGAGCCACTCCTTGGTTATCCTGGCTGTGTGCTTCAGGTCATTGTCATGTTGGAAGACCCAGCCTCGGCCCATCTTCAATGCTCTAACTGAGGGAAGGAGGTTGTTCCCCAAAATTTTGCAACACATGGCTCCGGTCATCCTCTCCTTAATACAGTGCAGTCGCCCTGTCCCATGTACAGAAAAACACCCCCAAAGCATGATGCTACCACCCCCATGCTTCACAGTAGGGATGGTGTTCTTGGGATGGTACTCATCATTCTTCTTCCTCCAAACACGTTTAGTGAAATTATGACCAAAAAGTTATATTTTGGTCTCATCTAGACTTTCTCCCATGACTCCTCTGGATCATCCAAATGGTCATTGGCAAACTTAAGACGGGCCTGGACATGTGCTGGTTTAAGCAGGGGAACCTTCCGTGCCATGCATGATTTCAAACCATGACGTCTTAGTGTATTACCAACAGTAACCTTGGAAACGATGGTCCCAGCTCTTTTCAGGTCATTGACCAGCTCCTCCCGTGTAGTTCTGGGCTGATTTCTCACCTTTCTAAGGATCATTGAGACCCCACGTGGTGAGCTCTTGCATGGAGCCCCAGTCCGAGGGAGATTGACAGTCATGTTTAGCTTCTTCCATTTTCTAATGATTGCTCCAACAGTGGACCTTTTTTCACCAAGCTGCTTCACAATTTCCCCGTAGCCCTTTCCAGCCTTGTGGAGGTGTACAATTTTGTCTCTAGTGTCTTTGGACCGCTCTTTGGTCTTGGCCATGTTAGTAGTTGGATTCTTACTGATTGTATGGGGTGGACAGGTGTCTTTATGCAGCTAACGATCTCAAACAGGTGCATCTAATTTAGGATAATAAATGGAGTGGAGGTGGACATTTTAAAGGCAGACTAACAGGTCTTTGAGGGTCAGAATTCTAGCTGATAGACAGGTGCTCAAATACTTATTTGCAGAAACACACTTATGTCAGTGTCAGCTTTGACAGGTTTTCAAGTAACAGTCGGTTATGTAATGCTTAAATGCTAATTTAATGCATTAGCCTACAATTTAACTAAACTCATTAGATTTTAGTTGACTAAATCTACTGTACATTTAGTTGACTAAAACTAGACTAAAACTAAAAACAAATCAGGTGACTAAAATTTGACTAAACCTAAATGGCATTTTAGTCAAAAGACTATGACAAAAAAAAAAAAATCAAAATTTGCTGTCAAAATTAACTCTGCTCCCAAAACACTTTTTTTCATGCTTTTCATCTTGGGGCAGGATGGTGTATTTAGGGGTGTATTCAATATGACCGAAATCTTATATCACCATATGTTATTTAATGATAACAGTATATATCACAGTATAATTTTATATATTAGGGGTGTAATGGTACACAAATTCGTACCAAACCGTTTCGTTACAGGACTTCCGGTAAGGTGCACGTGTGTACCGAATGCAACAGTAACAGTAGGCTTGTTTTACGCGTCGCGCGGAACACACTTCAATCCGAGTTCCCACACGAACATGTTAAGTAGCCTATTCCGTCCATTTGAACGAAATTCAAACGATAAATGCCATTTTGACGCTCTTTAATGTCATGTGACAGATCACTGTATAGACACGTCAGTTCAAGCGGCAGCATGGCGCACAAGTGAACACGACCATCTCTTCAGGCAAAGAATAAACATGAATCAACGTCTGAAGGTATGTTGAGGATACATTACAACAACTTACTGAAACATATCATATGTCATGTAATCACTCAATCAGTGTTTCAACAGTGGAAAGATATCAATAAAACAGCTTATAAACGATGTCACATATCCTTACATTTACCTCAGACAAGTCATTCAGTGTCCACTGCAGGTTAGTTCACTAGAGAAATTAACTCTTTCACTAAATACACCAATCAGGCATAACATTATGAAGTGAATAACAATGATTATCTCTTCATCACGGCACCTGGTAGTGACATATTAGGCAGCAAGTGAACATTTTGTGCTCAAAATTTATGAGTTAGAAGCAGGAAATATGGGCAACTGTAAGGATTTGAGCGAGTTTGACAATGGCCAAATTGTGATGGCTAGACGACCTGGGTTTCACACGGTTTTGACACTGTATTCAGCACAAACTGGGCTACCATAATATGTGAGCAACATGCATGTACATGCTTGTATTTGAGAGAATAATGTTTATGCATAATTTTTGAAAAAAAATAAATAAATTAAGGTTTCAAAACACACAATAGATATGTTTTCACAAGACCTTTGATTATTCAGTATTTTTGCTTCAAAATGATGTTAGAATCATTGAGCCTACTCATTCACATAAAACAATATATTCATTTACATTTTGTAAAACACTTTTTCTTTACTCAGGCCTTATGCGAGTAGGCGTGAATGAACCATGAATAATAATGTGATAAATCCTGAGAAACAAAGACCTGCATAATAATGAGCTGCATAATAAATGAGCTTTAGGTAGGCCTACTAGATTTTAGGTTTACTAGATAAGTACAGTAACAGTAAAAAAAAAAAAAAAAAAAAAAAACGTTTACTGGGGGAAAAATCTAAATGTTTTTACTTAAAGCAAGCTAAATTATCTCCCAAAAAAAGAAACAAGATTTCAATCAGAAATGTTTTTGAAAGAAGAGCTAAATAAAAAAACAGTAATATTGTGACACTGAATCCAATTCAATAAATACAAATAACTGAATAATTGGTAATGATGTTATAAGTAAAATATTTGGGATTTAAAACAACATAATGCAATGCAATTATGATTGCAAATAGTATCTGGTGACTTTAGTTTGATTGGGACACTTTTTCCCAGTCATTTCAATGGCAAATATTTTCTGAATCATTTGTAAACGATCAAATACACACAATACTCAAATATCATTTCGAGCTTCAGTCAGAAACACGTGAAATGCATGAGCCAGCGCTAAGGCTATTGTCTGCTATATTGGTATCAAATATACTAATATATTTATTATACCAGTCTGTTATATTATATCAAATATATTAAAAACATTGATTAAAATTAAGATACAATTTATACAAAACGAAATTAAGTTTAAAGAAAGCAATTAACTTTCTAAAAAACAAAAACAAAAAAAAACAACATAGGGTATAATATTTAAACATCAATATGAAGCAAAATTGGTTTTAAAAACATTGATTAAAATTAAGATACAATTTATACAAAATGAAATTCAGTTTAAAGAAAGCAATTAATTTTCAAAAAACAACAACAACATAGGGTATAATATTTAAACATCAATATGAAGCAAAATTCGTTTTAAAAACATTGATTAAATTTAAAATTAAAGGTCCCATGGCATGAAATTTTCATTTTATGAGGTTTTTCAACATTAATATGAGTTCCCCTAGCCTGAATATTGTCCCCAAGTGGATAGAAATGTTGATCGGTGTAAACCCGAGTTCTGGCTGTCTCTCTCTGCCTTTGAGAAAATGACAGGCCAGACGAGCCAATCCTGAAGTCTCCTGGTTTGACGTCCAAGCAGGAACGGTTACCTCCCTTTCCTCCGCCCAGAGAATCTGGCACGCCCATGCAAACGCTCGAGAGATCATTCCTTGTGAACGAGTGAATGCTGGCAGTTTCTCAGTGTTTGGATGTACAAATGAAAACAGAAGTCTTTTTTCAGTTCCTTCTGATCTGTGATCAGTAATTTCTGATGTGTAGCTAATTATTTATTATTCGTGCACACAATGCGGCTTCTCTCTCTCCAGACAGAACAGTGTTTTCGTGTTTTCTATCTTGTGAGTCAGTGTTTTTGTACGTCCTCGTCGCGTCTACCGGTTCTAAAATGTGCATACAGTCATGAGTTTCTGCTCAACATCGGCCTCACACACGCCGAAGCTCGGGCTGCACTGGCCGTTGGCCTTCAACATCCCCGACCCCCAGTACTGCATCTGGCCCACAGCGGAGGCACCAAACGCGGCGTGAGATTAAGCAGAAGGGGGGTAAGCGTGAGCATATTCGGGCTAGCCAGCCTAGCCCCACAATAAACTGGATTACTTTCGATTACTGCTGTTGTGTCTTTGTTTGCGCTGTGTACTCAACGCGCGTCACTGACGCTTTTATTTTATTTGAAAAATAATGCTATTATCAACACTTACTTTTAACTCGTTCATCTCGACAGCTGTAATGGTATTTTGCATGTGTTACAAAGTTGGTAATAATGATGAAGACGGACTCGGTGTGACTGGGACTCGTGTTTATTCAGAACTCTCAGATACAAACACAATAAACTCGCGCTGACTGACAGCGCTCTCATAACTCAGTAGGTACTATAAATAACTTTGTTAGCGATCGCTGAGCTCCGTCTCTGGTACGTTAGTGATGTCCGGTTCGCGAACGATCTTTCTTTTGAACCTGTTCTTTTTAGTGAACCGAATCAGTTCACCAAATCGGACTGAATCGTTCTAAACGGTTCGCGTCTCCAGTCAGCGCTGATCCATAATTTACTAAAGTTACTAACTTTCTGACATGAGTGACAGTCCCTCCGACTAGAAATAGACTAATAACCTGAAGTATATGCTGTAACTACAACAGTTCAGACATGCTGAGAACTGATGTGAAGTGAACTCAGGTCCATCCGTCTCTCTGGCAGCAGCTCGTGCCTTCTTCTTCTTCTTCTTCTGTATTTTAATGGCGGTTGGCAAACCAGCTTTGGTGCATTTCCGCCACCTACTGGGGTGGAGTGTGAAGCTTTGATGGACAAGAAAGATAAAGAAATAATAATAATAATGATAAAAAAATTAAATAAAAAAAAAAAGCAGCTTGTGCCTGCTCGTGCCTCGTAGACCAAGTTAAACCACGCCCCCTCCGCTCATTTAAAATACAAAGATGTCAGCCAATCACAACAGTGGGCGTTTTTACTGAAGTCTCACAGCAGACACGCCTCTTGAAGCAGGGCATTCAGCCACAGGGCAAACAGCAGTATTGAAAAAATGCCTTTTATTTCTAAATTATGACATTTTATGATGTAAAAGTCATACTAACAATATAAGTACACCTCAGGAAACATTATAAAATAATAGAAAAATGCCATGCCATGGGACCTTTAAGATACAATTTATACAAAACATTCACTGTAAAAAGGCAATTAATACTCAAATATAATTTCCATCTTAAAGCTACACTGTGTGATATTTTCCCCCATCTAGCGGTGAAAGGGTATATGACCATCCAGTAAATATTAGTTTCTTTTCCTCCCAATTCCGATTTCGTTTTAACTCCTACAGTGGCCGATTTAGTCCAAGATTAACATGGCTTCCAGTTCGATCCAGCAATCCCCCTCTTCACATTCGCCATCGAGTTGTAACGCGTGTGTCCGGGTGAAAAATATGGATAGCTCACTCAACGCAACTGGAGTCGATGCAAACACGGAGGCGATTGACATCAAACAGCCCGCACTTTATTCCCCGCGGAACCCCCCCACAAGAGTCCGGCACAAACTCCACTTCCGTCCACAGCATTACCCAACAAAACCAAAATAAATGAATGTTAGCAACAGAAAATATAAGACAGAAAATAATCCGCACACATGGGAGCTCGAGGCGCAGTGCACACACACACACACAGAACGCAGGCGCTCCAACCGGGGCGAACGCTCTTAAAGGGGCCACACTATTTTCCTACTCGTTACAGAGTGTTAAAACTCGAAAGGCGAAGCTTGAATTTACGGGTATGTCCCTCTTTGGCTAATGTACTTTCAAGATGGAGGGGCAACATGGCGATCCCCATTCGAACCCCTTACCCGTATGTATTTTCAATGGCATATTATAAACTTACGAGAATACTTTATTACTTGAAAGAAGTAAATATACATTAATGAGCACATATATTTTAGCACAAGTGTTTTTAGCTAAGAATAAACTAAAAAAGTTACACAGTGTAGCTTTAAGTTAATTTATGAGACGCGTGCAATGCAGCGCTAAGGTTATTGTCTGTTATATTGACTTATAAAATAAGAAGCAACTATATTAAAAACATTGATTAAAATTAAGATACAATTTATACAAAACGAAACAGGCCAAATAAATCTTGTCTAAACAGTCTTGCCATGTATCTGAACCCATGGGCGTCAGAACCATTGTATGTGGGTGGGACAAGACCCACCCACTTTTTACGATCAATAATATTGGACCCACTCACTTTTATCGTCTTCATTCAGCACGTGTGTTTACCTACCCCTAATCGATAAACACTTATTATTAAACACATGTTAGATGCTTTATTTCCACTTTTCTAATATTTTCTTAATTTTTATTGAAAATAAATGCCTTTCTGATCTGATATGTGATGGGAAAAGGGAGAGGATTGAGTTCGGCGAAAGGCGGACTCGAACCGCGGGTCGATTTGTGTCAAAACTAGAAGCCGTGCGTCTTACCCCTACACTACTGACGCTCTCAATGATATGGCGATTTCCGTAATTTTGTCTTTCCGAACTATAAGTTTAGCAAACAAAGCTGTATATTTGTACTTGATGTAATTGGCATCTACTCCATTAAAAAAATTCGGAGGACCCACCCACATTTTTTTTGCTTCCGACGCCCATGACTGAACCATAGCTTCACTAGTTTTGTTTGTATGAGTGGATGTATGTGTGGGCGTGGACGTGGACGCATGAATTGCCTGTATTTGAATCTGAATGAGCGCGCGGTCCGTGGGCGTGGCCACATTAGCGCATAATGAGTCAGTAATGAGTTGACTGATATCTCCCACTTTTCACACAGATTACATAAACACAAAATATTTGTTTTCGTTTTGATTTACATGATTTAAAACCTGACATTTCAACGTTTCTTTAAACATATGACTCCTGTTTGTGTGTCAAGGTTTCACTAAGCTACAGGTCATTTTCTGAAGAGAATAAGATTATACATCATTGAGAGAGAGGCTGAAGATTGCGAATCATCATGTTTGTTTCCCTTATTTTGCAAAAAGCACAACAATTTGTTGTATAACACTTGCATGAATGAAAAAAAAAAACGACAGTTATTTGATTCTCTTTGGTACTGATAAGAAAAAAAGAGAGCCGATTGCGCTGGCAACTCGAGGGGGTTAACCGAGTGTTTTGTATGTGAATGCTGTTTTACGTGAATATTACCACAGGAGTGAAGTACAAAGCTTTGTTTACAAAGGAAATAAATTTGAAGTTAAATGTTACATCGCAGCCATGGAAACGTAGGCTATGGATTCATGCCGAATGAGAGAGGTAGGCTGAGCCCAATTTAAGATTTGTCACCGTTTTTACTCTGTTTTGCGATCTGGTCACCCATTTTTCTGATTTCCGTGAATTTTAACAATAGGCCTAACGTTAGTCCATTTTATCCCACTGGACATGGACATCTCGTTTCTTTTCCCAAATCTTCACTCATGTCGCACTCATTTACGCAGTGAATTATAAACGTTTCTTCCTTTCGTTTGCTTATAATTAAGTCTATTTTATCCATTCACATCCTTTACGTGGGAAAGTAGAAAAAACACTGTAGGACGAATACCTTTTTACTTAATTTTATTTAACACAGTTTGTGCTTATTAGACTTGGTAAGGCACATCAAGTTAATTTGAATAGCGCATTTCTCACACACACACACCAGCGATTTTACTTTTGTTTTCTCATGGCAGTGCATAATCAAACATAGCCTAAATGTATTGACCTTGTGGAAGATAAAATTCGCTCTTCAGACCTTTTACAACAAGTGTTGCTTTGCAACATCAGAAGAAAACATGAAGACGAAAATATTCAAAAAGTGTCTATCCAGCTCGTGTCCCACATTCATCTCAAAGCGCAGAGCGGTATATGATGCATCGTTGTGGGGAAATAGGCTATGAAAACTAGTATTACATTTTCTTATATTCTCTAGGTGACCATTATTTACTTATACTCGTTTAAATGTTTTACAGGTTGTGATGTGTTGTTTCACTGACAGAAGTGCTAAAATAAACACGCATGCTTATGAAGTGGATGTTTGAGCCTTGTTTATTATTTCAAAATTTAGGCTATTATATCTGGCATAGACTACAGTATTTAAAATGGCATAAATGCATTAGTTATACTCTCAATTTAATTTACAGAGCAATCCCTTCAAAGTTTTTAGTTTAACTATAGAAGAGGATTAGTGTGTTAGACTCGATTCCAAGGGGGGGCATGGAATCACGATGGTGGCGCTCCATGGCTGAACGACATCAAGATGGACGATCCTGTAGCTACAGGCTCAAATTGCTCAAAAAGTCAATGCTGGTTCTAATAGAAGTGTATCAGAATAGTCACAGACCATGACAGCGTTTACATTAGCAGCAGTTATTTTATTCCTCTGGCGATAGGTCATTCCAAAAATTATGCCACCTATGTTGGTAGGTTTGTATATCCCATCCACTGCACTAGCCATTATTTTTAATGGAAGGAGGCGTAGGCGTGTTATCCAAGCATTAATGGCAAGGAAAGCCCCTTTACTTATAAGTCCATTTATACTTGAGCGGCCTCATATGAGGTGTTTCTCCCTCAGATCTACTTCAAGGTTTTCATGATAATGTGGCATTTCTGTGTTTAGAATCCAGTATTCCTGTAATTCTATTGTCTTTTATGAGTTTAATAAAGAACTCTCTCGTCTTCTGTCCAAACATACCGCGCAATCTGTAAAGAATGATCGACTTTTACGCATGTTATTGTGACGCATTGCCACATATAGAGAAGAGCGAAATGTTTGAATTTGCATGGTGGTAACTCAAAGTTTTTTTACCACTTCATTATTTTGGCTTGGAATTTCGTTTGTTGGAAATATGAACTGAATTTGAATTCGGAGATGGTGGTCCAGTGGGTTAAAACACTGAACTGATATGCAGAAGGTTGCTGGTTCAATCCCAGCAGTCGCCACCAGTGTGTCCTTGAGCAAGGCACTTTACTCCACGTTGCTCCAGGGGGATTGTCCCTGTAATAAGTGCACTGTAAGTCGCTTTGGATAAAAGCGTCTGCCAAATGCATAAATGTAAATGAATTTAGAAATGCTTTTGAAATTAAAAACTTTGCATTTAATAAACAAAATACATTTTTGAAAGGAAGACAGCGTTTGGAGTGGAATGCATGCAAAATAATCAGTTCCCTGAGTCCACGGCCTTTGTTGTTATTGTGAGTGTACACAAATAAAAGTAGACAGTTTATAGTTTATAATTATGTCTTGCACTTATCTGTATGGCTAAAAATGATTGAGTAGGCTATTGTGAGTTGTTTCCTCTGTCATAAAGAAAAAAAAATCCATTAGAAGGCACAGACACCTTCGTCGGCCATGGGTTATAGAAAACATAGCTTAACTATGAAACTAAATGGGCTACGCTAATAATATTATTAGCCTATAATATTATTATTTTTTTTATTTCATATGTTGATTATGAAAAATTAGCAGCATGAGTAAGATATGCTACATCTTAAGATTCGCAATATGTCTGGAGACATTGAGTGGGGTCAGACATGACCACTTCATTGAGTTTTATTTTCTATAAAGTCTTTCTTTAAAATTAATTTTGTTTTGTATAAATTGTATTTTAATTTTGATCGATGTTTCATCAACTAATTGCCTGTATATTTAATAAATAACAAGCAAACCAAGATCGCCTGGAATGGATTGACGTGTGTAACTGGCCTGAGTAAGGCTGAAACTAAAGGTCTTTCTGTTTTAATAAATTTCTTGAATATATGTCTTTATTACAGTTGGCCTATAGATAGTTATGATATTTGTGGCTGCACCGGGGTCCGTCATTACTAGGTTAAAGTTACACCACTGTCCGTATTAGGAGAAAATATATGTTGTTTTAACGACATAAGTTCTCGTGATTACGAGAAAAGATGTTGTTAAAACACAACATCTCGTTATTATGACATAATTGAGTGGAAAAAATATGTATGTGGCAGCAATGCGTCACCGTACCAGGTGACCTGTAAATGCAGAAAAACCATTTCCATTGCAGTTTTGTGAAAATTTCCTTTTTCGAATTGCCTGAGAAACCACCTCATGCGAGCATAAAAACTTTTTTGCGATATATGGGAGTTTTTGCGAAATTTACGCATTCCCATTGGGCGTATTGTCAATTCGCAATTTCAATTTGCGCAATTTGAAGGGTAATGGAAACGCGGCTAGTGTCATCTTACAACATACAGTGTCATTCGTAAATGGTTCAGTTTTTCGGTGTCAGTCGCAGAACAAACAATACCCCGCTGCAAAGTGTGTTTGAAGTCTGAATGGAACCTGAACTGTGACTAAAGCCTCGTTTCCACCGCAGGAACTTTCCCCAGGAACTAGGAACTTTGGGGTGGTACTCGGTGTGTTTCAACCGCAGGAACCAGGGTCTAAATGAAGTTCCGGATAAATATTTCCCCCTTCAAACGGCCCTGCTCGCGAGGTAGTACTTTTTCAAAGTTCCGGAAATTTCGGGGGTGGGACTTGGGCGTTGAACATGATAATCGGTTGAGCTCACGCAGCATTTTATTTCAACCGGCATTTTTAAAAGTCTTGCCAGGTTCTTTCTGCATTCAATAAATATCAGTCTTGCTCTTTCTGTCCGATGGCGCGCGTTGTCTCAGCAATCGTCCGTAATAGCTAATAATAACATTATATCTAGCTTTACGAGCTTTCAGAATACACTTTAGTATCAGTGCTCATCTCTTTTCCGCCGTTTTGTTAATTACATATTTAGTAAACCACATAACTAGCAAAAGCAGCGCTGCTTGCATCTCCTCCATACTTGTTATTGTTGCAGACAGTATCGCACAAAAATGATTATTGTCCGTCGCTGACTAGGAGGAGCAGCCACGCGCAGTCCCAAGTCTCTGGACTAATTTGCCTAATCTTCACGGTACTTTAGACCGCAGTGGAAACGCAGACACTAGCAGGTCTAGGGGAAAAAAAGTTCCTGTAAAAAAAGTTCCTGGTACAAATTGTTCCGGGGAATTTCGGTGGAAACAGGGCTTAAATTACCCAGAAACCAAGTAAAGAGCTCCTTTTATAATCACTGCTGTCGGTCAGTTCAGTGTGATACTATAGAAGAACCGTGTTAACCTATATTTAATTTGAGCAGAATATTTAAATTTTCCCTATATTTTTTTGCACATTACTGTTGTGAATAAAAGTTTTCATAAACCTTTGACTAATTTATTCACATGCTGAAAGTTTTGGACCCCAGGTATGTGCTGCCAAGCTGCAAATATTTTACAAAAACAAAATAAAGTTAACTTGTTTTGAACAATTTCTTTGTCATCTGCAGATTGATTTTAAGTAGGAGGGAAAAAAACTATTTAAATCGTAAATCAGATGTTTTTGTGAAAAAAATCGGGGATTTTTTAGGCCATATCGCCCAGCCCTACTCTATTCCCTGGTGGCTGTGGCCTCTTTCAGCAGGATAATGGATAAGGGAATGGTTTGAGGAGCACAACAGCGAGTTTGAGGTGTTGACTTGGCCTAAATATACATTTATTATTATTAAAATTACAAGTGATTCAGTTAATAGCAATGAGAGATTTTTCTCTCTTTTATTGTTTGATTAACATTAATGACACAGACAGCAGCAGGTATATTCTGCTGTCACTTTAAAGGGTTCGTTCACCCAAAAATGAAAATTCTGTCATTAATTATTCACCCTCATGTCGTTCCAAACCCGTAAGGCCTTCGTTCATCTTCGGAACAGAAATTAAGATATTTTTGATGAAATCTGAGAGCTCTCTCACCCCTCCATAGACATCAATATAATTACCACTTTCAAGGCCCATAAAAGTTGTAAAAACATTATTAAAATAGTCAATGTGACTCCAGTGGTTCAACCTTAATTTTATGAAGTAAACAAAAATAACGACTTTATGCAACAATTTCTTCTTCGTCTGTGCCAGTGTCCTACACAGTTTATGTTGTAAATACAGTGCAGAGCTTCCTAGTTCTATGTCAGAACACTGGCTCACCTGAATAAGACTGTAAGACTGAATGCACAGATCTATATACTGATACACTTGCGTTTTCTTTCTCAACTGCTTGCGTTCCGTTGAGGCAAGTTTTCATGAGTTGTATATTACTGTCCCTGACAAGTAAAATTATGTCTGACCCTTCTCATATGTTGTATGAGGAATATTAATGTTTGCCATCAAACAAAAACTTAGCATATGCTAGAATGAACAGATTACGGAAATCTTTACTTTTATCAGTCAGTAAAATTAAATCCGAATTGGGGGTCCAAGTAGGCCTCAAGATTCTGTAAAATAGAAAGGACTATATCAGCGCACTGCAGCTGGTTGTGTATTTTCATACATCTTTTTTTATATCAATGTGTATTGATGTGAAGTCAGTGGGATGCAATTTTTGGAAGGGTTTCCAACAATAAAGTGACAATTGAATTGAATTGAATACATAACCAAATGTTTTTACAGGGATTTTGACCCATGTGCGTGTATTTGACTGTTTAGAGTCAATAAGGCGCCAAAAAGAACTCAGTTCAGCACTCATGCTCTCTCTGAGCAGCAGCTTTATGTGCGCGCTTTTCAGGTGTGTGGGCTCCGAAACCATCTCTCATATATCAAAAAGAATTCTCTTGAACTGCAAGGCTTAAAAACACATTCAGTTGTGATACACTGTCATGATGGTGCAGCAAAGCAATATTACTTGAGCGTAAAACCAATAACTGTAATCCAAAATCCAAATCGTGGTAGCTATATCACCCATCCCTACTTGTAAATACCAGAGCATATTGTCTTGAGCAAATTGTTATTTGCATTTAATATGCTTTTTGATGATGGCACTAATGATTATTGTTGTTACTGAGTGTATGATCTCCACATATGTGTGAGGTGTGTATTTAGTGTGTGTGTGTGCGTTCCAGCTGAAGGTTGTCATGGCAGCTGTAGTGGGGGAGGGGTGAACAGCTCATTCACTTCTAGACAGACAGCAGGAAAATTACAACCTGAGGATCTGTGCAGGAAAAAGACACTGTTAAATTAGGTCATTTGATCATAAATTGCTTCAGCATGCACAAGTAAAAAGTTGCCTGCAGTCAAGCTACTAGTGTTTTGATTTTGCCTGACAAGCCAGACCCACATCAAGATGTTGGGTCTGGGAACTCACCATTGGCAGGGCTAAATCCAAGGGGCGGGATAAATGATTGCCTTTCAAATTCACTCTGCACACAATAGGCTAGCACTACAACCAACCAGAGAAACGAAGAAGGTGAAGCAGAGCTAGTTGATAGATTAAACTTTCACCGTATCCGGTTGGCAAAACTCAGAACACATCTTCCTTGCTTAAGAATGACTTCAGTGCTGTTCTTTGTTACTTTCTCAAAGAAAAGCTTAACAACAAGTCTTCCAGAGTCGCGGCCAAAGCCGATTCGAAAGACTGCTGTTCGCCAGCTTCTTTGTTTACAAGTAGCACGCGGAACCTCGGCAACTCTGCCATCATTATGTTAAGCCCATCCACCGACTCTATACACGATGTGATTGGCCTGACCAGAGTTTGTTTTTTCCAGCTTGCAAGCTAACGGAGAGTTGCTAGACTACCCTGGCTGCAAATTAGATTTGTTGCCGCTAGGGTGCGTCTGGATTTCTAGGCTAGTTTTGTTAGCATTAAATCCAGATATTGGATTTTTGCTGGTATCCCATATGCAGATATTTTTCAACTAGTTTTGGCTGATAGCCGATGCTGATACCAATATTCATATTTTTCTCCTTTTTTGGAAACAGTACCAAGTTTCCTGTGTAGGAATTATAAATGAATAATTTTTCATTCCACTTACTATTGAGGATATGTATTTTCTTTCATTCCGGTTTCAAGGTTCTCTAGGTCTTACTGAAAGATTATTATTTATTTGTGGATTAACATTTGTAGATGGTGTACAGCAGGGGTCTCCAAACTCGGTCCTAGAGGGCTATCCTGTTTTGTGAGCTGTCCTGCAGAGTTTAGCTCCAACCCAAATAAACACACCTGATCCAGCTAATCAGTGTCTTACAAGGCCCTAGTAAGACACTGATTAGCTGGTTCAGGTGTGTTTAATTGGGGTTGCAGCGGTAAGAGGAAAACATTATGCCATCAAAACTTTTCTGAAGACTGTCAGTTCCCTTTAGTGATACATTCATATAATTCATTTTTTATAATAATATAATATTTTATAATAAATCCTTAGACATTTCTAGTGATTTTTAGTGATTAATACTCTTTTATTTTTAATAATGAAAATGTTATTGCAATAATAATTTTTCTTATTTTGTAAAATATTATTATATATTATTAGCAATAATAATAATAATCATAATAATTTTTATTAGTCATAATATATAAGCATAAAATGTTTTAGCACCAACCCTGATCAAAACACCTGAGAAAGCTAATCAATGTATTCAGGATCACTAGAAAATCACAGGTAGATGAGTTTGAAGCTGGGTTGGAACTAAACTCTGCAGGACAGTGCCCCTCCAGGACCCAGTTTGAGAAACCCTGGTCTAGAGTGTCCATACACTCCATGCATATATTTACGGCTAGTTTATTTTTTTTATAAATCCTCATTTCAATACTTTTTTGTGTGCATGCAACGTTTATACATCAGGCCCCAAGAACGTGGTCAGATACAATGTTTGGCCCAGATTATCTGTTAATGTGAGGCGTTTAAACCTGGGCTCAGACAGGAGTTTCAGGGTGATTTATGCCCGATTTATCCGTCCCGACATTCGAGGAAAAAAAATTGTGTCCAGGGCATCAGTCAGTTCCATGTTCTGCCCAGATTATCTGGTAATATGAGGCGTTTACAGATTCAATCTTAAACTTCCCGATCTGCTCACGGAGGCCGCCCTGGCAATATCAAACATGTTTGATATTTTGGATTTTAAATTTGGATGATTATGTCAGTACTTCCACAATAGACAATGAGAGACAAGTCTACAAGGAAAAACTGTTGAAATGGCGACCGTGAAACAATAAACAGCTGTACGGTTCCGGTGGACAATGGAGATGGAGAAATGGCTGGTTGAAATGTGGTAACAACAGGGACGTTTTTTTTCTCACTACAAAGAATAAGTACTGATACAGCAAGTTGCCGTGACACAGTATCCATTTTGATTTGATTTGACACATTTTGAAGATTTAAAACTCCTGTAGTCTGAGTCTGGAGTTATTTTTGCAGCTGACCTTTTTGCATGTGTATTTGTAGGAGTTTTCCTTTCAGGCGCAACATTTGACCATGAAACAAGCTGTTGTACGGGTTTGTACTTGTTGAAATCTTCGAAAACGCACCACAACCCTACACACAAAGCGAAGAGTTTTGAACGTACCGGGTGAGGGTAGAAAAGCTGCTTGCACTATAAGATAATGTGCAAATGGTGTTGCTTAGCAACAGTTGATGTTTTAGCCTATAAGGCTAATGTTAACTAGTGTACTACTGTAAACAGATATTACAATTGACAGTTAAATCTCACCTCCAGTTCTTGTTGAAGAACAGACAATATCTATTTTTATCTGCTTCCACATGAGATCATGTGAGGTGCTCCCTCTGGCATGATAATCTTAATAGTATCTTGTAGTGAGTGATCCGCCACGATTTTCAAATCTGTGCATATTTGAATTTGAGAGAAATTGAACTCCACAGGATGCGCTTTTCCCATACTAACACTAACTTGCACTTTACTGTATTTTCATTATTAAAGTTATTCCAGGCATCCCTGCACACTTTCAAAGCCATAGTTTCACTCTAGTTCTCAATAACCATTTCATCGAGGGTCGTTGTCATGTTTGAGTACTTGAGTCAAAAGATCAAGGAAAATTTTATTTCCCATGTTAGGACCACTTTAATATTTAATCATTTGAAAGAAGTCAAGCAAAAGTCAAGATTAAACAGAAGAAGCAACAGATCTTTTCTTCCATATTATGCAAATATGAATAAAATTAATTATCAAAAAAGAAAAGAAAAATAGGGTGGGGTCTTGGTTCTATCTATCTATCAGTTGTAGATTGGATGGAGGGAAATCTGAATATGAGCTTTCAGTCAATTGTATGAAAGGGCAGGGTTTAAGCGGACTAAATGATTGGAGAAATTACACATACATCATCAGAGAGAACTGAAATCTATGCAATGAAACCTATGCATGGATTAGGGATGAAATGATTACCGGTTTCACAATAAACCACAATAAAATTTAGTGACGGTTAGTAATATCGTTTAAAATTTAATTATCATTAAAACCGTGTGTGATTTATCACGATTTTGAAAACTGGCGGTAAATCCTGTCGAGTCAGCATCAGTCTGGTGCAGGTGCAGCACTGTTTTTTGAATGAGAAGAAATGGCAGAAGGCAGTGACAGCGCCGGGTGATTTTTCAGACTTCTAAAAGGACCAAATCTGAGGCTTGGTCATATTTTGGCTTTTACAAAAGTCTTGAGGGAAACTTAATCGAAGATGGTCATCCTGTCTGCAGAACATGCCAGAAGAAAGTTTATGTAATAGGGGGAACACTTGAAAACTACGAACGCAAGGCAAGTGGACTTTGACCTCAATACCAAAACTACATCGGTGAAATAATAAAGTGAAGCGAACTAACAAATTCAGTCAAGACTAGGGTGACATTAAAGTCCCTGTAAAGTCAAAACTAAACATGTGTTCTGAGTTTCTCACACCACAGATAAATGTGTTATTAACCACCCAGCCAAATTTGAATCATAAAAAAATCCGGGAAGTACATAAAATAGCTTATCTAAAACCTGAAAAAATGAGCAGCATTCTCTGCTCTCAAACGCTGGGGGTGTGTCCGCTGTCGGCGCCGAAACCACACCCACTCGCGGGAAAGCGGCAGTAGCACACAAGACAACACTCACTGATCACGAGCGTCTATGATCACGACGCACCAGATGTCGGTGGGACGGGAGGATGACGGCCTGGGCGGGGGATAGTCGGTTCTGCAGCGGATTATCAGTGAATCCCAGTTGTCTCCGGTGAAAGTTTGTAAAACGATCCGGTGTAAAGTCACTGCAGAGTTAGGTGTCGGTGATGATCCTCAGCTCTCTCCATCAAGGGTGCTGTTCACAAAATTAATCCACCTCTTCATCGTTTTTGTTTTGTAAGCTGTTATGCAAGTTGTTGACTATAGTAACTAACAGTACTAACAGTAACTCGCGATCGAACTGATGCGAATGTGCTCTAGTTATGATCGTGTTAGGGGAGGAGTCAGGCTCGGTGGCTCCAGTGCGTCATCGAGCCACCGTTTTAGCCCCGCCCAGAAAAATCCTGAACACAGCAACGGTGAAAAACTGTTTAACGGTCTAACTTCTGAATTCAGTACTTCATAGTTCACAGTCTTTGTAATGTGTTTCAGCAATACATTTCTAACATTTATAATGTGTTTAGAAACAAATCTCAGAATTGCCTTTACAGGGACTTTAAGGGATAATAATCAGGGCTTGACATTAACAACCGCCATTTTTGGGTGTAACGTTATTTCAGCTGCACACTATAGCCACTTTGGCGGTTGAACTTATTATAGTCTTCTCAAAAGCCAACTGTTATAATCGCGTTGCACATTATAACCACTCACACGTGTTTCTATTGAGTTTATGAATGCAATGTCTCATAATCAGAGGCGTTCAGATTAGCCAGAGTTATGTTCAGAGCGCGCTCTCACTCACTGAAAAATGCACTCAGAGCAGAGATAAATGTGGGATGTACGCAGGAGATTCACTCATCATACAGTGGTTGACTGTTTTTGTTCTATTTCAGCAGTGAAAATAGTTTCAAACAAACACAGCAGAATTTTGATTTTTAATAAAATAAACTGTCAAATCATATGGAAATATGGATATGCATTATTTCACCAGGATACTGTTTGGACTCTTACACAAAATATGCTGATTTAAATGCATCATTGCTGAACACTGATGAGAATATTGCTTGAGAATATATTTACAGAGATAATATTAGAGATTATATTTACACAAAATGATTATTATTTATGCGTTATGCGTTGCTATTGACGACGGCCATTATAAGGAAGGAAATCCAAAAGAATAGAATCTAGCTTAAAAAAGTGCATAGAGCTGCTTTAGTTATTTGTGGTTAACTTGTTGAAATGTTTTAAGTGTGTGCATCTGTTCTTTTTGAACACTTTCATCTCATTTGAACAAAAACGTGAAAATCTTGATAACCGGATAATTTGGGCCACTATAATCGTGATGTGAAATTTCCATACCATTTCATCCCTAGCATGGATGAATCATTGACAATACGTCAATCACTTTATAGTAGGTGGCCTTAACTACTATAGCCCCGTTTCCACCGAAATTACCCGGAACAATTTGTACCAGGAACTTTTTTGACTTTTTTTTCCCCTCAGACCTGCTGCTGCGTTTCCACTGTGGTCTAAAGTACAGAGAAGATTAGGCAAATTAGTCCAGTGATGTAGGACTGCGCGCGGCACGACTGCTCCTCCCAGTCAGCGACGGACAGTAATAATTTTTGTGCGACACTGTCTGCAACAATAACAAGTGGAGGAGATGCAAGCAGCGCTGCTTTTGCTGGTTATATATTGGTTTACTAAAGAGGTCATTAACAAAACGTCGGAAAAGAGACGAGCACTGATACTAAAGCGTATTCTGAAAGCTCGTAAAGCTAGATTTAAAATATGACAAAGTATGTTATCATCAGCTATTACGGACATTGACCGTGCAATGGCTGAGACGAACGCGTGCCATTGGACAGAAAGAGCAAGACTGATATTTACTGATCCTCGCAAAAGACTTTTAAAAATGCCGGTTGAAATAAAATGATGCGTGAGCTCAACCAATCAGCATGTTCAGCGCCCAAGTCCCACCCCTGAAAGTTCCCGAACTTTGAAAAAGTACCACCTCGGGAGCAGGGCCGCTCGGAGGGGGAAATATTTACCTGGAACTTCATTTAGACCCTGGTTCCTACAGTCGAAACACACCGAGTACCACCCACAAAAATCCACACCGATAGTTTTTCCGAGTTGCGTCCGTTGCTGGAGCGGCTGAGACGGATGCGCTGTTATTACACAGTACAAGAGCTCTGAGAAGGGTCTGCTGGCAGTATATAGCACGAGAGCGGCCTCTAGAGGCCAAATAAAAACTATCACTGACGTGATTCACAGAGAGCGCTGACACATCAGATGCGTGTTTAAAACACGACAGCGAAATGGTATGAAAACACAACACTATAGTACTTGTTGCCAAATAAATATAAAGTAATTAATTTCTTCACTAGATGCTGCATTAACAGGTAAAGAACAGCAGTGTGTATGTTTGTCGTCGAGGCTGAGAGGACACTACCATTAGCAGTACCTCAAGCAGTTAAATCAATGTGATAACACGCAAGTCCGACCCAAATGTTGCATATATAAAATTAGTGATGTAAGAAAGCAAACGGTATCGTCATGCTGCTGACAGAAATATAAACAAGGCAGAAATGCATTTGGTTTTTTTGATAATGATAAACTAAAATATAAAAATATTTTTAGATATACTGTTTGGATCTATATGAAATGGTAGCACTACAATAAGATTCCATTTGTAACATTAACTACGGTACTAAACTACTTTAAATTTGTATCTTTAACCTTGGTTAATGCACCATGATGAACTAACATGAATGATCAAGATACAATTGTATTGCTCATATTAATACATGCTGTAAAAATGTATGCATAATGCATATAGTTCATGTAAGCTAATACATCCTTGTTGCATAGGGACTTGTACAGTGTTACCTATGAAATGTACATGCATGTTTCTAGGTTATAGGTAAAGAAATAAATTTGACCTGTAATATCTTAATCTTAAGAGTTTTCCTGCATCACATCTGGCTAGTGACAGAACAGAAGTTACTTCATTATATAATGAGGATGAGACGAATTAATGGACGAATAAGAAAATCACAAGGTCGTAAGCATCGCAAGCAAGATGTGTTTGATATTAAAAGGCAACAACTTAAGCCCTGAAACAGGCCGACGCCAAAGGCAATCTAACGGCACTGTGTTCAACGGTCGCATGCCGCACATATCACACAAATTAATTAATTTACTTATTACCAATTATTTTAGACATATAAGACATGAGGTTAGATAATTATGTGGTAAACGAGAACACACTCATGAAACCAATGAATGCATGAACTCGTGATTATACAAAATGTCTTTTAAACTTCATACCGGGTCATAAAGCAAAACTCTGGAGAATAATTTCAGTGCTCAATACTCACCAACGTCTTGTGACGATGAATATCTCTATTCTCTTGGGAATGTTTGTTTCGATCTTCAGCACCGGCTGGTTTGGCTCTGCAGTCTGCTCGTGCTCGCGCGCAATCTGCATTTGAAATCTCCACATGAACGGTTTTCACGAAGGCGCATTTTGCGCATGCGTATACAGTTTTTCGGACATAGGACTTGTTCATCCAACATGGATTTTTCACTTCGACTTCATAGATTGACTGAGCACAATTAAATATGTTCGGTGAATATACAATTTTAAATTTGAGTGAAGACCTTAAGCTATGATTAGTACAATGCATCTTTTTGCATGGGGATAATTATTTGGAAGTAATTTATTGGGCCAATATGTAATGATCAATTTTCACAAATTTTCCCCCCATTTTTTTTTTTACAGTGTATGATCGTTTTTTTTTTTTTTCCTGTTTTGATCAGGAAATTCTGTGTGTAAGTGTGTAATTTTTGCACCACTAGAATCACCAAAAGTTATTGCAATTACAGTTTTTCATTACAGTAGTTTTAACACTGACACACACTTATTATGAATTGCATTTTAGAATGCAAAATTGAGCTTGTGCAGCTTGAAGTGCCTGTCTTTAAATACTTTTGGGTCTAAACCATTGAATTCCAAATAAGTGGTCTTCCCCTCGTAGCTGCTGGAGTTCCTGTGAAATGCTTTGTCACACTCCATGTATGCATCAGCACATTTTATCTGTTATGTGATCAATCAATGAAAACTGCTCCATTTTTATTACATGGCAAAGGCCATGTATAGCATATCTGGCTTTCAGAAGACAATCCTAGTAAAGTACTGTGGTTTTGATCCTTTCTGTGCAGAATTATTTAATGTAAAAATCAAGTGATAATCTTGAGAGGATCTTGGACCCACCTAGCCTGAATACTTGCAATCAGAATGCTTACTGCTCCCTTCAAGTCATGAAGAACAAAAAGTGAGGGATGTAGCAATACCAATACTGGTTTCGATAGCGGGCCCGATAAAAAGTCGATACTAATTCGCACTCATTAAAATACTGATACGAACACTGAAATAGTATCAGTAATTGATATTAGTACCAGTAATTGGACAGTAAACTGATAACTATATCAAGAAGAGGTACAAAAAATTGTATTTGTAATGTGAGTAATCTGATAAAACAGCAAACCCTAGCAAAACAAGAGAAATTGTCATGAGATGACACTGGTGCTTACCCAATTCATTATTCTTGAAAATAAACCACTGTCAGTTGTTGATAACGTGGATTTTCGTGAAGTACGGGATTCCCAGTTGTCACTATGACAGATGTCATCTTACTACAAATACACTATGCAGTGAAAATGCGATTAAAAGCAGTTGGCTTTACCACTGACATTTGGACCGGTAGTGTAAGCTAGTGTTTCTCATCAGCTTAACTAGAGTTGCTCCGATTCCGATACTATTATCGGAAATATCACCGATACCACAACAAATTCTGGCATCGGTATCGGCGAGTACTTGAACCCGTGTACCGATCCGATACCAATTTCTTAAACAAGACCTAGTTATTATGACCTCTAGCTTTGCCTAACTGCTGCACGGTTCTTCTTCACTGCTCCGAATGTATTGCAAACACAGGAAGTTGTGCTGTGTTGCCACAAGCAACCACTGTTTAGAGCAGCAAAGAAGAAATGAAAACACGTTAGCAGTATGTCCACTGTTTAGCAGTAAAACAGTGACTAGGGATGTTTTGATGTGTTACAAGTACTGGTACTTCGGTACCAAGTCGGTACTGAAATTTTAAAAATGTGATGATTCCGAGTATATTGTGTACCCGCAGCTGCGTTCAGTCACTTCCGTGTTAATCTAAGCGCAGGGCTCCAGACTGTAGCCGAATATATTCTAGTGTCTGTGAATATTATACTGCAAAATACTATTTAAATATTACTCCTGCAACTTCTACGTCTCTGTGTGGATGGCGGGTGTGCTCGCTGTCTTTGTAGTCTCTGCCGTGTGTTACTATTAAGCGGCAACCTCCCCCAGTTTCTCTATGTCCATTTTTTTTACAGTCTATGGTCACTATATGAGGACATGAACCTATAAACCGTCACTTCATGAGAATTTACCGTTTCGTTTGAGAAAACTGTCATATCAAGAACACAGACACTCAAAGGTCTTCACGGCAACCCGGCAAAATAAAAGTTCAGTTTAACGTGAAGAAATTGACAAAATATATTAGGCTACTGTTGTACAGTAGATCTAGCTACGTCTCTATGTAATGATAATGTCTATGGCATCCTTCTGTCTCTAGAGACAATGGAGTCTGCACCTGAGTATTTATTTAATTGTGGGGCAGCAGCGCCGGCTGTGGCTGAATAAGCCGATGCGGGAGTTGCAGCTCCTGCCGCACTTGCTGCAAATGTAGTCCGTGGTGGGTACTATGGGGGGAGCAGTGGTAGGCTGGGTTCTCTGCTGTTTGCGGCTCTTCCTTTCCTCGCGCTGGATCTCTCTCTTCTCCTCAGCCTGCTTGACGCCGGTTTTGTAATATGCACGCCAGCTAGAGCGGTCGGAAGTTGCTGTTTCGAGATCTGCTGGGTTGATGTTACATGACTTCAGATCCCTCTTGCAGACATCCTTGTAGCGCAGGGCTGGTCGACCGGTTGGCCGTGTACCGATGGCGAGCTCGCCATAGAGGATGTCCTTCGGGATACGGCCATCATCCATCCTGCAAACGTGTAATAATAATAGGTCTCTACTAATAATAATAATTATGCCTAGATGGTTGTAAAGAGATTTTCTGATTAATATATAATTTTTTATATTCCTTCATTTATTTGTTGTACTGTTTTTTATACAGTTACATTGTAAAACTAAAATACCTTTTTCAGTTTGCAGTGTTAGATTTGTGGCTGCATTTGAAGCTCTTTTTCACTTAAGAAAAATAAATAATATTACTGTCAAATGCATGTCAGATAATACAAATACTGTAATAAATACAGTAGTTCACTGTATGTATTTGTTCATGTTTTATTAAGGGATAAGTCTGAAGCACACCATAAAATAATTCTAGCAATTCATACAGGGCTAGTAGTATATACAGCTGTACAGATACACACCCAGGTATCGGATCAGTACTTGGTATCGGCCGATACCCTGAACCCAGGTATCGGAATCGGTATCGGGAAGGGAAAAAGGCTATCGGAACATCTCTAAGCTTAACAGTGTAATGGATAGTTGGTGATTTATGGATTTTATTCTACAGCATTTATGGTACTTGCATAGTGCCAGTCCTCACTATACGCAAACTATGCAAGCATAATCTTGCTTATTTAAGTAGCATATCATTATATAATGTAAACATATTTTAAAATGCAAATATAAATGCGGATTCAACTTTAGCTAAGTCGTGTCATGTGTAAATGTATTTTTTTTCTAATACTTAATGATTCATATTTATTTAATAACTGTTTTGGACTTCAGGGCATCAGGCAGCTCGGCAGATAATGACATGCGTCTTGACATATGGCTATGGCTTCCAAACGAAGCTCGGGGAGCAGAAAAAAAAGAAAATGCACCTAGAACGAAGTAGGTATATATTTTTGTAACATTTTAAATTCTTATTTAGCCTTGACAAACCAATACATTCGTAAGAAATAAAAAAACCCTCCAGTCCAGATCACCGGGTTAAATATTAGCCAACTGTGTTTTGTTAAATTTCTGTTTGTCAGTATACATCAATAATCAAAACGTTCTTGTGCATGGTTTAATGTATAAGAATTGTCATTAATACTAATGTTTATGGAAATTCAACTCGCTGTATGTTGTTTGTTGACAGTGAAACAAGTTTATAGCTGAACATGCCGAGATGCTTCTGAAAATTGTGCCCCTTCACAAAGTTTTGCTTGGGCCCCCCAGATGTTTAAGACCGGCGCTGTCCATGCAAAGCAGTTTTGGGGCCGATTTGAGGCTGTGGGAGTCGAACGAAAAATAGTTGGCCACTTTAAACATTCCAACCTGGCATACTCTGTCACAGAATATTCATATACAGTGAGGAAAATAAGCATTTGAACACCCTGCTATTTTGCAAGTTCTCCCACTTAGAAATCATGGAGGGGTCTGAAATTGTCATCGTAGGTGCATGTCCACTGTGAGAGACATAATCTATTAAAAAAAATCCAGAAACACAATAAATTATTTTTTAACTATTTATTTGTATGATACAGCTGCAAATAAGTATTTGAACACCTGAGAAAATCAATGTTAATATTTGGTACAGTAGCCTTTGTTTGCAATTACAGAGGTCAAACGTTTCCTGTAGTTTTTCACCAGGTTTGCACACACTGCAGGAGGGACTCTCCTGCCCACTCCTCCACACAGATCTTCTCTAGATCAGTCAGGTTTCTGGCCTGTCGCTGAGAAACACGGAGTTTGAGCTCCCTTCAAAGATTCTCTATTGGGTTTAGGTCTGGAGATTGGCTAGGCCACTCCAGAACCTTGATATGCTTCTTACAGAGCCACTCCTTGGTTATCCTTGCTGTGTGCTTCGGTCATTGTCATGTTGGAAGACCCAGCCTCGACCCATCTTCAATGCTCTAACTGAGGGAAGGAGGTTGTTCCCCAAAATCTTGCAATACATGGCCCCGGTCATCCTCTCCTTAATACAGTGCAGTCCCCCTGTCCCATGTTCAGAAAAACACCCCCAAAGCATGATGCTACCACCCCCATGCTTCACAGTAGGGATGGCGTTCTTGGGATGGTACTCATCATTCTTCTTCCTCCAAACATGTTTAGCCAAAAAGTTCTATTTTGGTCTCATCTGACCACATGACTTTCTCCCATGACTCCTCTGGATCATCCAAATGGTCATTGGCAAACTTGAGACGGGCCTTGACATGTGCTGGTTTAAGCAGGGGATCCTTTCATGCCATGCATGATTTCAAACCATGACGGCCTAGTGTATTACCAACAGTAACCTTGGAAACAGTGGTCCCAGCTCTTTTCAGGTCATTGACCAGCTCCTCCCATGTAGTTCTGGGCTGATTTCTCACCTTTCTTAGGATCATTGAGACCCCACGAGGTGATATCTTGCATGGAGCCCCAGTCCGAGGGAGATTGACAGTCATGTTTAGCTTCTTCCATTGTCTAATGATTGCTCCAACAGTGGACCTTTTTTCACCAGGCTGCTTTGGCAATTTCCCCGTAGCCCTTTCCAGCCTTGTGGAGGTGTACAATTTTGTCTCTAGTGTCTTTGGACAGCTCTTTGGTCTTGGCCATGTTAGTAGTTGGATTCTTACTGATTGTATGGGGTGGACAGGTGTCTTTATGCAGCTAACAACCTCAAACAGGTGCATCTAATTTAGGATAATAAATGGAGTGGAGGTGGACATTTTAAAGGCAGACTAACAGGTCTTTGAGGGTCAGAATTCTAGCTGATAGACAGGTGTTCAAATACTTATTTGCAGCTGTATCATACAAATAAATAGTTAAAAAATCATATATTGTGATTTCTGGATTTTTTTTTTTAGATTATGTCTCTCACAGTGGACATGCACCTACGATGACAATTTCAGACCCCTCCATGATTTCCAAGTGGGAGAACTTGCAAAATAGCAGGGTGTTCAAATGCTTATTTTCCTCACTGTATAGCTTTGTCAACCAATTAAAAGACTCCAACAAGAAGTGCAGACTTGTTGGAACAGCACATTCTACATGCTGCAGCCTCTGACTGAGCAGAAATGGGCCATTGGAGTATACGTGTCTGAAAATGAGCTCCCTGCCACTCTAACTGCAAACCAGTGGAATCTTACGGAGATGATGCAAATTGTCATGGCTCCCTTTGAAGAAATTACTCGTCAAGTGAGTTCTTTAGATGCTTTAGTCTCAGATGTATTTCCTGCTGTCACTGTGCTACAGAGACTGTTATTGAAACAACTGGATAAGGACCATGGAATCAGAATGATGAAGAGCACTTTGCTTGCAGCGTTTCACCAACACAAAGAAAAACACGCTTTACTGCGTATATATATATATATATATATAAAATAAAGCTTTGTTCATAATATATTAATTAATTAAAAACGATTACATTTTGGGGTGATCTATTAAATTTAAATTCTATTATTTATTCATTATCTATTATAAATTATCTCATTTTTAATTTATTTTATTTTTTAAATTGCACAGAACAAATGCTAAATGCTAAACCAAGCTGCTTTGGCAATTTCCCCGTAGCCCTTTCTAATGCTAAACAAAGCATTAGATGCTAAACAAAGCAGCTTGCACAGAACAAATGCTAAATTTATTTTATATATATATATATATATATATAAAATAAAGCTTTGTTCATAATATATTAATTAATTAAAAACGATTACATTTTGGGGTGATCTATTAAATTTAAATTCTATTATTTATTCATTATCTATTATAAATTCTCATTTTTAATTTAATTTTTTTTTTTAATTGCACAGAACAAATGCTTATATCATCATTGTTTTATGTTCCAGGCAGGTCAAAGAAATGTTGATACTGGAGCTATAAAAAATGCCTGTTGGAGAGACCTGAGGGGCATGGGGAACCAGTTGTCAAAAGGTCTCACAGTGACCAGACAGGTACCAGTCTGGACAGTGTTTTTCTGAGAGCAGAGATCCAACAGCTGCTACCACACATCTAGAAGCATACCTTGGAGAGACCACTGTGCGTTGTTAGTAATCTGCGATTTCCAGCTCTGGCTCAAATGACACTAAAATATCTTTCAGCCCCATTTAGTATTGTGGAAAATGAAATAGTGACATTCTGAATGAAAGGAGAAACAAGCTTATAGCTGAACATGCAGAGACGCTTCTGTTCCTTAAAAAGAACCTACTACTTACTTTGAAAAATAATTCTAATTGACTGCCTTTATACTTCTCATCTAGCAAAATTATCTTCAGAAACATACTGTACAACTGCTCTGAGAAACTTCCTTAGCTTATATAGCTTAATTCCTATGAAACATTATTACCTACAATTAGGCATGTGCCGGTATCAAATTTTCATGTTGCGATTAATTGCTGAAGCTTTTATCACGGTATACAGTATTATCACGATATTGAAATAAGTTGCAAAAAAAGTGTTGTCATACTATAACAGGTTTATTAACTTTCTTATAACAAACAGAACCAAACATTTAAATACAATAAATCAATACACAAAAATGTATAAAGTAAACAAATATTTAAAACAGATTAAAGTTCAAAAGAATTATAAAGAACAATAGGTAACACTTTACAATAAGGTCTCACTAGTTAATGCATTAACATTTAACAAAGAGCGAATAGCTAAATTTTTACAGAAGTTATTCTTTGATGTCGTTATTTAAAAAAAAACAACTGTTAGTGTTAGCTCAGGACAGGTCCATTGAATAATACAGTTACAACTTTTGATTTTAATGTGTTATTAAATGCTGAAATGTACATTTAACTCAGATTAATAAATGCTTTAGAAGTATTTGTCATTGTCAGTTTGTTAATGAATGAACTAATGTTAAATAATAGAGCCTTATTGTAAGTGTGTGACTGAACAATAAAGAATCAGAACATATTCAAAAATATCTAGGGCATGTAGTCCACATTAATATATAAAATGTTTATGTCTTTAAGTATTAAGTATTTGGTTATGTGATGAGCACTGTAGCGAATACAGAAAACTGAATGCCTAAAACTAAATGAATGTAGCGCGAGTTTCGTTTACGAGGATTACCGGTGAAACGGCTGCATTTCTGCTGTTCCGTCAGCGCCCTCTGCTGTCAGAGAGTGAATGTGCGTCTCCCTCACTCGTTCCACCATGTGCTCATGCACGTTGGGTTTGTTTACATAAGTGCACGTTCCTCTTTGACGTGTTGTACATTTTAAACGGTTGATGGGTAGCGTGTTCTTAATGCATTCTAAAAATCGGAATTATTTATAATAAATAATTATTCATGGTATTTTGAAGTTCCCACGATAACAATATCGTGCATGTTCATTATTGTGATATATCGTATTACCGTATACTGGCACATGTCTACCTACAATTATAGTCTTGCTCCCCATGATTAAACTGTACAGTATTATTGTTGTTAGGCTGCATTAACTAGGTCAGCCGGAACCGGGAATGCTTCCCATAACACCTGATGCACTCGTTACATCATAAAAAGAATAGCATCTACGCTATTGTTAGTCTCTCTGTTTATCCCGAGGTTTACTGCAGTCAGCCGGATCCCAGCCGTATCCAGATCAGATGGTGGACCTGTGCCCAGACATGACCAACGCATCGCTGAAGTGTGTGCAGAGGCCGTGTAAATTAGACTCCCCCCTGAAATTGCCTCATCGACACAGCATCCTCAATAAACCCGTCCCTGGCGTGATGACTCCGATCTTTTCGAATATTCCTAATAATTGCCTCATCGACACAACATCCTCAATAAACCAGTCTCCGGCGTGATGACTCCGATCTTTCGAATATCCCTATCTAATAATTGCCTCAATGACACGCCATGATAGCCAGAGGAGAACTGGCACCCCGACTGAGCCTGGTTTCTCCCAAGGTTTATTTTTCTCCATTATGCCATCTGATGGAGTTTTGGTTCCTTGCCACTGTCGCCTTTGGCTTGGCTTGCTCAGTTGGGGACACTACATTTTCAACTAAATATTCAAATAAATGTTCAACTAAATTACTGATCTGCCCGCATTGTCACTATATGATAATTGAAATGAGCTGGATAACATCCCCGTTTTCTCCAGAGTGGCTGTACAGCCGAATCAAATTATGTTGTATTATTTATAACCCTAACCCTAACACTGTGAAGCTGCTTAGAAACAATCAGCATTGTAAAAATCGTTATTTAAATAAAGGTGACTTGACTTGACTTATATTACACTCTTGGTTGTTATTTCATTGTTACACTGTGTTGTGTGTGTTATAAACATTTGTTCGGTGAAATTTGTTTCAAGCTTTTTGAGAACTTTGTGACAGGCAGATTAAATATGATTAGATATTTTTTATTATTATACCCTTGGTTTTGATATTGTGAAATTTGTTTGTGCTTTAACAACTTAGTGACAAGCAGATAAAATGTATTTGTTGAGTCTTTTGAGTTACAGTTGCTCATAATCTGTCCTTAAATCATTAATCTCACTGTATTGTACTTGATAAACTGCCAAATTACAAAAAAAGTAAAGGTACTATCGTTATTGGCAAGTACCAGAAAGAAAATATTGGTGCTCATACTTTCATCTTTAAAAAAAGATATTGGTGCATCCCTAACAAAAAGGCTCTTTGTTGATGATGTTGCCCTCAGTTATCTGCTTTTATCATGTCTTTTCTGTTTTTGTTTGTTTTCGTTGATCAGTAGGATGTAGGAACACAGGGAATCTCTTGCACACAGTCTGTTTTTATTTTTCTGTTTTGCTCCAAACAGCACTAGTCTGAAAAACAGCCTAGATCCCGTTTGTTCCCTATTATTTACTTTCATTTCAAGCCTGTGTGCTTTTATTTTTCTGTGGAACAATGGAAATTTGGGGGAAAAATCTTCACGTGGCTCTTTTGCAGCTTTGCAGCTCAGATGTGGATACTATGTACTGCCATTCTAATGAAAATAGCTTTATATTTTAAGAGTTGGACAAAAAAGTGAGGAAGAGATTGTTACAGTATGTGTTATAGCTCCTGAAGCAGACGTAGAACTGAATGAATCACATCTCCTTCAGAAACTCCACTGCTGCAGGTCAGTCTACTACAAATGGATCCAAATGGTCCAATGAATTAAGGCTATAATGCCTCAAAAAGGATTTTAAACCCTGAAGTAAAACAGAATTTTTAGCCCTGCTAGCTAATTCCTTTGTGAGTGAGTATGTTTATGTAAATCAGCAGAGAGCTGTTTGGAACTCATGCCAAACCACTACTGGTGTGGCAGCAGAAGAGAGGGTGGGCAGGTTTGTGCTCTGCAGTTTGTCCAAATTAGCAAGAGTCAGCAATTTATAATGGTAAAAGGGCAGTCAAATATCAAGTTTTAAAAACAGATGCCGAAAGATCCAAACCTATGTATGTACATGATTAATTGAGTGCATATTCAACATAGAACAACTTTTCTCTCTGCTTACTTCCGGCAAAGGTCCAGTTGATTTCTTTTCTGTTGTTCACAAACAAACATTGTCTTTGTATTCTGTAGAGTGTGGTAAATTGTGCTATTCTGGGCCATGCTCCTGTTCCTGAAACAGTGTTGCAACATGTCCACTCCAAGGCATTCCAAATCCTTCCTAGATCAGAATATCAAATTTCCATTGAAGAAGTACTGTACATACCTGAGCACTTTGGATATCAGAGAATCTTTCTAAGTTAAAATGTTCTGAAAGATGCATGTATCTGGAGTTGGTGCTAGGGCTGAATAATTTAATTAAATAAAAGCAAAATTGCGATATGGTTTTGGCCAAAGGCTGTGATTTAATTAAATATGCACTGTGTGTTTTAGAGGGAAGAACAGCACTGTGTTCATTTACATGCACACAGGTTATGATCCAGACTTTTCAGTGTCTCAGAGTAGCTCGGTTTACAGTAAATGCTGCCCCACACAAACTCCATCTCTGTAGTAGCTTGTTATGTGCATTTGGGAACACAACTAGCCTGGATGCATTTGAGGTCGGGAAGTTTGGTCTGGACTTGATCCGTTGTGGAGCAACTATGCTCGAACCATAGCTGTTCGGACCAATCAAATTGTCAGGGTGGGCTTTATACGATGATGGACAGATGATCAACAGAAGATCATCAGTAACGTAATCATGCATGCTTGGGTTTAATTCGTTCTAATCCTAAACGGAGAACTTGTTCGTATATGCATTCACCTTTACTATTTCTCTCAAAAATGATGATCGTGTTGGTAAGTACTCTGTGTATCCTTAAATTATTTTTTAAAACACCGGCAAAGATCGTTTACACACATCTTCTTCTTCTACTTCTTCCAGCGTGCGTGCAGTTAAGTTCTTTTGACAACTATGCGTCGCTCATACTCAATTCAACCAGCTCTGATTGGTTGTAGGTCTATCCAATTGAGTGCAGAGGCATTTTCTTCCCTGGTTTGGTTTAAACACACCCCATAATCACCCAATGGAGCAGTATCAGACTCATATTCTGACTAGAATTGAGTATGACGACGTCAGGCTAGAACACAACATGCACCACCTATTTCACTAGATTTGTAATGAGAAACATTTATAAACCTGTTGCCAACAAAGGAGTAGCTTAAGGGCTCCCTGCAGTTTTCTGCCCAAATAAAAGCTTGACAGTTTAACATTTAAAAATGAAAAAATTATGACATAATTATTAGTAATGTAATTTTAAAATACATTTGAATATTGTAATTTAAAAACATTGTAATACAATTAAAGTGTGTGTTTGTGTGGATTGATGAGAATGGTGCATCGCTCAGCATATATATATGACAGTATATCTGAAATGCTGAAGAGATTAGATTTACTGATCATGTCCTCATAGCTCAACTCAGAAGAATCTGATCCAATTTAAACCATGTTTATACTTAGCATGAACATCTTTTTTTGTGATCACATCCCAAGTTGTCAGGGCTAAACACAGGGCTAAATCAGAGCGATTTATCTGGATACTTTTTTTTTTTTTTACGATGAAAAGCCAGAATGAAAACAAGCCGAAATGAAATAGGAGTAACGAGGCTATTTTTAAAATGTAAGGAGTAGAAAGTACAGATAATTGCGTGAAAATGTAAGGAGTAGAAGTAAAATAAATCGGCTGAAAAAAATGTACTCCAGTAAAGTATAGAGACCCAAAATTTAGATTAGATTAGATTAGATTAGATAGGTACAAGGCAACGAAATGCAGTTTAGGTCTAACCAGAAGTGCAATAGCAGCAAGTGCAGGATATACAACGGTTGCATAAGTGCATGATATACAATGGATGAATAAGTGCAGGACATGGATATGTACTGAAAAAAAAAAAAAAAAAAAAAAAAACAATATAAATAAAATATATATGCGACACGAAATATATATAAAATGCGACACAGTTGGTCAGGATGCTTTCTATTGCGCAGCGAGAGAAGTTCACCAGAATAGCCGAGGAGAGCTGATTCTTCCTCAGTGTCCTCAGGAAGAAAAGGTGAGCCTTCTTGACCAGGCTGGAGGTGTTGGTTGTCCAGGACATGTCCGCCGAGATGTGGATCCCCAGGAACTTGAAACTGGAGACACGCTCAACAGCCATTCCATTGATGTGGATGGTGTCGTGTGTGCCTCTTGACACCTTTCCTGAAGTCCACGATATGCTCCTTCGTTTTGGTGGTGTTGAGGAGCAGGTTATTATCAGTGCACCATGTGGCCAGGTGCTGGATCTCCTCCCTATAGGCAGTCTCATCATTGTTGCTGATGAGCCCAATCACCGTAGTGTCGTCCGCAAACTTGGCGATGGAATTAGATCCATACACAGGTTTGCAGTCGGAGGTGAAGAGGGAGTAGAGAAACGGACTTAGCACACAGCCCTGTGGTACACCAGTGTTAAGTGTGATGGACGTGGAGCAGGTGAATCCTGATCGAACATTCTGGGGTCTGTCAGTAGGAAGTCCAAAATCCAGTAACACATTGAGGTGTTGATGCCCAGGTCTCCAAGTTTGGCTTTTAACTTGGTTGGGATGACAGTGTTGAATGCTGAGCTGAAGTCAACAAACAGCATGCGTGCATAAAATTTCTACTTAAGTAAGGTAACAAAGTAGTTACTTGACACCTCTGAAGATGGCAGCATGTAAGTGTTCTTTTCAGTCATACTGAATACTTTTTGTTTAATGAGTGCATTTTTAAGTGAATATACATAAAAAATTCACACATTTTGTTCACTCCGCGAGGATTAGTGCTGTCCTCTTGCACAGGCTTTTAAATCTGTGTGACCAACTTGAACCTGTTGCAAAATCTGCTTGTGGATATTTTTCGTCATCCCACAAAATTCACTATAGTGTGTATTATCATCGAATTGACTAAATCTGGCCCCTCAAAAATTTGCAGAACAACAGTAAATGTGACTGCACCTTAATAGTGTCTGTAAATCTGAAGCTCTTCAACATGCGACAGCTTCAGTTTTGCAGTGTGTGCTTGGCTTTGGACTATAACTTTTGTATTAGCTAACAACTGTAGGAAATGAAATTAATACACTTAAACAATTTTAACAAGTCAGTACAAGGATCTGAATTATTTGTGCTGTGTTGTGAGAAAAAGACAATATATGATTGCATCAGCTCTAGAAATGTCAGAAGTACCAATACTATGGTAAACAAATAACAATTACAGTTTTATGCTGCTTAATACAATTCTCGTGCATATTTCAATATGAATGAAATTTCCCTATTGTTGGTATTGAGTACTGAAATTTATAGTATTGTAACCACAAATTGACTGTTATACATGTTATACATCTGTTGGTATTCAATTTTCCAGAGCTACATACTTCCAGTCTTCCGTCACCTCTTACCCTCAGAAGCTCACATTATTCTGCTCCATTACAGCTTTGTAAATACAGCTGCTGAGTCATATATTATTTTGTATAATTTTATTGCGCTGATTGCAACTTGATTGGCCTTTGTTTACATTCATTACACCTCTAGATGTGTGAACAGGTGTGCACCTGCTTTCTTCATTAAACCACAAGTGGGACTGAGTCATGACATTTTTTACAAGCTGTTTTAATATTGACTTCTTTCCGCGGTTGAAACACTGATTGAGCCATTACATCACATATGATACGTTTCAGTGTTAATGTATCCTCAACATACCTTAAGATATTAATCCATGTTTATTCTTTAGGAAGAGATGATCGCGTTCTCACACACGCGCCACGGCCGCTTGAGCTGACGTGTCTACAGTGATCAGTCTTCACATTAAAGAGAGTCAAAACGGAATTTATCGTTTGAATTTCGTGATAAAATGGACTGAATACTTAATATGTTCGTGTGAGAACTAGGACTGAAGTGTGTTCCGCGCATAAAACAAGCCGACTGTTAACTGTTAAAGATTGCATTCGTAACCGTTCGGTACACGCGCACCGTACCGAATGCCCTGTACCGAAATGGTTCGGTACGAATACGTGTACCGTTACACCCCATATATATATGTGTATATATATATATATATATGTATATGTATATGTATATGTGTGTGTGTGTGTGTGTGTGTGTGTGTGTGTATACATACATACATACATACATACATACATACATACATACATACATGCAAGTTCTCCCCCTTAGAAATCATGGAGGGGTCTGACATTTTCATCGTAGGTGCATGTCCACTGTGAGAGAAATAATCTAAAAAAAAAATCCAGAAATCACAATGTATGATTTTTAACTATTTATTTGTATGATACAGCTGCAAATAAGTATTTGAACACCTGAGAAAATCAATGTTAATATTTGGTACAGTAGCCTTTGTTTGCAATTACAGAGGTCAAACATTTCCTGTAGTTTTTCACCAGGTTTGCACACACTGCAGGAGGGACTCTCCTGCCCACTCCTCCACACAGATCTTCTCTAGATCAGTCAGGTTTCTGGCCTGTCGCTGAGAAACACGGAGTTTGAGCTCCCTCCAAAGATTCTCTATTGGGTTTAGGTCTGGAGACTGGCTAGGCCACGCCAGAACCTTGATATGCTTCTTACAGAGCAACTCCTTGGTTATCCTGGCTGTGTGCTTCGGGTCATTGTCATGTTGGAAGACCCAGCCTTGACCCATCTTCAATGCTCTAACTGAGGGAAGGAGGTTGTTCCCCAAAATCTGGCAATACATGGCCCCGGTCATCCTCTCCTTAATACAGTGCAGTCGCCCTGTCCCATGTGCAGAAAAACAGCCCCTAAGCATGATGCTACCACCCCCATGCTTCACAGTAGGGATGGTGTTCTTGGGATGGTACTCATCATTCTTCTTCCTCCAAACACGTTTAGTGGAATTATGACCAAAAAGTTATATTTTGGTCTCATCTGACCACATGACTTTCTCCCATGACTCCTCTGGATCATCCAAATGGTCATTGGCAAACTTAATGACGGGCCTTGACATGTGCTGGTTTAAGCAGGGGAACCTTCCGTGCCATGCATGATTTCAAACCATGACGTCTTAGTGTATTACCAACAGTAACCTTGGAAACGGTGGTCCCAGCTCTTTTCAGGTCATTGACCAGCTCCTCCCGTGTAGTTCTGGGCTGATTTCTCACCTTTCTTAGGATCATTGAGACCCCATGAGGTGAGATCTTGCATGGAGCCCCAGTCCGAGGGAGATTGACAGTCATGTTTAGCTTCTTCCATTTTCTAATGATTGCTCCAACAGTGGACCTTTATTCACCAAGCGGGAGAACTTGCAAAATAGCAGGGTGTAATTTTATTTATTTATTTATTTTATTTATTTTATTTATTTTATTTATTTTATTTATTTTATTTATTTTATTTATTTTATTTATTTTATTTATTTATTTTTTTTTTTATTTTTTTTATGTCACTGACATGTTTTGTGGCAACTAATAAAAGGCTGTAATGCTGTACAAAATTGTTGGGCACACTTCCATGGCTTAAACTTCTAGATGGTTATTTTGCAGATTTTTTTCAGGGCTATGTCTAGATTATTTTGAGCTTTAGGCTTTTGGAAACAGCCTGTTGCTTATGGAGTTTGTTGACGCTTAAGATTTCAGGGTGATTATCCACAGCTAATTAAACTCTGAGAGTTGGCATGGAGTGAATAGAGCTGTTATATATGCTCTGCAGCAGAAATCTGTTCATATATTAAAAAAGATTTGAAAGTCTACTTGCCTCAGTTATTTTGTATGCCTTTTAACTGTATAACCTTGACTAAAGCAGCTTATACAAATCGGCAGCCTTAATAAAGGAGCCGAACATTCACATACATCGCATCCAGACATTGCAGATTGCAGAGAAGAACGCTGTCATGTATTTAGGCTTACTTGGATCTTCTTTTTGGCATTTAGTAGGACCTACCCTGCCCGACACGTTGCATATCCTTCTGCACTGTAAACATTTTTAAGGTTGTACAACTAAAAAAATCTTCGTATTAATTTCCCCTTTTGTAAATAACAGTTATATGAACTGAAAATAAGTTGTCTGTGACACAAAACATGTTTAGTTGAGTCAACTTGACATTATTTGTTTTCTGGAGAGATGCAGCTATTCTGTAACAAATATTTTGTAGTTGAGCCAATTCAAAAAATGTTGTCCATTGGAAACAGAAGTTCTTAAGAATTAACAGGTTTAGATGTTTAATTTTTTTATATTTTATTATTGAAAATCATTTGGTCATCATTTTGGTGATGAGTGTTTCCTTTGGTTTGACAGTTTGACTCTTTGTGGGAGTTTGTGGTCTTTGTAACAGTGTTTAGCAAAACACATCATTTGTTGCTAAGAAAGTAACCAAGATGATCAAGTTTTCAGGAATAAAGTAGTAAACTACTCCCCTTTATAATGCCGTTATAGATCACCTGATCATTTTTGGCAACAAATTATGTGTTTTGCTAAACACTGTTATAAAGACCACAAACTCATAAAATGTCAAGAACTGCCCAACTCAATGAAACGCTCATCATCAAAATGGTGACCAAACATTTTTAATAAAAAATCATAGTTCCCTTACGAGAGTACTCTCGTATTGCGTTTTGCTAAAACGCAAGGGGGAATTCCTTTTCCTCGAGATATTGAAGCAAATTTTTATCCAAAAATACCTTTTAAACGCAGTGCAGCTGCACAACTCTCAGCAGGAAGCAGCTGCGTGCTGATTGGCTGTGCCGCTGCAACTGCAGCAACCTATAGCGAGACCGTGGGGCAGGACGGACCAATCAGGTCCTTCCAAATTCCCGCCACAAGGGGCAACAGAATTTGCATAGCCAAGGGTATATAAGACCCACTCTCGCAAGGTTAGTCAGATTAATTCTTCTTCAGCGACTTCGTTGAGCTCCGGATCGAAGCCTGCCGTCGACACGCACCCAGCGGAACACGCGGCCTGAGGACGTCGGATTCTCCGCCTTCAGCCTGCCTTCCAGCTGCGCCATCCGGCACATATCCTTTATTACCTTTTCTGTGTTTTCATTCAAAAAGAGCCGAGACGTTGTTTCAAATGTCTCGTTCCTGCGCCTCGTGCAGAGGCTTCATCGCGGACGAGGATCGGCACATCATCTGCGTGTCATGTCTCGGACGAGACCACACGCAGATTGCACTCAACCAGGGCGGCTGCCCTGAGTTCGACGAACTGGCGCTGCAGACCCTTCGGGCTCGGCTCGCCAGCTTCGACTCGGATCCCGTCCCGTGCTCCCAGCCTCTAGAGCCACGGAAGAAGAAACGTCGCGACCAGAGGCCACCGGAGCACTCTGACGAGCACACGCCGGGCATGTCCCCGCGTGCCTCGCCATCGCCCGTCTTGTTCGTCGACGAGCAGCACAGCTCCCCTCGCATGGCGGCTGCTGCTGTTTCGTTCGGCGGACCGGATGACGCCGCGGGCATACAGAGTTTCACTCCTTCCTCTCTCATCTCCACCGCTCTAAAATGGCCGTGGACAGAGAATGTTATATCCCCGCTGTGGACATACAGAGCTCTCCCTTTATCTCATTCCGTCGCGCTGAAACGCGCCGCGGACCGACAATGTTATTCCCGCCGTGCTATGGCGCCGCGGGCATACGGGGCTTTTCACTCGCTTCTTCTCTTACTCAGCCGCCCTGAAATGGCCGCTGACAGAGAATGTGATACTGCCGCCACGCGGACAGAAGATGTGCACTTCTGCACACGAGTGAACTCAACATAAGCTAAGCGAACTCAGGCTGCTGGATATACCGAGAACGCGCTTACATCACAGCCGTTCTCGCTGCAGTGCACGCTTCTGCCAAAGGTAAACAGTCTTATATGGCAGCGCGCGCTCTCTGCACAGCGCGCGTTCGCTGACTAGAGCGCGTCATAACATGCGCTCTCCGTCTAGAGCATAACGATGTCATAAAATGGCCACCTAGCTTGCGCCTTTTTTTCCCTCAATATCACTTCTCCCAGTCCCCCTATTCAGGCGGCTGGAGTGGTTCAACACTGTAGGTAATGTGTCCACTACATAGTGTGCACTCCTGCATAAGCACTGTTAATTCAGTGCCACAAAATCACTCAATAAACCTGATATTCTCCCAGTTCCCTTAGTTCAGGTGACTGGAGATGTAACATTGCAATAACTAGCCTGTGGCCAAACATGCTCAGTTGCACATTGACGCTGTTATGCGTTTACCTCTGTGAATTCGCTCGCTGGCGTGCGCCGCGAGTACTCTATGTAGTGGCTCCCATTATACAGTGCGCGCCACCACACATTATTTACAATGAATCAGAGCTTTTCTAGTGGCTAGGTAGACTCGCGCCTGCAGAGCACGCGCTACCCATTAGCCCTGCCGCTAACGTGCACGTGGACTAATCCGCAAGAATGCGTCCACTTTACAGTAACACTATCCAAACACAGTGTTACGAGTTCATCTGTAGGCAGTGTGCCAACATCAAAGTTGTACCCCTACACTCAAGCACTTCCTATGTTCCCCAGCTCCCTGCACTCAGGCGGCTGGAAACATTATTCCTACAATCAACGAGCCCGCAAACAAACGCGCTCGCCTGTACACATGCACCATTTCCCCGGCGACACAAATAAAGAGTTCGCCGCTATTCTGCGTTCTCCGGCCCCCTGCACTCAGGCGGCTGGGAACACTATTTCCCTATTTACTATTTATGAGCCCGTGAGCAACGTGCTCTTCTGTACACAAACACAATCCCCTTGGTAAGCGCCATTTCCACGGCGACCCAATAAGGCGTGCGTCACCATTCAGTGCACGCCGCCTCTCACAGTGCCACTAGCACAATGCATCCGGGCTAACAGGTCCCTGAAATTCAGTGACCCGCCCCACAAATTAATTCAACCCTTGGCTTCGATAACAAGGTTACTCGCTACAGTTTGCTCACAGACCACCGTTCTTTCGCACTGTGGTAGAGACAGCGGTGAGAAGCGACATGAGTCACGTGCTTCGAACTGAAATATCAAACTGTTAAATAAAGGGAGCGGTGGAAACCGTGCACCCCTCACAGAGCGAGTCAGGCTTTACAGTCGCTACTTCCTTGTGCCAAAAGAAGGGGGGTGGCCTCAGGCCATTCTAGATTTCAGACATCTGAACAAAGCCCTTATGAAGCGCCCGTTCAGAATGTTGAGAATGAAACAAATCCTTGCGCACATTCGCCCGGGTGATTGGGTTTCCACTGTGGATCTAAAGGATGCCTTTTTCCACATACAAATAGCCCCTCATTACAGGCCATTCTTGAGATTCGCCTTCGAGGGGAAAGTTACCAATACAAGGTGCTACCTTTTTGGTCTATCTCTGGCTCCCCGCACGAAGTGCATGGAAGCGGCGCTAACCCCGCTGAGGCTTCGGGGAATGAGAATTCTCAATTATCTCGACGACTGGCTCAGAATAGCTCAGTCAGAGATACAGTTATTAAACCACAGATCTTGGCTTCTCAACCATTTAGAATGCTTGGGACTCAGAATCAACGTGGCAAAGAGTTTATTGTCTCCCACACAGAAAGTTTTGTTTCTGGGAACAGTATTGGACTCACTGCAGTTGAGCGCGCCGCTGACGTCACAGCGCGCGCTCTCTGCTCAGAACCGAGCGGTTTCCCTCAGGTCCGGTACACACATTCCTCTCAAACACTTTCAGAGGATGTTGGGTGTCATGGCCTCGGCGGCGCCAGTTCTCAGACTGGGTCTGTTGCACATGCGCCCCCTACAGCGCTGGCTGAATCGCCGCGTTCCAGCTCACGCATGGCTTTCGGGCCGATTGCAAATCAAGGTAGACCACAGCTGTGTGCTGGCTCTGGCTCCTTGGAAAAATCCCGTCTGGTACAAGACGGGCGTGAGTTTGGGCACTGTTACGAAGTGGAAAGTTATCTCGACAGATGCATCCAACCTAGGTTGGGGAGCCCTTCACGAGGGCAGGCCGATCTCCGGTCTCTGGTCAGACTCGGAGAAGTGCCTTCATATAAACTGTCTAGAGATGAGAGCGGTCACGATATCGCTAAAAGCTTTCCTTCCGTACATAAGACACCACCATGTCCTGATCCGAACGGACAGCAGATCGGTGGTAGCCTATATAAATCGCCAAGGCGGTCTGAGATCTATCGACCTGCACTCAATGGCGGAAGAAGCCCTAATATGGGCAGAGCACAATCTGAGCTCGCTGAGAGCGACTCACGTGCCAGGCATTCTGAATTTGGGCCCGGACATGCTGTCCAGGGGCAAAGTGTCCCCTGCAGAGTGTTCTCTTCACCCAAATATAATTCAGATAATTTGGGGCAAGTTTGGAGAGGCAAAAGTGGATCTTTTCGCCTCACAAGACAATGCTCAATGCCGAATATATTTCTCCAAGCACAAGGATGCGTTGGCCCACGAATGGCCCAACCTTCCTCTTTATGCGTTTCCCCCAATTTCAATGTTACCTCAAGTCATAGAGAGGATCAGGGAGAGCAAATGCGCTGTGCTTTTAATAGCCCCGCTTTGGAGAAATCAACTTTGGTTCTCACTGCTGAGTCAGATGTCAGATGCAGCTCCGTGGCCGATCCCGCTGAGGAGAGACCTCCTCATGCAGGCGGAACGGCAGATCTGGCATCCCCGTCCCGATCTATGGGCGCTTCATGTTTGGCCCATCAACGGGTACATGAGAACCTCTCTGAAAGCGTAATGAATACTATTACTGAAGCTAGAGCCCCCACGACTAGGCGGCTCTATTCAGGCAAATGGTCAGTCTTTTCAGACTGGTGTAAAGCGCAAAGTCTGACCCCACATGATTGTGCAGTGCCAGAGGTGCTTACATTTTTACAAGAGCTTCTGGACGCGGGTCGCTCCCCCTCCACGCTCAAAGTTTATGTGGCTGCTATAGCAGCGTATCACATTCGAGTGAACGGACTGTCACTAGGAAAGAACGATCTCATTGTTCGCTTCCTTAAGGGGGCTAGAAGGCTTCACCCACCTCGCCCCCCTTCTGTCCCTATATGGGACCTGTCCACGGTCCTGGATGCCATGAAGAGCTCTGCATTTGAGCCTCTGCATTCTGTGAGCTTAAAGCTCCTGTCACTAAAGACCGCTTTTCTGCTAGCGATCGCATCAGTTAAGCGAGTGGGTGATTTGCACGCGCTCTCTGTGAGCGCCTCGTGTCTGGAATTTGGGCCAAACGACTCCAAAGTCGTCCTCAAACCAAGACATGGATACGTACCTAAAGTGCTTTCAACTCCGTTCAGAGCACAGGTCATTTCACTTTCGGCACTTTCATCGCAGTCAGATGAAATAGATGCTAATTTGCTCTGTCCTGTCAGAGCGCTGAGAATATACATAGAGCGTTCCGCTGCTTACAGGCAAACTGAACAGCTCTTTGTGTGCTTTGGCGGCCGCACCCGAGGGTGCGCGGCCACAAAGCAGACCTTGTCACGTTGGATAGTGGATGCTATCTCACTGGCCTATGAGTCTAAAGATCTCAGCTGCCCCTTAGGCATTAAAGCCCATTCTACTAGAGGCATGGCCTCTTCGTGGGCTTGGTCTACTGGCATTTCTCTGAACGATATCTGTGCGGCGGCAGGCTGGGCCTCCCCGTCCACTTTTATCAGATTCTATAATTTAGATGTTCCGGCTTTACAAGCCGGGCTTTTTGCTGTGTAAACAGATTTAACCCCTTAAGGCTCGATAAGTCCGGCCTGGGTTGGATATTGTATAAGTCATAAGCATATTCCTTATATGGCTCGAATTATTCTGGCCACTCATTATTCCTGACCCGACTATGTCTGGTCTATTCTTATTATTGCACGTATATCGTGTTCATTCTCATTAGGGCCCGAGGTCTGGCTCACTCTGAATTATTGATATCATATTACGGGCCCACCTAGGTTGGCCTGGGTTTGGTGTCGTCGGCCTTAGAGCCATTAAGCAAGCACGGCGTTTTGCATTGGTCCCCCTTGCGTTTTAGCAAAACGCAATACGAGAGTACTCTCGTAAGGGAACGTTTCGGTTACTAATGTAACCTCGGTTCCCTAAGAAGAGGGAACGAGTATTGCGTTTTGCTTGCCGTGCTTGCTCACTTGCTCAGGAGTCGCTTCAGTCGATTAACCTGACTAACCTTGTGAGAGTGGGTCTTATATACCCTTGGCTATGCAAATTCTGTTGCCCTTTGTGGCGGGAATTTGGAAGGACCTGATTGGTCCGTCCTGCCCCACGGTCTCGCTATAGGTTGCTGCAGTTGCAGCGGCACAGCCAATCAGCACGCAGCTGCTTCCTGCTGAGAGTTGTGCAGCTGCACTGCGTTTAAAAGGTATTTTTGGATAAAAATTTGCTTCAATATCTCGAGGAAAAGGAATTCCCCCTTGCGTTTTAGCAAAACGCAATACTCGTTCCCTCTTCTTAGGGAACCGAGGTTACATTAGTAACCGAAACGTTGCACCTCCCCAGAAAACGAATAATGTCAGGTTGACTCAAGTAAACGTTTTTTTTTTGTGTCACAGACAACTTATTTTCAGTTCGTATTACTGTTATTTACAAATGTTGAGTCAACAAGAAAAGCTAGGGGAAATTAGTACTAAGATTTTTTGTTGTTGTTGTACAATATTTTTATAGTGTGGATTTTTGCTGAACCAACACAACAAAATCCGTCTTATCAACTTTTTCCAAGTTGTGTTTTTTACAATGACCTGATTTGTGAATTGTATTTGGCTATCTTTGGTATGAAAGTTTCTGTGAAGAACTTAAAGTATAAATGTAATAAATCTCTTGGAGAGTATTACATATTAACCCACAGTAAAACCTTTGCCACAAAGTTGCATATCTAATTTAATTTAGTTTAAAACACAAAGAACCCAAAGATGAAAATATAGACAAAGTAGACAACCTCACTAATGAAGTAGTTGATAGTTGGACTACTTGTTATATATTCTGCCCAAACTAAACTTTTTTTTTATACGAGTAGGGTATGTTAGTGTTGTCAAAAATATAGATTTTTCTAGGGCTGCCCTTGACTAAAGATTTTTCTAGTCAACTAGTAGTCATTAATTTAAGTGATAAGTTGACTATATGATGATTATAATAATGAGCCTTTAATTGCCTATAATACATAGCCAAATCAGAGTTTAAACACATTCATAATACTTGCCACAGCGCACCGGCAAAAGGAATGATTATGAGTGTCATGAATAAACAGAATGAGTCTGTTTAAACATTTTAATAATGTATTGATTATGTTTTCAGTTTTTTTTCGGCTGCAGAGATTTAAAGGCAGCTATGCTGACTTGTCATCTCCGCAGTAGGGGATGGATGTTTCATATGGATTAGGGATTACTTTATCTGGGATTTGTTTTCCAGTTTAACTGGTTCTATTAAAAATAGACATTTCAAGATTTATGTAGATATATTTCTCATGTTTGTGAGGCAAGTATACAGCTTTGGTTCATTTTTGTGACGCTCAAAGTTCACTGAGACTGAGACAGCAGAAAGCGCATCTTGTTTTTTATTTTTTATTTTTTTATTTTACAAAAGCACATTTTGTAGTTATTTTACAGACATTTTAGTTTACAGAAATAAGAGGAGACCCTTTACAGTTTGCACTACTCTTTTCTGTATGACCAAAACTGATGGAGTATTTTAAGTTAAAGTCAAGTGATCGCGTCGGCACCTGTATGTCATGCAGTAAGCATGCTCGCCACACAAAAACAGATGTGCGCCTAATGGCGCACTTTTATCTAGGTTAACATTAGTGCGAGCAGACTTGTAAAATTGCTACTACTTACATGTTTCAAATGATAAGTCATATTTGAGGTCAATAAATGACAGGCGAATGTTTGGATTTCCTGCCGTTTAGGGCTGTAATCTCACAGTCGATTAGTCGATTTATTAGTCGATACGTTCTGGCTCGACCAAAATTCTGATTGGTCGCTTTTTTGCTGCGTTCATTTAATTAGTTTTGCCATTTCATCAGTTTTGCCACGCCACGCTCATTTCATCAGGTGGAGAGCACTTATTGCTAATGGGGGTGTTTTTAGAGCACCCCTGTTTCACAGGTAACAGTCTGTCTTCAGAACACCCCTCTTGTTTTCACTTCTTTTGGATTAGCCCAACCCACTGGTGAAGAGAAGTCTCTCACTGGTCCTTTGTTTTTCATTCCCTGCTGGCTCAAACGCACGCCCATAGCGGTAAACTTGAGGAACGCCCATCAACATACACATGAGGGGAAACGTCACACAACACCACGCTTCAGTCAAGCCGCAAAAGTGGATCTGTACAGTCAGTTTTGCTGCGTTCATTTAATCAGTTTTGCCGCTCATCAGTTTTGCTGCGTTCATTTCATCAGGTGGAAAACACTAATTGCTAATGGGGGTGTTTTCAGAGCACCCCTGTTTCACAGGTAACAGTCTTTCTTCAGAACACCCACCTTGTTTCCATTTCTTTTGGATTAGCCCAACCCACTGGAGAATAGAGACAGATTGAAGAAGGCTAGTTTGCTGTATATTATTTATTTAATTGTGAGGGCGTTTTTTCTGCTCTTGATCTGGCTTGTTTAATAAATATTCCTTTTTTATTAAAGTGGACGTGCCTTTTGTGTTTAAGAGTAAAAGCTTTAAGTTAATAGTCTATTCGTGTCTCAGCCGCGAAGCTGAGCTGATCCTATGTTCGAGCTGCACAGAGCGGCTGAAATGATAGTGTCTGTCAGTTTGTAATACATATGACAAAAACAGTTGTCTAAATTATGTTGCATATTCCTCAAAAGTTCTTGTGATGATATCACTAGTTGACAACATAATACTATATTTTCGGAAATCATAGGCTATGATGGTGCAACGCTGTCAGAGCCGAAAGACTCGTGTGTCAGACTCATTTCAGTGCAAAATAATCAGGTCAAAAACGATTTAATATACTGCAAATAGCTTACTAGTTTTTTATGTTTATTTATAATTCATTTAGGCAGACAACAAGGCTACCAAGTACTGCGCATAGTGTGCAGCTAATTAATTTAACGTTTTTTTTCCTAATGTCATTTTTAGTCAAAAATTTCAGGACTTCAGTCGACCAAGATTTTCTTTGATTAACGATCTGTCCGTCACAGCCTGCGTGCTTTTGCTGCTTCCTGTGGAGTTTCTTTTTTTCTGCTGCAATTTTTTTTGACTCCATGACCAGTCGCCTCCACAGCTTTTCTTAAGTTTTTAAAAGTAATCTCCCCACTTTCAGACAGGGTGCTTTGCCTGTTAGCTGTTAGCTGTTAGCTTAGCTGTTGAACATTGGGATGCCAATATCCTTAGAGATGACATAGTTGTCCCAGTTGCAATTCATGAGCCAAGCAATCCAGTGCTGTTGGTTGAATGCATACACTTGGGAGTTATGCATTTCATACCGGTCCAATCTGTGGTCTGCAGAGGATCATTAAAAGAAGGAGCTGGATATGTAATGGCATTCTTGTGAATTCTGGCAGTGGCTCTGGTCTCAGTAGCAGAGGGAGAATTAGAGGCTGGCTGTGCGCTTGAGAGCCAAAAAAGGTGAGATCGATGCCTGTATGTCTGTCTTCATCGATTAAATGCTGCAGTGACTTGAATTAAAAAATATGCCTCAGCTTGGGCTACTAATGTCCATTCATTTCTGAGACTCTTCTGAGACTAGACTGCAATACATTTTGTGTATTTTAAAGGGGCCATATGCATTTTCATGTTTTCCTATTTCTTTAGTGTGTTATGTAGCTGCTTACGCATGTATAATATCTGCAAAGTTACAATACTCAAAATCCCCCACAAGACTAAAAGAAAAGAGAAGGCAGATCCAGACCTAGCGTCACTAGGTGGAAATATCTGTATAATGCTGCCACAAATGTATACACAAAGAAACAAGGCATGTTGTCGCCGTCATATTGTGGAGAAAAAGCAGCACTTTATTTGGCTTTCTGAAAGTAGATGCAATTAGGAATCTGTGGTTAAGATTTATTTACAACACTGTTCCATAACAGTAGTACAACCCAAATGTTTGTGTGTGTGTAGCGTATTTTACGGAGGACAGTTTACTGAACCTGGGAGAGCACAAGACGAGCTGTGTACAAAGGCTATTTCAAAGGCTAAAAAAAAAAAATGGGGCAATTCCAACTTTACTAGGGCAATCTGGTGCTTCTGAATCAGAGCCTGTAAGTATGTTTTATTATTTGTTAAAATATTTGCTATTGACTGTTCAAATGTGGAGTTTTCTGCAGTGTAGAGTAATGCATATTGTTGTTTGTTGTTCTTATGATCAAAAGTGCAGAGATGGATTTATGTTTACAAACATGCTGAAGCAGCACACGCCCATTGTGTTTTCAAACTGGCGGCATTTAGTCATGTGCAGCTGAACCACAGTTTGTGTATTGTAAATACACCACACATAATTTAACCATGTTATAATATTGCAAATATTACATTATATACAAGTGCTTTGTTCCATTCCGAAGTTAAAAGAACAAGGGCCTGATTAATGCATTAGATAACATAAACTATCAATGAGCAATATATTTTGCAATGCAATAAATGCTTAATGCTAAATTGTTAGTTCATGTTAACTAATTTTAACAAAAGAAACCTTACTAACTGTAAAAGGTAAATGTATTGTTATTGTTACCTTACTGACTGTAAAACTGTTTTTTACATTTTCATTTAACAGTAGTTAATGCATTCCGTTATTTTAGATCACCCATTATTTTAGATTTAATTGCACAGTTTGTGTGTTCAGGTTCCATAAGGCTGGGAGGCATGTTCTGTACAAGAACTCAGTCAGAAAGTAGTATTCATCCACCAAGAAAATAGATCCAGTGCAAATTAAAAGGATAACATATAAAGCCAGATCTTTTCTCTCTCTTTTTTTTTAAATAGCTGGTTGATAAAAAATAAAAATGTTATACAATTTTCCAAAATATTCTGTCTTGTAATTTGTGTTATATGGTATGTTAACAAATATTTTGTTTATTTCTGGGAATTATTCTTGAGGTTGAATTCTGTTAAAGTTTCCAGAAATATATTCGTATGAATTTAGATGTTTAAAAACAGTGGAAAGGCAAGTTATATTTGCAGTCTGATATCCTTCTACTACTAAGAACGTATTACTTTTATTCTTAGCCTGATTTTAGAGATAACTAGGAGGCCTATGACTGGAACTAAGGGGTCTCAGCCCCCTTTATCTCCTCCATAATTGAAATATGGCTTATGGTTTTGCTATATTTGCATCCCAGTTATGTCTGACCCTTTGTTTAACACACTCTTAGCACATCATTGCCAGTAGGTCTGTGTGTGGAGATTTGTTGCATTCAGTGTAATTAATGTGCTTGTCACAGACTGATTAGCTGTTCACTGTTAGCTGTGGGACTGGCAGGGTTGTGATGGCAGCCGCTGGTCCATATGCTGAGATATAGTGGAGTGTGTCAGCCTCACAGTGAGCATGGGAGGGCTGCCTATAGTGAATGCAGAACATTGTGGGCAACATCAAGATTGTAGCCCAAACAGTTCCTGTTTTTCTCTTCATTGTAAGTAAGATGAGCACCATTTGTCTTTAGTGGCTCTTGGAGCCCTTGAGTGATTGGATTAGCATCTGTCCATTTGAGTGACACTGTTGTGCTGATTGAATCAAGACTGATGACAAGAATGTTTGAGGTGTGTTTCCTATTTTCCTATACAACATTTGCATTATATTGTTCAGAGTGTCTCCTCCCCTGCTGTATAGTCCCTCCCCCTGAAATGTAGATAAATTACAGTGTTCTGTACTGTTAAATTAGACTTGATGACCTCAGCGGAAAGACAGCACGTTCTCATTAAAGAATCCTGCTGAAGAAAAATCCTATCCAAGTCTCCTGGTCTCTTCTTCAAACGAGGAAAAGAAAAGTTCACAACAGATGCTTATAGATTACTTGATGCTAGTTCATTTTCTTTAGCTTTTACTGTGCTTCATTTATAAGAATAAAACAAAAAATAGAAAATGGATTCCCTCCACCATGTTTTTATCTGTCTTTGCTCTTCCTCCGGTTTTTCTTGTCTCACACTATTTTAGACATCTCTCACCCTGACATTTATAGACCAGGGCCTGAATTTCTGAATTTCACTGATAACGGTAACTAAATAAAAAAAAAATTTGAATGACAAAAACTATAACTGAAATCTATTGACATTATTCATGTAAACCCAATCAGTTATGTCTTAAGAGAACGTCAACAGTTGTGAGAGTATTGTATGTATATCAGTGTATTTGATCAATACATTTGGCCTTAAAGTGACAGCACTCTAATAAACCTGTTGCTGTCCATCATTAGTGTTAGTCAAATAACAAAATACTGAATAACTTTAATAGATTTATTAAGCATTAATTTCTGTTTTATTTCAGTATGCTTGAAAGAATGATGAACGGTGTATGCAAGTTGTTATAAGGAATGCATATATCATTAATTGAAAATAAGACCATGTTTCTTGTTTCTTTATGAAAAGTGGTTTTATTCAATTTTAAGATAAATAAAGACATGTTATATTTCACAGCAGTTCAATCTTGCATGTTCAAACCTTAATACCATTCATATTAACAGGTTAATAGATTTTTTCTTCAGCAGTGTATAATAGTAATAATAATAATAATGAGTTTGGAAATTTTAGAGAAATGCTTAAAGGGGTCATGAACTGCGTTTTTTTTTTATTGTTTTATGATGTTTCCTGGGGTGCATTTATAATGTTAGAATGCATTTTACATCAAAAATTGTCATAATTTATAAATAAAAGGCATTTTTCATACCCTGATTTTAGCCTTCTGCTCTGCTCTGCAACCTAGTTTCTTTCAACTTCACTAACAGTGCAAACGTGATAGTTGAGATTTGTTGAATAAAACGGGAGTCACTGATAAACGTGTCACTGATAAACTCTCCTGTTTGATTGATAACGCTAGCGACCTGCTCAAACGATTGTAAAGGGAGCTTTATTTGATCGCTTTCTTTATAGAATTTAATCGCTGTTAAATAACTATTTCCATCCTACTAAGAGAAACAACGCAAGTTGACGTCGTTTCTCTTAGAAGAAACATCTGACTACATGAATCATCACATTTCAGATCAGGCATTAGAATGAACACAGTTACTTACATGTTGCATTACTGTTGATCCCAGTCACTGCACAATATTTTGTAATCCTCAACGGCATGTTTATTGCTTTATAGCTCGAAGGTTTAACACTAGGCCTATGTTACATGCACGATAGGCGTTTATATTCTTCTGCTGAGGCGGTGCTTGCCTCCCTTTGACATCATAGATTCCCACTTTGAAAAACCTGTCGTTTGCTGGGCCTGGTGTCTATAAAAACTTTTCTTTGACTAACAAGGAAGTTTTCAGCTCTGAAACTTACAGGATATTCTTATATTACCATGACTTTTTATATATCAAAAGCTCAAGGGAAATTGAATTGATTTCTCAATTCATCACCCCTTTAATAGATGCATTACAATTTAACTAGTCGACTAAATCTACTGATATATTTACCCCCGGTTTCACAGACAAGGTTTAAGCTATTCCCAGACAAAAATGCATGTTTGGGCTGTTTTAATTGAAAGCCACTTGCACTGAGATATCTTAAAATTTGTCAGTGCTGGGTTTTTTTTTTGTCTCAAGATGCACACCTGTACAATTTTTTTTCTTTTCTATGGCATGTTTATAAAAGCTACTTAGCTACTGTCCTAATTGATCTAAGGCCTAATCCTGGCTTAATCTAAGCCCTGTCTGTGAAACCAGGCCTTATTTTATCAAGTCACATTCATTTATATAGCGCTTTTTACAATACAGATTGTTTCAAAGAAACTTTACAGTGAAAATAGGAAATTAATGCAACAAGGATTGTTTTGGCTGAACTGCAGCTCTAGAAGAAAGTCTTTGTCCAGCTTAAGTTAGTTTTTGATTGATTAATTGCCATTGTAAAAATCATTAGTTATTAACTTAGGTGCTGCTTACACTACACTGTTTTCAACTGAAAACAGAAAACTTGAAAAATTCTAACCTTGAAATTAGGTTTCAAAGTACAAGTTTTTGAAAACGAGTTTTGAAAATAATACTGTTATCATCTTTGTGTAAACTTCAAAAACGTAAATCTGTGAAAATGGTGATGGCATGCACATTACGTGTTTAGTCTATAGGCATGCACTCTTATGATATTTAGTCAACTAAAACTATACTGAAACAATTCAGATGACCAAAATATGACTAAAACTAAATGGCATTTTAGTCTAAACTAAAACTAAATCAAAATTTGCTGTCAAAATTAGCACTGATGACAGACTATTTAGGCCTAATTGGGGTGAGTCAAAAAAAAAATCTTATTTCACTTTGTTTTATTTAATTAAAAATAAGAACATAAATGCAAATTACAGATAAATAGACAAATACAATACAAGATACAAATGAAAAAAAAAACAGTTCCGCGTGAGTAGGTGTATATTTAGCAGCATCAAATTAGAAATTAAAGAAATGTAATATTAAGCCATTAGTCTTCACTGTGTGAATTACATATACATTGATTTGCTACCAAATATACATTGATTTGCTATTTGAAAGCTACAAAAGTTATTCAGTCAAGAGCAGTGAGTAATACTTTTTTATTTTCATTTTGTTGTCTAATTAACATTAATGACACAGATAGCCTAATGCATGGATCTAATTTACTGATAAATCAGATTTAATTTACTGATAAATACCCACGTGTTTACGTTCACTTATGTTCACATAACCAACTGTCTATATGTGAACCTTGTACGTTTTTGACTTTAAGAGCAATGAAAATAACTTTGTTCATTACTCAAACACTGTGTGACGGCCAGCTTTCTGTACATGCAGTTCAGGTGTGTGCATTCAGAAAAACGTATGACCGCTAGGGCTGGGTATTGTTCAAAATCTTTCGATCTGGTGCCAATTTCGATACCTCAGTTTCGATACTGGTTCCTAACGATCACCGATACCGATCTATTTGAAGCCTTCTTTTTATCATGTAGAATTATTTATCGGGAATTTTACAGACATTTATTCAGGGCCTGAATATTATTTCTGACAATGGGGGAATCCCCCCCCCCCTCCCCCTCCCCCCTTAGGTGACTCTTGTCATATAAATGTATATAATTATCTCATAAATATTTGATTATGCAGTGCATTTTTGTTTTTAAAGATACATTTTCAGGTAGGTCTAACATTAATATTGAGGTAAGAAATACTAAAGACATTTAATAAGAAATCAAATGTAAATTAACATTGGTCTTCCCTGAATAAATTAAATTAGATTAATCCTTACACTTAAGGTTGCAAAAGTTAGTCATTCAAGAGCAGTGAGTGTTATAAAGGTTAATCAAACAACACAAGACAAAGAGACTCTCAGAGACAGCAGCAGTTCCCTTACGAGAGTACTCTCGTATTGCGTTTTGCCAAAACACTTATGGGGGAATCCTTTCCTCGAGATATTGAAGCAAATTTTTATCCAAAAATACCTTTTACACGCAGTGCAGCTGCACAACTCTCAGCAGGAAGCAGCTGCGCGCTGATTGGCTGTGCCGCTACAACTGCAGCAACCTATAGCGAGACCGTGGGGCGGGACGGACCAATCAGGTCCTACCAAATTCCCGCCACAAGGGGCAACAGCATTTGCATAGCCTAGGGTATATAAGACCCGCTCTCGCAAGGTTAGTCAGATTAATTCTTCTTCAGCGACTCGCCATCGTTGAGCTCCGGATCAAAGCCTGCCGTCGACACGCACCCAGCGGAACACGCAGCCTGGGGACGTCGGATTCTCCGCCTTCAGCCTGCCTTCCAGCTGCGCCATCCGGCACATATCCTTTTTATATACCTTGTCTGTTTTCAAAAAGAGCCGAGGCGTTGTTTCAAATGTCTCGTTCCTGCGCCTCTTGCAGAGGCTTCATCGCGGACGAGGATCGGCACATCATCTGCGTGTCATGTCTCGGACGAGACCACTCGCAGATTGCACTCAACCAGGGCGGCTGCCCTGAGTGTGACGAGCTGGCGCTGCAGACCCTTCTGGCTCGGCTCGCCAGTTTCGACTCGGATCCCGTCCCGTGTTCCCAGCCTCTGGAGCCACGGAAGAAAAAACGTCGCGACCAGAGGCCACCGGAGCGCTCTGACGAGCACACACCGGGCATGTCCCCGCGTGCCTCGCCATCGCCCGTGTTGTTCGCCAAGGAGCAGCACAGCCCCCCTCACAAGGCGGCCACTGCTGTTTCCTTCGGCGGACCAGAGGAGGAAGAGGATGACATCCTTTCCCTTGCTGCATCCGGAAGCGGGTGGTCGGACGCCGCCTCGGAGCACGCCACTTCGACGCGGACGGCTAGCGGCGTCATAACCTCAGTCGACTCTGAGCTTATGCGCTTGCTCACCATGGCCGTGGACGACCTCGGCATTGACTGGTCTCAGCCCGAGGAGCCCACGAGAAGCCGACTGGATGAGTGGTATTTCGAAAACCGCCGCCAACCGACCGCTCAAAGACCCGCTCCCTTCTTTCCAGAAGTCCACGAGGAGCTAACTAAGTCGTGGAAGGCGCCATATTCTTCTCGCGCCAATCCCCTTTTTCTCCAGCGCTCTCGGTAGTCGATGGCGCTCAGGAAAAGGGATATCAAGCTCTTCCTCCCCTCAAGGGAGCTGTCGCAGCACACCTTTGCCCGCCCTCCGCCAGAGGATGGCAGTCAAAGACCGTGCACCCCTCCAAAGCCTGCCGCACTACGTCCAGCCTCGCAGGTCGAGCATTCGCCTCCGCCGGCCAGGCGGCGTCAGCACTACACTCCATGGCGGTGCTTCAGGTCTTCCAGGCCAAACTCCTCCGTTCCTTGAACGAGTCTGTTCCTGACAGCGAGGCTCTGAAGGATCTGCGCGGCGCCACTGACTTGGCCCTGCGCGCCACCAAGGCCAATGCTCAGGCCATCGGCAGATGCATGGCCAGCCTGACGGTGTTGGAGCGCCATTTGTGGCTAAACTTGACTGAAATGAAGGACATGGACAAGACTGCTTTCCTGGACGCGCCCATTTCGCCTTCAGGACTGTTTGGTCCCGCCGTGGTTGGGTTCACGGAGCGCTTCACTGAAGCACAGAAGGCTTTGCAGGCAATGCGACATTTCCTGCCCAAGCGTTCCAGCTCCTCCGCTAGCCGTCAAGCTAAAGCTGGACCAGCCCAGCCCACTAAGGCGCCGCCTTCAGCTCGCCAGCCTCACGCAGCTTCCAAGCCAGGTCAGCGTTCCCGCTCTACGAGCCGCAGCAGACTGCCGGAGAGTCGAGGTCCACGACCCAGTAATGTGTCGAAGCCTGAGCCTCCGAAGCCGTCCTTGCCAGAGGTATGAAGAGAAGGTGGATAGTGCCCGCTCCGGCCGGTGCACCTCCTCGCTCTCTTTTAAAACGTCCCCCAGCTCCCTTCAAGGCAGCTGGGAATGCCACATTCACAGCCAACGAGCCCGCAAGCAAGCGCGCTCGCCTGTACACAAACGCCGTTTTTACGGCGACCCATATGAGTCACAAAAAGAGCTTTTTCTCTGTAGGCAGTGTGCCAGCATTAAAGCATGTACCCCTACACCCAAGCACTCCCCCATGTCCCCCAGCCCCCTGCACTCAGGTGGCTGGAAACACTATTCGCACAGTCAACGAGCCCGCACTCAAGCGCGCTCGCCTGTACACAAGCACCAATACTCTATCTTCCCCGGCCCCCTGCACTCATAAGCAATACTCAATTCCCTCATAAGCAAACAATTCCCTCATAAGCGCCAACTTAGCGCAAGGTTATCGGGCCACCGAGTCCCTGTTACTCAGCGACTCGACCCACAGATTAATTCAGACCCTGGCTTCGAAGGCCGAGGCCTGGCGGGCCATTCCCGGCATTTCGAAATGGGTGTTGAACATAATAGAAGGAGGTTACTCGCTACAGTTTGCTCGCAGACCACCGCGCTTTCGCGCCGTGGAAGAGACAACGGTGAGAAGCGACAAAAGTCACGTGCTTCGAACCGAGATATCAAAACTATTAATAAAGGGAGCGGTGGAAGCCGTACATCCCTCACAGAGCGAGTCGGGCTTTTACAGCCGTTACTTCCTTGTACCAAAAAAGGACGGTGGTCTCAGACCCATCCTAGATCTCAGACATTTGAACAAAGCTCTTATGAAGCGCCCGTTCAGAATGTTGAGAATGAAACAAATCCTTGCGCACATTCGCCCGGGAGATTGGTTTTTCACTGTGGATCTAGAGGACGCTTATTTCCACATACAAATAACCCCCCATCACAGGCCATTCTTGAGATTCGCCTTCGAAGGGAAAACATACCAATACAAGGTGCTACCTTTTGGTCTATCTCTAGCCCCTCGCACGTTTACAAAGTGCATGGAAGCGGCGCTAATCCCGCTGAGGCTTCGGGGAATGAGAATTCTCAACTATCTCGATGACTGGCTCATAATAGCTCAGTCAGAGATACAGTTATTAACCCACAGATCTTGGCTTCTCAACCATTTGCAATGCTTGGGACTCAGAATCAACGTGGCAAAGAGTTTATTGTCTCCCACACAGAAAGTTTTGTTTCTGGGAACAGTTTTGGACTCGCTACAGATGAGCGCGCGGCTGACGTCACAGCGCGCGCTCTCTGCTCAGAACCGAGCGGTTTCCCTCAGGTCCGGTGCACACATTCCTCTCAAACACTTTCAGAGGATGTTAGGTGTCATGGCCTCGGCGGCGCCAGTTCTCAGACTGGGTCTGTTGCACATGCGCCCCCTACAGCGCTGGCTGAATCGCCGCGTTCCAGCTCACGCATGGCTTTCGGGCCGATTGCAAATCAAGGTGGATCACAGCTGTGTGTTGGCTCTGGCTCCTTGGAAAAATCCCGTCTGGTAAAAGACGGGCGTGAGTTTGGGCACTGTTACGAAGTGGAAAGTTATCTCGACAGATGCATCCAACCTAGGTTGGGGAGCCCTTCACGAGGGCAGGCCGATCTCCGGTCTCTGGTCAGACTCGGAGAAGTGCCTTCATATAAACTGTCTAGAGATGAAAGCGGTCACGATATCGCTAAGAGCTTTCCTTCCGTACATAAAACACCACCATGTCCTGATCCGAACGGACAGCAGATCGGTGGTAGCCAATATAAATCAACAAGGCGGTCTGAGATCTATCGACCTGCACTCAATGGCGGAAGAAGCCCTAATATGGGCAGAGCACAATCTGAGCTCGCTGAGAGCGACTCACGTGCCAGGCATTCTGAATTTGGGCCCGGACATGCTGTCCAGGGGCAAAGTGTCCCCTGCAGAGTGGTCTCTTCACCCAAATATAATTCAGATGATTTGGGGCAAGTTTGGAGAGGCAAAAGTGGATCTTTTCGCCTCACAAAACAATGCTCAATGCCGAATATATTTCTCCAAGCACGAGGATGCGCTGGCCCACGAATGGCCTAACCTTCCTCTTTATGCGTTTCCCCCAATCTCAATGTTACCTCAAGTCATAGAGAGGATCAGGGAGAGCAAATGCGCTGTGCTTTTAATAGCCCCGCTTTGGAGAAATCAACCTTGGTTCTCACTGCTGAGTCAGATGTCAGATGCAGCTCCGTGGCCGATCCCGCTGAGGAGAGACCTCCTCATGCAGGCAAAACGGCAGATCTGGCATCCCCGTCCCGATCTATGGGCGCTTCATGTTTGGCCCATCAACGGGTACATGAGAACCTTTCTGTAAGCGTAATGAACACTATTACTGAAGCTAGAGCCCCCACAACTAGGCGGCTCTATTCAGGAAAATGGTCAGTCTTTTCAGACTGGTGTAAAGTGCGAAATCTGACCCCACATGATTGTGCAGTGTCAGAGGTGCTTACATTTTTACAAGAGCTTCTGGACGCGGGTCGCTCTCCCTCCACGCTCAAAGTTTATGTGGCTGCTATAGCAGCGTATCACATTCAAGTGAACGGACTGTCACTAGGAAAGAGCGATCTCAAAGAGCTGTTCGCTTCCTTAAAGGGGCTAGAAGGCTTCACCCACCTCGCCCCCCTTCAGTCCCTATATGGGACCTGTCCACGGTCCTGGATGCCATGAAGAGCTCTGCATTTGAGCCTCTGCATTCTGTGAGCTTAAAGCTCCTGTCACTAAAGACTGCTTTTCTGCTAGCGATTGCATCAGTTAAGCGAGTGGGTGATCTGCACGCGCTCTCGGTGAGCGCCTCGTGTCTGGAGTTTGGGCCAAAGGACTCCAAAGTCGTCCTCAAACCAAGACATGGATATGTACCTAAAGTGCTTTCAACTCCGTTCAGAGCACAGGTCATTTCACTTTCGGCACTTTCGTCGCAGTCAGATGAGATAGATGCTAATTTGCTCTGTCCTGTCAGAGCGCTGAGAATATACATAGAGCGTTCCGCTGCTTACAGGCAAACTGAACAGCTCTTTGTATGCTTTGGCGGCCGCACCCGAGGGTACGCGGTTACAAAGCAGACCCTGTCACGGTGGATAGTGGATGCTATATCACTGGCTTATGAGTCTAAAGATCTCAGTTGCCCCTTAGGCGTTAAAGCCCATTCTACTAGAGGCATGGCCTCTTCGTGGACTTGGTCTACTGGCATTTCTCTGAATGATATCTGTGCGGCGGCAGGCTGGGCCTCCCCGTCCACTTTTATCAGGTTCTATAATTTAGATGTTCCGGCTTTACAAGCTGGGCTTCTTGCTGTATGAACAGATTTAACCCCTTAAAGGCCCGATAAGTCCGGCCTGGGTTGGATATTGTTTAAGTCATAAGCATATTGTATGAAAAGATTTAACCCCTTTAAGGCCCGATAAGTCCGGCCTGGGTTGGATATTGTTTAAGTCATAAGCATATTCCTTATACGGCCCGAAGTATCTGGCCACTCATTATTCCTGACCCGGTTATGTCAGTTCTATACTCTATTGCACGAATATCGTGTTCATTCTCTTAGGGCCCGACTTGGGTCTGGCTCATTCTGAATTATTGATATCATACTACGGGCCCACTTGGGTTGGATAAAAATTTGCTTCAATATCTCGAGGAAAGGATTCCCCCATAAGCGTTTTGGCAAAACGCAATACTCGTTCCCTCATCTTAGGGAACCGAGGTTACGTTAGTAACCGAAACGTTTATTCGAATGCTGTCACTTTAAGAGCGAACACGGATACGGTTACATGCAGCTGCACAAATGTTAACGTTCACTCATGTCACGACGGGGTTTACATGCATACTCCTCAAGGCGGTAATGTAGTACATACATTTGTGTGTATTTGATTATTTCAGCGCAATTTGTACTCGCAAGCTTTTTGTGAGATGGCCTGTGTGTGTGTGTGCACGCTCACGGTCTTTTGCAGAACGCGCAGGTGCTGAGTGGTTTGAACACTGGCAAGACTTAAAAATAAATGCAAATGATAAACTTTAGTGACGATGCGACACTGCCTCGATTGTGTAAGTGGCAAATCCTGTGTCAGCTGTGCAGCTCGATTTTAGTGCAGATGCGATGCGCTGATGTGAAGCCATTTGAGCATTTTGAGAGGGAAAGAGGGAGCGCATGCATGCGTTGATTCACTCGCGCTGTTTAGTTATTTAATACAGAAATATGAATTGTACCTCACCTTAAGCATTATAATTATTTTACCCGCTCCGGAAAGAGAATGAGACGGTGTCGCTGCATGTCATGCCCTAGCTCTCACGGCAGGCGCGGGTTTTATGTTTCGTCAGTCAGCATGAGATCGGTTCATTAGATCTGCCTTTTTAGAGACTGCCGATCAATCATCCCAAAGTGATTATCGGCCGATAGAGATCACCCCTACTTACAATATTCTAGTTTTGTTTGTTTGTAGGGGTGTAACGTTTCAAATTACTCACATAATTCAAATGACTCGTCGTTCGGTTTGTATCATGCTTTTGGTTTTGATGCGGTTCGGTATGTGCTATGTTCAGGAAAAATAAGGACTGCTATCAAATAAAAATAAAGAAAATAAAAACAAATGGTCAAATTACAAGCAGTAGCATAAATAAATACAATAGAGCAAAGATACAGTAAAATAAATAGTTCTTTCCAGGTATAGAAATTGAATAAGGTAATCAAATATAAAAGAACACTGCGTATAGTCTCAAAGTTACAAAAGTTATTCAGTCAAGAGCAGTGAGTGATTTCTTTGTCTTTTGTTTGTCTTTGTTGTTTGATTAACATTAAAAACCCCACAGCAGTAGGAATACAAGACTGCTGGCACTTTAAGACTAATCCAAAATACTGATACTGTACACATGTGTTGTCTTTCTCGATTGTTTATGTGTATGTTTACTAGGATACTCTCCAAGATGGATATGTTGACATCATTTTTGTGTGAATTTGTCCGTTTAAGTGCAAGAAGACTTGAAAGCGAACTCAAGTGCTTTCTGTGTGCGCACACAAAACTTCTCACAGACACGCAAAAGTTCTGCTTGAATGATTAAATTGGCAAGGCTTAAAAACATTTGCGAATTATACACTTTTGTGACAATGCAACACTGTTCCGAAAAGGACAGTGACAGTACTGCCAACTAGCGTCTTTTAGGCTGGCCCCCTTATTATCGATCCCTGCCCAGTGCTTTTGTTATTGTTGTGTGCCTGTCCGAATTAGCACTGTGTATGTTTAAACACAGGCAGTGTGTGCTGTTTCGGTCTCATCTGCGCTCTGTTAACACCTGGGTGATGATGGCGTAAGTGACTGTTCACATTGGAGCATACTCCTGGAGTAAACTAGTGCCGAGTAAACTAGTGCCAAGGGAACAAAGTTAAAACTCTTTGCGGGACTCAGACTTTCCACCTTCTAGCTGCTGGCATTTTAGCCACTGTGCTACATAACACCAGCTGATTGAGATCTGAGAATGCCCGGAGATTCTGCAAACCCCTTACAGTCCAGATTATTTGTTGAGGTATGCTGAGGTAATCAGATCTCCAGGCCATATATGTCTCTTTATAGCAACATATAACACAGGGTTCCTCAAATGTGGCACTGGAGGGCCTCTGCTCTTCAGAGTTTAGCTCAAACCCTGATCAAACTAACCTCAAACTAAATCTGTAATTTTAGATCTTAATTAGCTTGCTCAGATGTCTTTGATTAGGGTTGGAGCTAAACTCTAAAGAGCAGTGGCCTTCCAGCGCCGCATGAAGAACCCTGTGTTATATTTTTCTATACAGAACTCAATTAAGTCAAACTGACATATATGGCCTGGAAACCAGATTACCTTAGTATTTGCTTTAATTCAAGCAAATAATCTGGGCAGTGGCCTTGAAGAACCCTGATATAGCACGTCTGGGGTGAGTCCCAGAATTATACATGCATACCAAACAGCTTCAGTGACTTGTAGGCAGTGGATAATTTCCTGATATAGTTCATATGTTTACTGCTTAGCTAAGCTAGTTCACTGCCAAAGCCTTTTTTTAGCATACAACCATGTTACATCATCCTACCAAAAGGCTGTTACACCTTTGCTAAGCCTATACAGTGATCCTGCAGTTTTCACTTGCTTGTTATCTCGCTGCATGTCTGGATCTGTAATCGTGAAGTTTGCACTTGCTAATAACCCTGTAGTGTTTTGTATGTGGTTGTCAAGAGACTTGGTAGATAGATTAGACAATGGTAGATGTCGTTATGCCTAGTAACCCTTTTGTAGCTCAGTACTGGTTACATTGCTGCTCACTGTAGCAGGTAACTTGAGCTGTGGTTGGTATGTGTCAGGCCTGTGGGATAGCCAAATCCAGCATTGGACTCTAAACTGAAGGATTGGGTGTCCCTCTTGCATACGTGTAAGACCGCAGTTGGACAAGACACAAGCACAAGCTTGCGCAAAGTGTTTATCAAAGGACACGAACCATCTTTATTTATAGTACAAGGCTCGACAGTGTCAAGTCAACTTTATTTATATAGCGCTTTTAACAATGCAGATTGTTTCAAAGCAGCTTTACAGTGTTAAACAGGAAAATAATGCAGCATAATTTTATTCAGCTGTATAGCCGTTCCGGAGAAAACGATGATGTCATCAGTTCATTTCAATTATCATACAGTGACAATGTGTGCTTTAGATCAGTAATTAGATCAGTAATTTAGTTTATATGGTTAATTTAGTTTAATAATTAGATTTATTTGGATATTTTGTTTACAAATTTAGTGTAAGCGTTTCACTCGCATTTACGACTAAAAATAAATGTGTGCGAACTATAAAAAATAATTTAGGAGCACAACAGCGAATAAAATGTTTTAAATATCTTAATTATCATTTTAAGATAGCTTCAATTTGAGGATAAAAAACAGCGATACAGCGTAATAAGATTATTAAACTTCAAAAGGCTTTGATTTAAATGGATAGTCGACCCAAAAATGAAAATTCTGTCATTAGTTACTCACCTCATGTCATTCCAGCCTAAGGGTGTGAACCTACACTGGTCTCACGGTTCGGTTCAATTACGATAATCATGCCTTCGGTTCGGTTCGATATCACGATGCATCACAATGCATTGACGATGCACTGCATCCTTGTGTATATAATTTTGTCAGTCAGTTAAATTAACTGAACCTTTAATTTTACCTGCTCAAAGAAAACATGCTTCTTGAATGTATCAACTAGGGCTGCACGATTTAATCGAAATCGAACCACAATCGCGATTTGGCTTATGTGCGATTATGAAAATGCAAAGGCTGCGATTTTAATGAAATAAAAAAATACCCAGCGTGTCAGCATTGGAGCATTTTTTTATTACTTGCACTACTGTCTCGCCTCCCTCTGCCTTTGTATGCTACCACGACAACGCACGTACGTGACAAATGACTGCAGAAAAGCGTCAGTACATTATAATCATTTATGGTCTATTACTGAACCAATACCGAATCGTCCTCGTCTGCATTGCGATGCATCGAAGATACGATTAATTTCCACACCCCTATTCCAATCCCTTAAAGGTCCCATGGCATTGCATTTTTCTATTATTTTATAGTGTTTTCTGAGGTGTACTTATTATTGTTAGTATTATAATCTAAATTATATTTAGAAATAAAAGGCATTTTTTCAATACTAATGTTTGCCCTGTGGCTAAATGCCCTGCTTCAAGAGGCGTGTCTGCTGTGAGACTTCAGTAAAAACGCCCACTGTTGTGATTGGCTGACATCTTTGCATTTTAAATGAGCGGAGGGACCGTGGTTTAACGAGGCACGAGCAGGCACGAGTCTGCCAGAGACGGATGGACCTGTGTTCACTTCTCATCAGTTCTCAGTCTCAGTTCAGGGTGAACTGTTGTAGTTACTAGAATATACTTCAGGTTATTAGTTTATTTCTAGTCGGAGGGGCTGTCACTCATGTCAGAAAGTTAGTAACTTTAGTAAATTATGGATCAGCGCTGACTCGAGACGCGAACCGTTTAGAACGATTCAGTTCGATTTGGTGAACTGGTTCGGTTCACTAAAAAGAACCGATTCAAAAGAATGATTCGTTCGCGAACCGGACATCATGGAGACGAAGCGATTGCTAACAAAGTTATTTATAGTAACTACTGAGTTATGAGAGCGCTGTCTGTCAGCGCGAGTTTATTGTGTTTGTATCTGAGAGTTCTGAATAAACACGAGTCCCAGTCACGCCGAGTCCGTCTTCATCATTATTACCAACTTTGTAACACATGCAATGTACCATTACAGCTGTCGAGATGAACGAGTTAGTAAGTGTTGAGTATAGCATTATTTCTAGATATGTTCCAATCATATGAATAGCATCAGTGACGCGCATTGAGTAACGTTACACAGCACAAACAAAGACACAACAGCTGTAATCGAATGTAATCCAGTTTATTGTGGGGAAAGCTGGCTAGCCTAGCCCAGATATTCTCACGCTTACCCTCCTTCTGCTTAATCTCACGCCGCGTTTGGTGCCTCCGCTGTGGGCCAGATGCAGTACTGGGGGTCGGGGATGTTGGAGGCCGAGCTTCGGCGTGTGTGAAGTTTATCTCTAAAGATGTGACTCCTGATGTTAAACAGAAAAGACTGTATGCACATTTTAGAACAGATAGACGCGACGAGGACGTACAAAAACACTGACTCACAAGATAGAAAACACGAAAACACTGTTCTGTCGGGAGAGAGAGAAGCCACAGTGTGTGCACGAATAATAAATAATTAGCTACACATAAAAAAATCAATGATCACAGATCAGAAGGAACTGAAGAAAGACTTCTGTTTTCATTTGTACATCCAAACACTGAGAAACTGCCAGCGTTCACTCGTTCACAAGTAACGTTAATGATCTCGAGTGTTTGCATGGGCGTGCCAGATTCTCTGGGCGGAGGAAAGGGAGGAAACCGTTCTTGCTTGGACGTCAAAACAGGAGACTTCAGGATTGGCTCGTCTGGCCTGTCATTTTCTCAAAGGCAGAGAAAGACAGCCAGAACTCGGGTTTACACCGATCAACATTTCTATCCACTTGGGGACAATATTCAGGCTAGGGGAACTCATATTAATGTTGAAATACCTCATAAAATGAAAATTTCATGCCATGGGACCTTTAAGACTTTTGTTAATCTTCAGAACACAAATGAAGATCTTTTTGATTAAATCTGAGAGATCGTAAAACTAATCCATATGAATTTAATGGTTTAGTCAAAATTATCTGAAGAGACTCGATCGCTTTATATGAACAGATTGAATTTAGACTTTTATTCACATATGAACATTGATCAGCGAACATAAAGCTCAAACGAACCTGTTTGACACGCGACAACAAACCTCTTGCTCTTGCGTAAATTAATCTAATTGGTTTTTGCTCGTCAATCGAACATGCTTGAGCTTCCGTTTACCACAACTGATGTGTGAGTTGATGAATGTTTATATGTGAATAAAAGCCTAAATTCAATATGTTCATCATATAAAGTGACCATGTCTCTTCAGTAAATGTTGGACTAAACCGCTCAATTCATATAGATTATTTTTATGATCTCTTTATTAACTTTTTGAAGCGTCAAAGTGTCATTTGTGTAACTGTCTATGGAGGGATAGAAAACTCTCAGATTTCATCAAAAAGATATTTACTTGTGTTCCAAAGATGAACGAAAGTCTTAGGGGTTTGGAACGACATGAGGGTAAGTCATTAATGACAGAATTTTAATTTTTGGGTGAACTAATAAATTAAATAATTTTGCTTGTAAATGTCTTCTTGTATCCCTTTATTAAGGTAAAACACATTATTTCAAAAATCGCTTTTTATCCCTAAAGTTTTTTAATGCGCTCCTAAATTTTTCAGCTTACAAGCACATGTGCTACTTGGGGGGGAAAGTAAGTGTCAAGACCTGTAATGCACAATTCTAGAGGGTTTGAGGTAGGTCAGCTGTGAGGATAAACCTCTCTTAGATCCTCTTCTTTCATTTAGCCTTGAGCACAAATGGACGTTCAAGAATGAGACGAGTTACCGTCACGCAGCTATTTACCTGATCTATCATACATACCATTGTAATTCCAGACATGTACAGCCATAAAATGGTGAAGGCTTCAATGGTGAAGAAGGTGGTGTGATTGCCTAAGTCACTTCTATAAAGTGCAAGAAATGCATTTAACCCAATTGGGCAAATCAACAGTGGGAGCGTTATTGTGTGTTTCTGCAGTATGGGTGTTTGTGTGTTTTATGCTTAAGTTGCTAGCTCAAAAAGAGTCTATCAACAAGGCCTTTGGCTTAAGGATTAGGGAGTAAAGGGAGTAATAAAGGGAGACCGTTAATATGCAGCTTTTTTTTTCGTAAAATGCAGCATAATAATGGCGAATGCCTCTAGCTCTGTGTCAGGAGCCTTTAAATACTCTGCAGGTGAACTTGTTTGCTGAGTAGAGGTCCTTCAGTCTATCCTGAATCTTGTACCACCTTCTCGATCTTCTATCTCTAACTGTCACTCTAAGTAGGCTTTTTAAGCCTAGTCATTGTGGCGAGGTAGACGAGCGAGAGTAACAGAGTTACTGTAACATATGTAACAATGTAACAGAGTATGTAGGTTCAGGGAAGAAGGAGGCGGGAACCGGCGAACATTCAACAGACTTTGATAAAATAAACACAAAATTAAAGTAAAAGCGGCAGCCCCTCATGGACGACTGCCGCGCACATACATAAACAAAACATAAATAAAACACAACTTAAAATCCAGGCCTGGTCCTCTCTCGTCCTTCACTCATGTCACTCGTCCTTATATGCCTCCGTGCTCCCTTATGAGAGGACTCGAGACCGGTGTGCCTCACAGGTGACGCTCATTCTCAATCACGCACACCGATCTCGCTCGCTCCTCCCATGTCTCTCGCTCGTCCACCTCGCCACAGTCATCTTTTGTTAGTCTATTTCTCTCTCGTTCTGGGTTTAATTGCTTTGGGGTTGACTGTGGTTTGTTTTCGTGTCTACTTTCCTTTCCCAAGTTTTGTTATAATTTTTGTTTCATATATAAATACTAGAATGACCAGAAATACAACAACTTTTGAATAGTATCAACAGTGACTCCAGTCATTTGGTTTGAAACCTTGAGTTAATTCCTGGGGTTCACATGGTGCTATTCATCAATTATAGATTGTACTGGCTGTACCTACCTGATATTTCTTCAGAACAAAAAGTTCCTTGTCTGTTTTGGTTTATTTGAGTAGTTATGCACAGCATTTCACTCTGCAGGCATATTGTACAATATTTAGAATCTCTCTTTTGGGTAAAAACTTTCAGTACACTGTGTCCTGACCAGGCAAAATTTTTCCAAGTGTTTTTGTAAATAATGTATTTGAATTAATTAAATGGCTGCGTGCTGCAGCATTTGGGACCAGTGGCAGGGTTACACAACATAAACAAACCAAGTGACCAATAAAGACTTGTTTCTTGGTTTTATTAATTTTTTTTTTTTTTTTTTTGGTCAAGTCAGTCAAGTCAACTTTATTTATATAGCGCTTTTAACAATGTAGATTGTTTCAAAGCAGCTTTACAGTGTTAAACAGCAAAATAATGCAGCCTAATTTTATTCAGCTGTATAGCCATTTGATGTCATCAGTTCATTTCAATTTCCATTCGGTGACAGTGTGGGCTTTAGATCAATAATTAGATCAGTAATTTAGTTTACATGGTTAAATTAGTTTATTAATTAGATTTGTTTCGATGTTTAGTTGAAAAATATAGTGTCCCCAACTGAGCACGCCAAGCCAGAGGCAACAGTGGCAAGGAAACCAAAACCCCATCAGGTGACCTAATGGAGAAAAATAAACCTTGGGAGAAACCAGGCTCAGTCGGGGTGCCAGTTCTCCTCTGGCCAATTTACAAACAACGTATTATTATTATTATTATTATTATTATTCTGGCTGCTTTACAGGTCAGAGGTCATAATAGATCGGAATATTCAAAGGACCGGAGGCAACACGCTGGAGACGGGTTTATTAAGGATGATGTTGATTAAATAATTATTAAAGTGCAATATTCGAATGATCGGAGGCAACACGCTAGAGACGGGTTTATTGCGGATGACATATCGATTTAAGTATTATTTAATGGTAATATTCGAACAATCGGAGTCATCACACTGGTGACGGGTTTATTTAGATGCCGTGTCGATGAGGCAGTTGCAGGGGGAGGATAATTGACACGGTCTCTGCAGACACTTCGGGGTCCTGTGTTGGTCTTCTCTGGTCCACCATCTGATTAGGATACGGCCCGGATCTGGCTGACTGCAGTAAACCTCGGGATAAAACAGAGAGAATATCATTAGCGTAGATGCCATTCTTCTGATGATGTAACGAGTACATCAGGTGTTATGGGAAGTGTTCCCGGTTCCGGCTGACCTAGTTAATGCAGCCTAACAATCAATTAATTGATAAAGTGTTTTATGTGTATGCCACAGTAAAGAGATGTGTTTTTAGTCTAGATTTAAACTGACAGAGTGTGTCTGCTTCCCGAACAGTGCTAGGAAGACTGTTCCAGAGTTTAGGAGCTAAATAGGAAAAGGATCGACCGCCTGCAGTTGATTTGGATATTCTTGGTATTAACAACTGGCCAGAATTTAGAGATCGCAGTAGACGTGATGGAGTATAATATGTTAAGAGCTCGCTCAAGTATTGGGGAGCTAAACCATTTAGTGCTTTGTAAGTAATAAGCAAGATTTTAAAATGTATGCGATGTTTAATAGGTAGCCAGTGCAATGTTGACAGAACTGGGCTAATATGGTCATACTTCCTGGTTCTAGTAAGTACTCGAGCTGCTGCGTTTTGGACCAGCTGGAGTTTATTTATTAAGCGAGCAGGGCAACCACCCAATAGAGCATTACAATAATCTAGCCTTGAGGTCATGAACGCATGAACTAACTGTTCAGCATTTTGCATTGAGAGCATGTGCCGTAATTTTGATATATTTTTAAGATGGTAGAAAGCAGTTTTACAGATGCTAGAAACGTGGCTTTCAAACGAAAGATTGGTATCAAAGAGCACACCCAGGTTCCTCACTGACGACGAAGACTTGACAGAGCAGCCATCAAGTGTTAGACAGTATTCTAGGTTACTAATTGTGGAGCTTTTTTGTCCAATAATTAAAAATTCAGTTTTTTCTGAATTGAGTTGCAGGAAATTACCAGTCATCCAATGTTTTATGGCGGCTATGCATTCCGTTAATCTTGTGAATTGGTAAGTTTCTTCAGGGCGTGAAGAAATATAGAGCTGAGTATCGTCAGCATAACAATGAAAACTAATGCCATGCTTCCTAATAATATCTCCCAGTGGTAGCATGTACAGGGTGAAGAGTAGCGGTCCTAGCACTGAGCCTTGTGGTACTCCATACTGAACTTGCGATCGGTGTGACATCTCTTCATTTACTGCTACAAACTGATAACGGTCGCATAGGTATGATTTAAACCATGATAAAGCAATTCCACTAATACCTACATAATTTTCGAGTCTATTCAAAAGAATGTTGTGGTCGATGGTATCAAATGCAGCGCTAAGATCGAGTAACACTAATAGAGAGATACAGCCACGATCGGATGATAAGAGTAAATCATTTGTAACTCTGATGAGTGCAGTCTCAGTACTATGATACGGTCTAAATCCTGACTGGAAATCCTCACAGATACCATTTCTTTCTAAAAAGGAACATAATTGTGAAGACACTGCCTTTTCAAGTATTTTTGACAGAAAGGGTAGATTTGAGATTGGTCTATAATTGACTAATTCTGTAGGATCAAGTTGCGGTTTTTTAATAAGTGGTTTAATAATAGCCAACTTAAAAGTTTTCGGTACATATCCTAATGACAAAGATGAATTAATGATATTAAGAAGAGGATCTATGACCTCTGGTAGCATCTCTTTTAATAGCCTAGTCGGTACAGGGTCAAGCATACATGTTGTTGATTTTGATGATTTAATGAGTTTAGCCAATTCTTCTTCTCCTATAGCAGTGAATGATTGTAATTTTTCCTCAGTGACACTACAATGCTCTGTCTGATGTGATACTGTAGTAGACAGCTGCATGGTTAAAATTTTCTTCCTAATATTATCAATTTTACATGTGAAGAAGTTCATAAAGTCATTACTGCTGTGCTGTTTACAATCATCAGAAGTTGAAGCTTTATTTTTGGTTAATTTAGCCACTGTATCGAATAAATACCTTGGGTTGTGTTTGTTTTCTTCCAAGAGAGTTGAGAAATAAGCGGATCTAGCAGTTTTTACGGCCTTTCTGTATGCGATCATGTGCTCTTTCCACGAATTTCGAAAGACCTCTAGTTTTGTTTTCTTCCAGCTGCGCTCCATTTTTCTGGCTGCTGTTTTAAGGGCCCGGGTGTGCTCGTTGTACCACGGCGTTGGACTATTTTCTTTAATCTTCTTTAAGCGCAGAGGAGCAACTGTGTCTAAAGTACTGGAAAAGAGAGAGTCAATAGTTTCTGTTGCAACATCGAGTTCTTCTATGCTCTCTGGGTTGCTGAGGAGATGATACTGATGAGGAAGAGTATTTAAAAAGCAATCTTTAGTAGCGGCAGTGATTGTCCTGCCATTTTTGAAACGAGGGAGCGGCTTTGCAACTTTAGCTAAATTAAGTATACAAGATACTAAGTAATGATCTGAGATGTCATCGCTCTGCTGCAGAATTTCAACGATATCAACATTAATTCCATGTGACAATATTAGGTCTAAAGTATGATTATGGCGATGAGTGGGTCCTGACACGTGTTGCCTAACTCCAATAGAGTTTAGTGTATCTTTAAATGCTAATCCTAATACGTCTTTTTCGTTGTCTACATGGATATTAAAATCACCAACAATTAGTACTTTATCTACGGCCAGTACTAATTCTGATAGAAAGTCAGCAAATTCTTTGATAAAGTCTGTATTATGCCCTGGTGGCCTGTATACAGTAGCTAACACCAATGTTGAACGGGTTTTGTCATGTACACTACATAGCGTTACATAAAGCACCAAAACTTCGAAGGAATTATATTTGAAACTAGACTTCTGAGTAATACTGAAGATATTATTATAAATTACAGCAACCCCTCCCCCTTTACCTTTCAGACGCGGCTCATGTTTATAACAATAATCTTGGGGGGTGGACTCATTTAAGGTAATGTAGTCGTCAGGTTTTAGCCAGGTTTCTGTCAAACAGAGCACATTTAGATTATTATCTTTAATAATATCATTAACAATAAGCGCTTTTGGGGAAAGGGATCTAATATTAAGCAACCCAAGCTTTATCAATTGTTCATCTGTATTATATCTTTTGTTTATTTGTTGGACATCAATTAAATTTTTACTGTTGAATGGTTTTGATGTTTTTTTGTATTTACTAATTCGGGGAACAGACACAGTCTCTATATGATAATATCTCGGTGAAAGAGTCTCTATGTGCTGGGATTTATCTGACTCCGGTGACGTGAGACAGCTAGCAGACGGTCGGTTTAGCCAGTTTGTCTGCTTCCTGACCTGGGCCCTAGTGAGTCAAGGTTTAGCTCTAAGACTATGTGCCAAATTACTAGAGAGAAGAGCGGCGCCACCCCAGGAGGGATGGATGCCATCCTTCATTCAACAGGTCAGGTCTGCCCCAAAAACTTTTCCAATTGTCTATGAACCCTATGTTATTTTGCAGACACCACTTAGACAACCAGCCATTGAGTGATGATAGCCTGCTAACTATCTCATCACTCCTTCTAACGGGGAGCGGACCAGAACAATAAACAGCCTCTGACATCGTACTAGCGAGTTCACACACCTCTTTAATGTTAATTTTGGTGATCTCCGACTGGCGAAGTCGAACATCATTAGTGCCGACGTGAATAATAATCTTAGAGAATTTACGATTAGCTTTAGCCAGCACTTTTAAATTTGCTTTGATGTCAGGCGCTCTGGCTCCCGGTAAACAAGTGACTATGGTGGCTGGTATCTTCACATTCCGTGTAATAGAATCGCCAATGACTAGGGCACTTTCAACAGGATACTCAGTGGGTGCTTCACTGAGAGGGGAGAACCTGTTTGATGTTCTAACCGGAACGGAAAAGCGGTTTTTTGGTCTGCGACTATGCTGCCTCACTGTCACCCAGTTGCCCTGCTGCGAGGGCCCTGCAGCCGGAACCGAAGAATGTACAGAGTTCACTAAGCTATTCACATCCAAATCAGTGTCTAAAGCTGTTACATCCTCACTACTCTCAGATAAAGTATGGATGCGTGTTTCTAATTCTGAAATCTTCTCCGTCAGCCTAACTATCTCCTTACATTTATCACATGTGAAGCCCTGTTCGCCAGCGGAGAAGCCTATACTGAACATGCAGCATGAAGTGCAAGTGATAATGACAGGAGAAGACATGACTTACCGTATTTGTTGATTAATCCAATTTACCACTTACCACAATCGTATGCTGGACACTATTTACTAATCCAACTAATGAACTCAGAGAGCAGGAGACCCGGGTGCAGAGATGACAAGCTAACAGGCTAGCGAAATGCTAACGTGTGATGGTGATTTAGATTAAAAGCTAGCGATGTCAAATTTAACGTGATAGGCAATTTTTAAACAATTTATGGTGATGAGTAAGTTATATTTAGCAGTAGAATAAAGGCAAGGCTGTACAGAGCTACAGACAGGCTCACAGGAGGCACACAGGAGACAGGAGCAATCGATCAGGCAGGCAGCAGGGTGCACACCGTACGATTCTTTTGCCAAAATTAGCAAGGTTTTTGTTTGCATGGCAGTATTTAAATTTTGTTTTGTCAATAAGTTTATCAGAACATGGGATGCACTGATATATAAAAATTATTTCTGAAATTTGATAACCCTACTACTACTGCAGCACAAAATCATTTCAGAGGAGATGACTGACAAAAGCCATAAATTTAAAAGTTTTTTAGACAACCCAACCTGCAGATCAACAGTATGTTTACTTTTTTGTTTTAAATGTTTTAATTTTACAGTCACGGTTACAAATTATCTCTCTGGCGGCCTCCTTACACTTTTATTTTGAATCATGTGAATTTTTAAGAGAAAACACAAAATGAACAGCTTCATTGACTGATAGCATTGTTTTATTTTTCTCATATTTTCTATAGATATTGCGATTAATATTATGATATATTTTGTAATATCATCTTTTATAATTTCATTCATTCTTTTGGCTGCAATAGTTGTGTAGTGAAAATCTGATATTGTGAAAGCCCTAACATCCAGTATTGTGTGTGTATATATCCATCATTAATCCCAATAATGTAGGTCATATTAAAAATGCTAGTCATCACTGTCAACAGTGACCAGAGTCTTGATTAAAAGTCATGTATTGTACAGTCTGTTATTAACCCTCTGGACCCTAAGGGTATTTTGTGGCCCTGTAGAAGTTTGACATGCTCTGACATTTGTGTTTTTTCAGTTGCTTTAAAGCATATTAATGGCTAAAGTCTGATTACGCTGTATTCAGCACAAACAGGGCTGCAGTAATATGTGAGCAACATGTACATAAAAGTTTGTAGTTTTGAGAAAATAATGTTTATTCGTAGTTTTTGGAGAAAAAAAAAACTAAAATGTTAAATCACTGAAATAAGGCACTTTAAAGACTTTTGATACGACTAGTCTGTCATAGGCTTTTGCCAATATCTTTTTGGGGTCATATACAAAATCAAAGGACACCATAAGCACATAATATACTTCTGGCATAATATGGAAGAGATTTTTATAGCGCCATGCCTGATTTGGGTGGTGCCAGTGCTCCCTCAAAGCTAAGCATGTCCCAGCAGCTAATCGAGGCAGCTAACAGCTCTCCACCTGCGGTCCTCTGGGAGGCCTGTCAATGACTGAGTGCTGTAATTACCTTAGCTGCTGTAGACACACAGTGGTTCAGGCTCTGCTTAATGTGGGTCAGTCACTGCGTGGGTTTAGTGTCGGGCCACTGTGGGCGCTAAGTGTGTAAGGCTAAAAGAGAAAAAGCTAATCCCAGTGCTATCCGCCGAGTCATAGCATTTCACACATACCACAGGAGACACCAGGCTGAAAGAGGTTCCTGTTCCTCAGGAGTTAACATCAACAACACTCTCTCTCTCTCTCTCTCTCTCTCTCTCTCTCTCTCTCTCTCTCTCTCTCTCTCTCTCTCTCTCTCTCTCTCTCGCTGTCTGTTATTCTGTCTCTTTCCCTTTCCCTCCTGCTGGGAAAGATCTGCTTTGGCTTACGACAGAGAAACTGTTGAGTGAATACTACCCACACAAGTGGTAACTGTTTCAGAATCATCTGACTCATTTTGACATGGTTTCTATCCTATGTCTAAAAGATATTCAGGTGGGTGTTTCCTGATAAATAGTACTTATGTAGAAAATATTGTATAGTCAGAATGTATTATCTTATATTGAATGAAAGAAAAAAATGAAAGAGAAAAAAAGGGAGGGGGAGGGGGTAATTTTCTAAAGATGTACTTTTGCTGCTTTTGACTTTATTTGTAGAGGGCAGTACATAAAGCAGACATGAAGCATTTGTGTATTTTATTTTTTTAATCCATCTAGAAATAAATGTTTTGAATATTTCACAAGCATGTTTCAAAAAACAAAACAAATTATACAGTTATTAGTCTTCATTATCATATGACCCTTCATTAAAGGGTAACTTCAGTGATTTAGCATTAGGCTTTGTATCAGTAGAAACCTGGTAGTATATTCAAATTATGGTACTTTCCCCCCTCATATCCCCCTGAGACGAGAGAATTATGCATTTAATTTCTGGAAAAAATCCTCTGATGACTCAAATATCGTCATTTTGCGTCATCTGAGGATTTTTTGGCCAGAGGCTAAAGACTACAGCCACTAGATGGAGCTGTTCCGCATGTTATCAACCCACCTATAGGAGAGAGATCTCACGCACATAATGTACGACACAGACGGAGCGCGGTACAGAGTAAAGTGAGTGTTTCAACTTTTCAATGAATTCCTGTGATAGGTTAGCTTCCATATGCAATCTGAAAACGTGCCAGACTGGCGCTTAACGTTACCTCTGTTCTGCTCAGCTCTTCGTGATGAATGAAATCTGACACTGCTGCATCTGTGCCGACTTTCTTTCGGCTCACTCTCACTTTATTGAAAAGACACGTTCAGTTTTTAATTGTAATGTTTATTCTCTAACTGAACGAAATGATTGTATTACTATTAAGATCAAAACGACGGTGTACAGCGTGGCCTCGTAGGGCAGGAAAGCAAGTGCATTCTGGGAGTTGTTGTCTTTCATCCACATGAGACAAAAATACATTTTCTGTCTTTTCTCAGTCTAGAAGGCACCAAATTCAAAAATAATTTCACATTTCTCTGCATAAATGACCCAGTTTAAATACAAAGCTTAATGCTAAATCACTGAAGTAACCCTTTAAGCATTCTAATATGCTGATTTGCTGCCCAAGTATTAATATCAATTTTGAATATTGTCGTGCTGCTTAATATTTAAAATCTGTGATGCATTTTCTGGATTATTTGATTAATAGACATTTCATAAGAACAGTATTTATTTGAAATGGAAGTTGTTTGTAACAAAACATATAAAGACAAAGATACATAAAAACAAATAGGTTACACTTTTTTCGATGGTCGAAATTTTTGTAGCTACATGTCAACTAACTCTCATTAGAATGTTAGTAGACTGTCGTAGACTTAAACTGTGTTTTGGTTTGGGTTATGTTACGTGAGTTTGACATGCAGTTGCAAAGTTACTTATAGTTAGTAGAATGTCTAATGTGGAGCATTGAAATAAAGTGCTACCCATAAATGTCCTTACCAGATGAGACTAATTAATTTATTTAAAAAAATATATAAAAAGTGTACAAACATTTAAACTAAGCATTAGATCCAATGCACGTATTGTGTACATATGTGTTTTTCACTGTACTTATATATATATATATATATATATATATATATATATATATATATATATATATATATATATATATATATATATATATATATATATATATATATATATATATATATATATATAATTTTTTTTTATTTTTATTTATTTTTTTTTTTTTTTTAAATACCTGAATGCAATTAGTGGTGCTTGTTTTAGCAAGGCATCACTATTGTTATCCACCATACTTATTAGTGGTGCTTGCTTTAGCAAGGCATCACTATTGTTATCCACCATACTTCTTATTCTTATTCTTTATTCTGGACACATTTTCGGCGTGTATCTCCTCCCACATCTTTTGTCATAGACCCATGAATGAGGCGACAAATCGACAAATATCTTTTCTAAGGGATCGGGGGTACGGTGTTTGCCCCAGGGGCGAAAAAGTAGCCAAAAAATCCCATTGACTTAACATTGCGACGAACTTTTACGAGTCATAGCTCCGAGTGAGGATTTCTTAGAAACTCATGACTTACCACATTTGAGATGTGGATCATTAAGATGACACATCACAATTGGGTCTAAGTTTTACCCCTGGGGCGCAGGAGCTGCCCAAAATTTGCCCCAGTCATTTACTATGGGGAGGGATTTCCTATTAAACTCATGTTTCTCTTACTATGGGAGCTGGCATAGGTATTTTGTATTGACCATAGCTCTGGATCACAGTGTCACAGAGACAAGGGGGTGGGCTCAATTTACTCAGCCAACCAATCACTATCTCAGGATCACTGTCAACTGATCCCATAGACTTCCATTGAATAACATCAAAGGGATATCTTTTGAAGTGTCACAGAAACACGAGGAAGGGTTTGTTTGACTCGGGGCATCAACAGCCAATCACAAATCACCTTCAACACTTCCTAGCCACGCCCTAGCAACCATTATCAAGCACCCTAGCAACCCAATCTTCTTTACCAACCTTCTTTAGCCCTTTGAGGTTAGTGGAGGAGTCTCTCCCGATATGCAAGTCCATAAAGCATGCACGGAGATGCAGTCATAACAACAAAAGGCTGCGGTTTATTGATTACAATCTTCGGTTTACTTTCCAACAAAAAAACAAAATTAAACTTTCAAAGAACAAACATGCGATTGAAGAAACTGTTGCTCTCCATACTCTAACCTGTCTACCAAACAATTCTAGTTTACTATTAAGACATGCACTTTCGCGCCGTAGTGACGCGCCAAGGGGGAGGAGCAAGTCAAATCATGTGGACAGGTTAGTACAAGTATTAAACATAGAAAATATATAATAAATAAATTAAACATGAATCTTTTCTTTTCTGATAGTGCACAAAATTCCAGATATGGCTCCTACATCCTGGCTCCTAATTGTTAATGCCCAAAGCAGAACAATTACCAAACAGTATTTTTAATGGACCCAAAACACACATAACCAATACAGTCTTGCCATATTTTCAACATACCAAAACAAAATATATTGCATTCCATTTATCAATGTCAACACATTGTCATTTTATACTTCCCTTTTTTTTTTATACAATCCCAAAGAATCAGAGCCTATGTATATGATGCACAATCCATAGGGAAGGAGATGAGGAGTCCAATGGGTGTTAATGTTGTAATTGCTAATTGTTAATGTTAACATTGCATTGTCAGCCTCTTAAACTGATTCTTCAGCTTCCAGAAGCAAGCAGAGTTTGGCGATAGGTCTTTGTAGAACAGCAGTTTTAGTCTTTACCAAGACACTGCGGACAAGACCTTTGGACCCTGGCAGGGTCTTCACCACACAACCTAAGGGCCATGAGTTCCTTGGTGCTGTATGGTCTACTATGACTACTATGTCATTTACCTTGAAATTTCTCTTGATATTGACCCACTTTTGTCGTTGCTGCATCAATGAAAGATATTCAGTGGTCCATCGTTGCCAGAAAAGGTCTGCAAGGTATTGCACCTGTTTCCATCGCTTTCTAGCATACAAGTCATCCTTATTGAAGAGTCCAGGTGGCAAGAGGGGTTTGGATTTCAACTGCAGAAGGTGATTTGGTGTTAGAGGTGCGAGATCATTTGTGTCACCTGACACAGTTGTGATGGGCCGGTCATTGAGAATACATTCGACTTCACACACAGCTGTTTGTAACATATCATCATGTATGTTGTTTTAGGACAGAAAGCAGTATTTTTTTAACTAGCTTGAGTAACCTCTCCCACACTCCTCCGAAGTGGGCTGCAAATGGTGGATTAAATATCCACCTGACATGATTGCCCAGAAATACATCTTGAATTTTTTGATGATCTATTTGGTTCAAGGTGGCCTCTAATTCCTTCTGTGCACAAACAAAATTGGTGCCACGATTGGTCCTCTCCGACACAAAAAACGTTGAATAGCATTGATACAAGAGTTTGTGTCAAGTGTGCTTGCTACTTTCAGATGAATGGCGCGGCTGGCCAGGTAGGTGTATATCACTCCCCATGTCTTCACATGAGAGCGACCTCTTCTGACTTCTATAGGTCCAAAGTAGTCAATACTCACATGTGAGAAAGGTGGTAGATCAGGAGCGACACGTTCCTCTGGTAGGTCAGCCATTTTTTGCTCTCCACTTTTAGCCTGCATTCGTCTGCAAAAGACACAAGACTTTATTAACTTTCTCGCAGAGGAATTGGCAGATGGTACCCAGAACCTCTGACCCTATCTTGAGAGCATGTGATTTCTTCCTGAGTGTCCAACCTTTTGATGATCACGCAGGATCAGTCTGGATATCTCTGGATATCTTTATCAGTCTGTGAATCTTTAGGTAGGATAATTGGGTTCTTCAGACTCATCGGCATGGCTGCTTTACATTTACATTTACATTTAGTCATTTAGCAGACGCTTTTATCCAAAGCGACTTACAAATGAGAGCAATAGAAGCAGCTAGAACAGTCAAGGGCAACAGTATGTAACAGTACGTAAGTGCTGTAACAAGTCTCAGTTAATCTAGCACAGAACACATAGGACAGAAGGTTTTTTTTAATTTTTTTTATTTTTTTTAATTTTTTTTAATAGACAGACAGACAGAAAATGAATAGAATGTTAAGTGCTAATCTTGATTGGTAAGGTACTGCTGGAAGAGATGTGTCTTTAGCCGTTTTTTGAAAATGGCTACAGACTCGGCTGCTCGAATTGAGATAGGCAGGTCATTCCACAGGGTGGGTGCGGTCCAGGAAAAGGTCCGTGAGAGTGATTTCATGCCTCTTTGGGATGGCACCACAAGGCGTCGTTCACTGGCAGAACGTAAGCTCCTGGAGGGAGTGTAAGTCTGCACAAGCGAGTTTAGGTATCTTGGTGCAGAGCCAGTGGTTGCTTTGAAGGCGAGCACCAGTGTCTTGAATTTGATGCGAGCTGCTATTGGGAGCCAGTGGAGACTGATGAAGAGAGGCGTGATGTGTGCTCTCTTCGGCTCGTTAAAGACCACCCTTGCCGCTGCATTCTGGATCAGTTGCAAGGGTTTGACAGTACATGCCGGAAGGCCCGCTAGAAGAGCATTACAGTAGTCCAGTCTGGAGAGAACAAGAGCTTGGACCAGGAGTTGTGTGGCATGCTCTGATAGGAAGGGTCTAATCTTCCTAATGTTGTATAACGCAAATCTGCAGGACCGGGTTGTTGCAGTAATGTGGTCAGTGAATTTTAGCTGATCATCAATCACAACTCCAAGATTCCTGGCTGTCCTGGATGGAGTTATGGTTGATGATCCTAGCTGAATGGAGAGATTGTGATGAAGTGCTGGGTTGGCTGAGACCACAAGCAGTTCTGTCTTTGCAAGGTTGAGTTGCAGGTGATGTTCCTTCATCCAGGCAGAAATGTCTGTTAGGCAGGCGGCGATACGAACACCAACCGTGGGATCATCTGGTTGAAATGAGAAGTAGAGTTGAGTGTCGTCGGCATAGCAGTGATAGGAAACGCCATGTTTCTGAATGACAGATCCCAGTGATGACATGTAGATGGAGAAGAGAAGTGGTCCAAGCACTGAGCCCTGTGGAACTCCAGTGGCTAGATGATGTGACTTAGACACTTCACCTCTCCATGACACCCTGAAGGACCTACCTGAGAGGTAAGACTTTAGCCACTGGAGAGCAGTTCCTGAGATGCCCATCTTCATGAGAGTTGACAGGAGGATCTGGTGGTTAACTGTGTCAAAAGCAGCAGACAAATCCAGTAAGATAAGTACTGTGAATTTGGATGCCGCTCTTGCCTGTCTCAGTGCCTCCGTAACCGAGAGTAGGGCAGTGTCAGTTGAGTGGCCGCTTTTGAAGCCGGATTGATTGCTGTCCAGGAGGTTGTTCTGTTCAATAAACGTGGAGAGCTGGTTAAACACAACTCGCTCAAGTGTCTTTGCAATGAAAGGCAGAAGGGATACCGGTCTGTAGTTTTCTAAAAGTGCTGGGTTAAGAGAGGGTTTCTTAAGCAGTGGGGTTACCCGAGCCTGCTTAAATGCTGTGGGGAAGGTCCCGGTGTGAAGAGAGGTGTTAACAATGTGAGTGAGTGCAGGAGTAACAGAAGAAGAAATGGCCTGAAGGAGGTGAGTGGGGATAGGATCAAGCGGACAGGTAGTGGGATGATTGGAAAGGATGAGTTTGGAGACATCTGTTTCGGAGAGCAGAGAGAAGGAGGGAAGCGTATGTGTGATAGTTTTTGAGATGTGCGTGTCGGTTTGCGGTGTGGAGAATTGGCTGCTGATGGAGGATGTTTTGTTTGTGAAAAATGATGCAAAGTCATCAGCTGTAAGAGTTGATGAAGGAGGGGGACAAAGGAGCGAGGAGAATGTTCTGAAAAGTGCATGAGAGTCAGGGCAGTTGTTGATTCTGTTGTTGTAGTATGTAGTTTTAGCAGTGTAGACGTTAGTAGAGAAAGAAGCGAGGAGAGACTGATACAGGGTCAGGTCAGTAGTGTTTTTAGTTTTGCGCCACTTCCTCTCTGCCGCCCTGAGACCAGAGCGATGTTCGCGAAGAATATCAGACAGCCAGGGGGCAGAGGGGGTGGTGTGGGCTGGCCTGGATGAAACGGGACAGAAGTTGTCTAAGCAAGATGTTAGAGTGGAGCAAAGAGTGTCAGTAGCACTGTTAGTGTCCAGAGCTGAGAACTCAGAAGGTGGAGGGAGTGAGGATGAAACCATAGTGGATAGACGAGAGGGAGAGAGCGAGCGTAGATTACGGCGAAAGGTGATCTGAGGAGGAGTATGTGTTGTGGCAGGAGTCAGTAGGAGGTTAAGAGTGATGAGAAAGTGATCTGAGGTGTGCAATGGAGTAACTAAAGTGACGTCTGTGGAGCAGTAGCGTGTGTAGATAAGGTCCAAATGGTTACCCGATTTGTGAGTAGCTGTAGTAGATACTCGCTTAAGGTCAAATGAGGCCAGAAGAGTGGTGAAGTCAGCAGCCTGGGACTTATCAAGGTGGATGTTGAAGTCGCCGAGCAGTACCAGAGGAGTACCATCCTCGGGGAAGTGAGAGAGCAAAATATCCAGTTCCTCCAAGAAGTTACCCAGTTGACCTGGAGGGCGGTAAATAACTACAATATGGATTTTAGCAGGGTGAGTGATAGTGATTGAGTGTGATTCAAATGAGCAGTTGCCAGATAGAGAAGGAATGGGCTCAAATTTCCAATCCTTTGAGATGAGCAAACCAGTACCTCCGTCCCTCCCAATCGGGCGAGAGGTGTGTGAAAAAGTGTAATTATTTGAGAGAGCTGCAGGAGTGGCAGTGTCTTCTGGTTTGATCCAGGTTTCAGTTAGAGCCATGAGACTGAGATGTGAGTGAGTGGCCAGAGATGAAATAAAGTCTGCTTTGTTTACAGCAGACTGGCAATTCCAGAGACCAATTGGAATGGACATTAATGTAGCAGAGGAAATAGGTACAGTACGCAGATTATTAGGATTACGGCGTCTAGAATGTACTGAGCGTGATTTACGGGTGTATGTGGTAATAGTAGAGATTTGGAAGCACATAGTGAATATGGGTTAGAGAAATAAACAGATGAAAGTAAGCAAACACAAAAGTGAGCAAAGTAGAAGGAAAGCTATACTTAAGTGCCTTGTCGGTGTCCTTGCTCGAGTGGAGTCGCGCAGAGTAGAGTCGATGTCTTTACACTCTTCGGTCTTCACACGAGGAGGCTGAACGCTCCCACTGACGCTTTACTTAGCCTTCCTCCAATCCTCAAAATGTCCTCATCAATGATTGGATCCAGTTTGTATATGGAGCTATTTGATTTGATGGGTCTTCTCTCAAGAGTGTAATCTCTGAGTCAAAGTAGCGCTGTTGTTCATAGCTAATGATGGACTTCTCGGCTTCGTCTAAATCCTACGGAGTTAATCCTTGTTGCTCAACTTTCCACTTGGAATCTATAATAAGACCTTTGTCTTTCTGATTTCGAAGCATCAAGAGTCCTTTGAGCCTTAGCCATCATGCAATAGCTCTCAATAGTTTTCTCCATGAAGAATAATATTCAATTATTATTGTAGTTGTGTTGTTCTGCAGGTTCAAGCAGTTCACAGAGATCTCCCTTCTTACCTCTGTATCGTTTGGTGAGATGTAACTGAGATCTTCTGGTACCTCAGGTCATTCAGATTTCTCCTTTGACAGGAAGTGAGGACCCTTCAGCCATCTGGTGGAATTCAGGAGGGCTGTCATCTGCCGGGTTGTCTCCAGAATAGTGTTAATTTCGTCAGACGCGATGAGACTAAATATGTTCGTCAACGACCATTTTTTCCATGGCGAAGACGATGACGAGACTGCACCAATGTCCAAAAATGCTCACTAAGACTAAATTAACATGCATTATTGTTGAAGAAAAAGGACGAGACTTAAATGTTTTGCATAAAATAAAAACTAAGATAAAATCTCTCTTCATTTTCGTCTACAATTGTCTCTACTTATTCATCATAAGATAGAATATTCAGATGTTCAAAATATCCCGAAAGAGTTCGCGCTGTCACAATTATACTCATTTATGGTCAAATGTGACCATACACCTTAACTATTTTAAAAATAAATAGCCTTTAATTCAATAATATTTATTGAATATTTTGAGGAGATCTTTTGGTACTAAATACTATTTTATGCAATACTTATGGTCCATTAATGACCACTTAAAATATTTTTCTTCTAATATTTTTATTATTTATATTACAATTAGTGTATTAATTAAGGTTAAAATAGAGAATTCCACCGCAAAGAGGCAAATTAGAGCCATTTTGTGGCTGGAAAAATACAAATTTTCACTTCTAATGCCATTACCCACTGGGTGCCTGTATGGCTCTTTAATAAATATACATGTAGTCTAGTTGCTCAAAAAAGTATTGCAGATCATAACTGCTTACTTATTTGTGAATTTTTTAAATGTTAATAATAGTGAATAGTAAAGAATGCAAGCAAATATAATATAACCCCAAAAAAGTGTAAAATAGTGCTAAAAGGCAAACTTATTTTTCCTTATATGTACAGTAGGCTATATACATATGAATTCATACTGAATCAAGATCGAAATCAATATTTGTGCCCATCGTCTCATAAGCTAATGCTGATTTTAGGCATCTACGCTATAAACCAACCAGTTAGCTATGGTGTTGTGGCACATACATTATGCAGGTTATATATATTTTATGTAACTTATTTTGCCACAAAATATATTGAGTTTTCCTTTGACTAAAGCTAGACTAAAATGACTAGACTTTTAGTCGAGTAAAACTTGACTAACAAAAAAAGATATGTGAATGACTGACTAAATATGACTAAAACTAACAAGTACATTTGGCACAAGACTAAGACTAAATTAAAAATAGGTTACAAAATTAACACTACTCCAGAACATACGTGCCTCCACTGATGTACTTGCGAGAGGTTATGTATCACTGCAATTCTGTTGACAACATAAGTATGAAATCGTTTTGTTTGGTTATGGATGTACTTCAGTACTACAGTACTCTCTGTCCAAAAAGTAGAATCTTCCAGTTCCACATGAAGTTCCTTTTGCAACATTCGGTCCACCTTTACAGCCAGGGTTGTGGCTGCAAGCTCAAGTCTAGGAATGGTCATCCATTTCAGTGGGACTACTCTGGCTTTTCCCAGTACAAAGGTGACGTGAACACGTTTGACACTGTTTGTAAGTTTGAGGTAACTTGCCGTCCCATACCCCAGCTCGCTCACATCACAAAAGTGATGTAATTCAGCAGTCTTTACAACACCAAAAATGTCAGGCTTCATGCACCTGTCCACTTCAAATCTGCTCAGCTGGTCTAACTCTGTAAGCCATCTTTGCCATGGTCTCATCATTTCATTTGAGATTATTTCATCCCACCATACTTCTCATGGCAGAGCTTTTACAGGATTTGCTTTGCTTTGAGAACAAACGGGGATAGGAAACCTAGTGGGTCATAGATGGAATTGACCACAGAAAGGATTGTACGTCTTGTGGGAGCTCTGTTTATAATGGCTACCCGGAAGGTAAAGACATCCTTTTGGATATTCCACTGGATTCCGAGTGCCCTCTCAAGAGGAGGTTTTTCTCTGTCCAAGTCCAGCTGTTTCACAAGAGGGGCTCTGTAACTTTCTGGAATGGTCACAAGGACTTCAAAGCTGTTGCTCACCCATTTACTCAAAGTAAATCCTCCTAGGGTGCATGCTTCCCTGAGGTCTTTAATGAGCTTGAGAGCTTCTTCCACGGAAGCCACAGATTTGAGACAATCATCAACGTAGAAACTATGATTAATTGTATCAATGACTTGTGAGCTGTATCGTTCAGAATGATCAATTCCTGTTTGCTTTAAGGCAAAGTTGGCAATGCTTGGAGATGATACAGCACCAAAAAGGTGAACATTCATCCTGTAGATTTCCAGTGGCTGGTTAACATCCCCTTGTGGCCACCACAGGAATCGAAGAAAGTCACGATGATGATCTTGAACTTGTACCTGATAATACATTGCTTCGATGTCTGCCATTATTGAAATTCTTTCCTTTCTGAATCCAAGCAAAACACCAAGAAGTGGGTTAGTCAGGTGAGGACCTTAGAGAAGTTCGGAGTTAAGAGCTTTGCTCTTGAATGAAGATGAACAATAAAAAAAAACTAAAAGTTTTCCCTTCTTCTTGTGGTACACCCCATGATGTGGTATATACCATACATGACCATCATTCCTCTGGAGTTGTTCTCGTGGCATCTTTTCTGCATATCCTTTCCTCAGCACATCCTCCATGAACACACTATACTCATTTGCGTAAGCAGGATCCTTCCTGAATCTCTTTGCAAGGTTAAGTGTACGTTGTGCTGTCACTTCATAGTTGTTAGGCAAGGAAACGGAAGAGGTAAGTGATAATGCTCATTTTTGAGTTTCAATGAAGTCGTTGCTATATTCATGAATATTTTGTCTTCAGCTGACATTTCTCTTTTCTCCTCATAATCCTTTTCAGGAAAGTCATGATTATATTGCCTGATAAGCAGATCTTGAAGATTCTCCATAGAGATGCGATTGGCCATCACTGACATTAATCCAGTTTCATCCATAGAGAGACAAGAAATGAGTGGGCCATTAACCACCCACCCTAGCAAAGTCTTGAGGGTTGAGTGTATACTTTAGGCAGATCTATGTATATACCTCCATTGATGCTACCTACTTCTAGTCCTGTGAGCTCATAACTCTTAACAGGTCTGTCTTGCCCCATTGTTTTCAGAAGAATTTCAGTTCTGCGTCCTTTGGCATTCAGCTGATTCATGAGATTCTCAGTGCAGAACGTCGCCGAACTGCCTGGATCAAGAAAGGCATAGTTTTTAATGATCTGACTGCCTTTAGCAACTTAAATTTGGACTTGCACGATTGCTAGTGCACATTCCCTACTGGCCCCTGTTGCACGATCAGCTGATACTAGTGCACTATTGACTGGCGTTCCTTTTGGTTCTTTGAAGTTTGGGTTTGGCCAAATCTGCTTCTTTGAATTTCCATTGTTGATGTGGA